>VZRU01003441.1:82393-166449 GCA_013398155.1 Pedionomus torquatus
AGAAAGAAAGAAAGAAAGAAAGAAAGAAAGAAAGAAAGAAAGAAAGAAAGAAAGAAAGAAAGAAAGAAAGAAAGAAAGAAAGAAAGAAAGAAAGAAAGAAAGAAAGAAAGAAAGAAAGAAAGAAAGAAAGAAAGAAAGGAAGGAAGGAAGGAAGGAAGGAAGGAAGGAAGGGCAAAGCTCTAGGGCACTGAAAGGCTCCTTCCTTCTCCGCTGCCCCTCCTGCCACCACCCCACACAGCAAAGGCAACAAATATCCAGCTGCACAGTGGTTTGAAGCATCAGCTTCGACAGAAAGGATTTTTTTTATCTTTTTTTAAAGGAAAAAAACCCTGAATTTTTTAACTCGCTTTTTCACCAAGCGACTCTGAGCCATCAGGAGCCTGTGCAGGAGCCGGCCCTGCCCTTGCTGCAGCTTTGGCTGTGCCAGGACAGAGAAGGACTGGGTTTTGTAAACCCGAGCTCTTTGGGACCGGGTTTTCCTTGGGAGTTTTGTGAGTTTGGGTTTTGTATTATTTATTTTTTTTTAAATCATGGTGTCGTTTTGTTATGTGTTGGTGACAAAGAGTAGCCTCCCGCCCTGGCAGGGCATCAGCCTTCTCCTGCCTACAGTAAAACCAAAGCTGGGTGCCCAGTGCCAGTTCAGCCACCGAAGCCCCACGGTGCCCCCCCATCCCACCCCCGTGAGCGTGGGGTAAGGCGAGGACGGGCTGGCAGCCTGAAATAGCCACAATATTTCCTGTCCTTTAAAGTTTGCTTAAAGAAAACTAATTTCCTCTGTCCTTTCGGTAGCAGAATACAAAGCAGCCAGCGCTGCCCCTTTCCCCATGTCCCTTAGGAAAAAAAAAAATAATAAAAATCCCCTTATTTTCTCCTTATGCTGAAGCTGAGCTGTTGGTGCGGGATGGGGGGGGGGTTTGTGCATCCAGCCCTTTTGGGCCCCCCTTTCCCCTGCTTGTCACTAGGGCATGAGAGGTGGGTTTTGCTCTATAATATGCCGTTATGATTTACTTTTTTTCCCTTACATGCTGAATATAGCAGAGGAAAGAGCTGCAGAAGAGCCGGTCTGTTCAGGGGATGGAGAAATAAAGGTTAGAAAATAAGATTGGCTTTGCTCTGCTTCCGATCCTGCCATCTGATACTCCTGGAGAGCTCGTGGGAGCCACAGCCCCAGGGATGCTGCGGAGCTGGGAGCAGTCAGTCGGTGCAACTGGGTCAGTACTGGGCAGGGCACCTATTTTCTGCCAAAGTCATTTTATCCAGCCAGGATGGAATAAATTTTTAATGCTATTAAATTGCCCTTTCCGTGGCTTTCTTTGCAGGCAATGCCTGGATTAGCTGGAGGGATGTGCCTGGGGATGAGTAAATCCATCAGCCAGGCCTGGGAGCAGCAGGATGAGAGCATGGGGCTGGGCTGGGACCTGTCTCAGGCTTTTGGGCCCAATCCTGCACCGCTGCCCATGGCAGGGTGGCACCATGGGGCAAAGAACTGGCCCTTCTTCCCTTTTCTAGCAGAATCAGCTTTAACGTTGCCCTCTTTTCCTGCACACGGAGGAGCCGGTTGGTTTTGGCCAGCCCTGGGATGGTGGAGTCAGTGCACCCATAGTGCTGGGGAAGTTGGGGTGGCGGTGGGGGGGAGGGAGGTGTGCTGGGTCCCCAAAATGCCCTGAGCAGGGGACTTGGAGATGGGAGTGCAACAGGCAGCTTGCCCTGAGCCCCACAGGGACCTGGGTGTTGAGCACCACAATCAATCTCCATCCCAGGGTCCAACCCTGCATCCCGCTTGCTGTACTGATGCTGGCAAAGACGCAGCCAAAGCCTAGGAATCAGAGTCTGGCTGGTTATTTTTTTTTAATATATTTCTTTTAAAGCAAGTAAAGGACAACAGAGACCTTAGGGCAGGACCCAGGGGTGCAGTGTGTGGTTCTCTAATCACGGGGGCAGCCAGTAAGGAGATGAGGCTGGAGGGGGTTTGGGCAGCCGAGGCTCAGCCGGTGCTCCGGCACTGATGGCTCAATTAATCCCGGTGGTGGTGGGTCCTGTGCGTCTCAGTAATTCCTCAGCGAGTAATTAATGGCCCCAGCACCCGCCTCCCTCCTGCTGCTGGTGCCGGGGGTTAATCTCATCTGAGAGCATCCGCTTCCCTCCCTGCGCCAAGCCCTTTCCGTGCTCTCCCGCTGCTCCGAGACGGGCTGGGGGAGTGGGGGGGGAAACCCAGCACTGACAAAATAAAACTAAGCTGTTTTCTCCTCTCTCCTGGGGCAGCCGAAGGAATAAACCCCCTGCCAGGCCCCTGCTCCGGCTTATTTTTAGAAGCTGAAAGAAAATATCAAGGACTGCGATACACACAGCTACCCCAGGGCAAGTGCTGGTCATGGGGACACTGAGCACCGGTGTCTCTGAGCCCCTTGCTCCTGGGTTTTTGGAAGCTTCTCCTGCCTTTGGCCCTGCCCCGTCCCTCTCCTCGGGGTGGAGGATGAGGATGGATGAGGCCCCTGGTCCGTAGCTGCCATCAGCAGAAGAGGCTTCACTGGTGGGAGGGCTGGGAAAGGGCATTGAAATCTCAAACTGTATGAACGAGCGCCGTTTTTGTTTTTATTTTTTATTTTGGGTTTAGTGTCTATTTATTTTTTGCCCCTGGAGATGGTGTGTGTGGCCAGAACATGTAGGCTTGGGGCTGTGCAGCAGGATGGCAGGTAGGTGACACGGTTTCGGGGAAACACAGTTAATTAGCTTTGACACAGATACAGCTATTTCACAGCGAAGCTTGAGGCAGGAGAAGCTCCTGGGGCAGCTGTGAAAATGCCTGTCAAATTGCAGCAGCGGTGAAGGACTGAGCTATCTCCTCCCTGCCGTGGTGACAACAGGCAGAAGAGCTCGTCCTGGCGAGGGAGAGTGAACCAGGACACAGCGGTGCTGCCGTGATGGCACCAGGAGCTTGTCCTAGAGGAGCCGAGGGGGACAGAGATAGGTGAGGCCAGGCAGGCAAACAGACTGTCCTTGTAAACCCAATGCCAGCTACGCTCGTTAGGAGGATGTGCTTTTTCATCACGCTGCAGAGCTCAGACACCCTGCAGCTGACGCAGGCATGGGCTGCCTATAAAAAGTGCCACCAACACAATGTCACTGTAGGGAGAAAACTCTGTTTATTTTAGGATACACTCTTGTTTCTGAAGAAGGGTATTTTAGCAGCCTGCAACAGAAATGTGAACCAGAGGGTTAACCTGCCCGTTCGGCCTTGGCCAGCCTTGCCGATGCTCACACATGGTTCTTGGGATAGGGAAAAAAAAAAAAAAAACAACAAAAAACCCCACCAAAAGGCCCAAAATTCAAACTGTACACCTTTTTACAGGGTGCTTAGCCAGGCTGGCTTTTTACACTGCTGTACATGCTTGGGATAACTAAATGCAACGGTATTTGGAGCCAATACATCATCCCAGGCCACTAATGAAGATAGAATAAAAGCTGTGGTGAGCAGCAGCTGCACAGATACACAGGCAAATGAAGCTTATTGTGGTCCCGATCCCCCAGAGCGTATTTACCAAGAGAAAGAGGAGAGGAGCAAAGAGGAGAGGGCAGTTTATCAACCTTCCTTGTCTCAGGGCTCCCTTCTTTGACACCAGGAAGGATCTGTCAGATCGAGCGGCTTCGCTTTCTGTTCAGCTCCATTTACAACTGGCTTTGCAGCAACAGTGCAATCAAACAGCTCTCTCGCTCGCTGAGGCTGTGCAGTATTATTGGCAGGTTGTTTCGGGCTCTCTCACGGTAACACTGTACCACAACAGCTTTTAGGAACCAGAAACGCAGTGGCCAGCCAAAGCTTGTCGCTGGTTCTCACACCTGGATGTCTTCACACAGCAGTTGCAAGAGGGGCTACACGTGAAGCGGCCTCTAACAAACATGCAGGGCTGTGGGTGGCAGTCCCGTGGGGCTTCCAGCAAGGGAATTTGCCCAGGAGCGGGGTGAATTAGCCCAGAGAGAACCACACCGCCAGCCAGCAGGCAGTGGGGACTGTACCGTGCTCAGGAGAGAGCCCGCTGAGGCCAGCAGAGCTCTTCTGGCTGATGATATTACACTAGAAAAGCAGCAGCAGCAGCAGCCAGGGCATGCTGAAGGTGAGGAAGGAATTTAAAATAGGGAAGAAGCAGCTGGAAACAGAGGCAGGAGCAGCACTGCAGCCACCTCCACCTTCTGCTCTCAACTACTGCAGAGGAGCGTGTGATGGAGCACGACAGCAGAGAGATGGCCCAGCTCCCGCTCGTCCCTGCCCCGCTCACACCGGTTTCTTCAATCCCCAAAAGCCCTGACGGGGCTCCAGTCCCAGGAACCCCGCAGTGCTCATTAGCAGCAAACCAGACACACGGCTCCCCACCACGCACCCCTCGCCGGGGCTGCGTCTCGGATCCAGGGGCGCTCAGAGGAGGATGCTTCCCTTCTTCCATGGAGCCTCCGTCCCCGGCGCCACGGGCACTACCTTCTTTTTCGCATGCAGGTTTCCAGCCTTCCCAGCTCTTCGTAGGCCTGGTAGAAAACGTCAAAGTCTCTGGCGCTCCAGCCCCTCCAGACAGCCAGGCACCACTCTGTGTTTTCGTTCTGAAAGCAGCACACAACTGTGTCCTTTGCTACCAGGGCAGCATCCACCAGCGTCCTGGGAAAGGAAGGAGAGAGCGGAGAAGGGCGTTAGAGTGAGAGCAGCACACCCCCGACCCCAAAGCCGTCCCTTCCAGCTACCCAATCTCTTTTTATAAGCTGCAAATCCTTGAGAATGGAGAAGGTAACAAAGAGAGGGATCTGAAATTGTCATGGCACGAGCAAACGGCTCAGTGACATGGGGAGAGATTATGGTTTTTTTTTTTTAAAGGGCTTCAGGTGCCTAAATGTGCAGGTGGGTGCTTAAGTCCGCCGTGGCATTTTGAAGTCGCTGTTAATCTCCCCGATTTGCTAAATCCACAGGCTCTTTGTCCCGCTGCCAGCTGGGCATTTTCAAAACAGCCCGCACGGTGCCACAGCTCGCAGGCTGCCGAGAGCCTCTGAGGTGCGGCGCGGAAGCAGGATGGAGCCCAGCTCTGCCAGCTCAGGCTACGAGAGCCCCCAGTCCGGACCCAGCGGCCACGGCTACGACAACAGCCCAGGAACCCACCCGCAAGTTGGCGTAGGAGGAGTCCTGCACGACAGCACCACGTTTGCGGGTGCTTCCCTTCGTGGCCTCTGAGGGTGTTACCTGATCAAACATCAGCAGCTGACCCTGATAGCCCAAAAGGAGGTGGCCAGGCAGAAGATGAAGAAGCTTCAGAAGCTTCTCAGAAGCTTGAGGTGGCCAGGCAGAAGAAGACTTTTGTCCTTGCGGACAGGGTGTCCAGCCCTTGACGGGCTCTTTCTACCAGTCTGATAGAAGACTGGCCCCAAACTCTTCCCCCAGAAAGGTCCCCACACGGGGAGCACTAACAACCAAGGGCTGTCCTTGACAGCTGGTTCTTATCACAAGCTGCCCCTAAGAAGCCACCTCCCCAACCCTGCTCTGCGCTTGGAGGGGCTTGGAGGAGGCAGGTCTTTATCCTGCTGGGAGAAGAGGGGGAGTCAAGGGCTGAAGCAGCCAGGCTAAAAGGCAGCAAAGCAGGACACGTCTGAGGTGGCAGCATCACTTTGCCTTAACGCCAACACTTTATTTGGGTAAAGCAAAATCAATCTCACAGTACCTGTGACCAATCAAGAGAATACATCACTCCCGACTAACTGATAAAAACACTCGGCAAGTAGAGGGACCGGCAGGAGCACTTTGATCTCGTTGTGTTTGCCTAGTGATAATAAATGACCATTTATAACCCTTAGCTTAACCTCCATTTGTCTGGACGTAAACGGTACAATCCCAGACTGGTCTTTAAGTGATCAGCAGGAACACCTCCATCTCTCCAGCAGCTATTTATTTACTTGGACTCTTGTTCACTGTATGAAACATTTTAAATTAATGTATATAACTGCTCTCCCCTGTGCTCCAGGAGCCTTCCCCCGTCCCGTCACTGCCAACAGCACAAAGGTGCTCATTTAGAGCCAGAACGTCAACCTGATCCACGTGAATACAGCCACAGACAAGCACCGCGCTCCGCATAAATACACCTCTTGTTCTTAACGCGGGGCCTGAGTCTGCCAAGCTCCAGCAATCCTCTGCCAGGTGCCCTCAGAGCACCGGGAGTCAGCATCAGGCAGGATCAGACCTGCTTATGGCATTGTGGAAGAGGGTCCTGCCTGTCTCTGTACAGGGGTACTCGACATCTGTGGCTTTTGGAGAGCAGCCTGTGGTCGCAGTGTCTTCCCCTCACCATCTGCCATGCCCTAAGAGCACACACATGCCTTAATGTGCCACCAGTAACCGTGTCTCCTTGGGCTGGGACCTTCTCAGATGCTGCTGGAAGCCAAGAGGAAGCTCCTGGCAGCGCCCCCGAGCCTGCAGAGCCAGCCTCTGGCACCCCTTGTGCCCCCCGTGGTGTGACAGGTGGTACCCAAGTCAGCCTCACCCATAGGGAGCCAGTTCCCCAGCCTTCAGCACAGCGATGACTCTGCCCCGTTGGGTGCCCGATTCCTTCTCCAGTCCAATAACAATGATGTCCCCTCCTCTCCTGGAAGAGAAACAAGGGAGGTATCACACGTGCTCCTCAGTGGAGACTGGTGACAGCTGAGGAAGATCCATGCTGGAGATCCACCCTTTCTGCTGCAATCCCTCCTGCATTACACCACCCTCTGCAAGGAAGGGGGCACTGCGATGCCATCGAGGGGCATTCTGAATGCACTACAGTGAGAGCCCCAGGGGCAGGTAAAATCAGATTCCCAGTCATTTCCATCAGCTCAACAGGAGGCAACAGGACTTGCCAGGGTTGTGTCTGAGCAAGGAAGCTGCCTCCTGTTCCCTGTTTCCTCAGCAGTTGGGAAAACAGGGCTTTGAGTCTTACCACCCACCTCCTCATTCTGCTGCAATCAATCTGGCAAGACCTTAGATGTGGCCATTCTGCCCAACAAGAGATGCCATGAAAAAGGCGTAGAAAAATCAATGTACCATTGGGCTGAGAATAAAATTTCCTAACGGTAACTTGACTTTCTGAGCAAATGAATCATACTGGGAATGTAAAAGCTCCTGAATGAGCCTGAGCTAACCTCCCATTCAGCCCAGGAGGCATTTTGACAAAGCTCCTTTCCTAAGTGGCCCGCTTACCTGGGGATCCATATGAGGTCCTTCACTGGAAGAATCTTGACAGCTTGGAGATGCTTCTTGTTGTCACCTGCAGCCATAGCATCATGATCCAGGGAAGGCTTCAGCTCATGAAACTTGTCAGACTCCTCAAAATCTGCAGAGAGCGGTCCACTAGAAGAGCTCATGGGTGAGCTGGGGAGGCTGGAGGGGCACCGGGTTATCCTGTTGGGAGGCGAGGAAGAGTAGGAAGACACAGAACAATAATCTGTGAGCGAGTCCTGGTGGTTTAGTATCTGGGTGCCGACCTCTGGGCTGTAGATAATGCTCATGTCGGCCAGCGGGTTGCTCTCCATTGCTTTGTGGTTTATAGGCGCCGTAGCTGGGATGGCTGCCGAAGGCTGCTGGATGGTGAACATGTCTCTGAGAGGGCTGCAGTCTCCGCAGAAGTAGCGTGCACAGAGCTGGTAGGTGGAGACGTGATACATCACCAGGAAGTTGCTTTTATCATCCAGACACCACACCACCTCCTCCCCGTGACACTCCGAGTTGCAGGCGATGGATGTGATCACCGACGGTGGGCTGAAAGGTTCCAGCCTCCTGCTGATCTCCATCGTGGTGCAGTCTATGATGAGAATGCCAGGGCCGTTGCTGTACCAGACCTCTGCTCCGCTGTTGGTGATCTCCATGGCCTTCACAGGGTACGGGTTCTGCCGGGGGTCGTCATCAGAAATGTTGAATTTGGACCTGTTTGCAGTGTGGGAGCACAGGTAGGAGCAGCTGTCCCCTGGGATGCCCTGGGACACTGAAAACACTGCTACAAGTCCATCTGACAAGCCAGCCAGCACCATGTAAGAGTTCTGCAAGAAAGACAGCGGATTCTCCATTCAGATTCTTTACTTCTCTGCAATACAGGAGCTTTCAGTCCCAGAAGCTCTGGGTGCCCCTCCCAGTCCTGAAAATACACTTGTTACTTACCCCAAATCATTCAGTGATAACAGCAACATAAAAAGAAGTCATTACGTAGAAGCTGTTGCAGAGCCATACTCCTCTCACCCAGTATTACCTTTCTCTTTATTGGCAAGGGAGGACAGACGGACCTGGCAGCCTGCCCCAAAGGTTAACAAATTCAAGCTGGAGTATGTTCACAGACAGCCATTATGGTCCTAGGAATCCAGCTGCAGAAATCCGGCTCATTTCCAAAAAGAAGTAAAATTATTGCTATCAGTGTAGGTAGGAGAGGAATGGGAGAAATGCAGTAAAAACAGAAAGAGAGGGAGACAATCGTCTTGCAAACAAGAGCGTACAGTGAGGGCTCTGCATCTGATGTCTGCTGCTTTGACAGCATCGCTCCTCCCAGGAAGGTGCTGTGGGTCTGGGATCCAGGGCAGCTCAGAGACATCCCAGCGGAGAGCACGGAAGCAGCAGCAGCTCAGCAAACCGGCTGCCAAGTGCCATGAGCAATTCTGCAGATAGTTAAAAACCTGCCCCTGAAGGTACAGATGTGTTGGCTGTAGGAGCCATGGCCAGCCTCGAGCTCTGGTGCAGCGCTCTGCGGCACTGCTGCGATGGGTACAGTCACACCCCGTGGACGGGACCCGGTGAGAAGGCCATGGTTCACCAGTTCTCTGACTCCTCCAGCTCATCACAGCTCTGCAAAATGCTGTTAGACCAGGATATGGATCTCTCGGGAACAGAACTCCCCGTGACCTTGGGTCTGTACTAGAAACTCCCCCATCTGCAAAGCAGATAAAACAGTACCTACCTCAAAGGCCTTTCTATTTTCCTCCCCATGGAGAAATAAATTCTAAAAAAAGACCCTTTGCCCAGAGCTTTTTTTCTGTTCTTACAATCTGGCCAGACTAAAGCGAAGCAAAAGGAACAAAACCAGACAGAGCACGGCCGGCTGAACCCACACGGCCTCACCCCTCGGCAGCCCTGCCGTGGTGGAAAGCCTGGGATGCCAGCGACAGCGACACTGCCCGCTTGTGTGAGATGGGACAGGGACTCAGCGTCACCCTTTGCTGCTCAGAAATAAAGGGAAAATCCATGCCCTTCCAGGGATCATGGCTGTGCCAGCCCTGGGAGAGAGCTCCCAGGCTGCTTAAACCCGTAGAGGCCAAAATCAGTGTATTGAATTGCTCTCAGATACCCCAGGGCAGATAGGCATAGGGGTAAATATAAGTTTAATTGATAGCACTGTTTGCAAGGCTCATTAAAAAGTCTTGGACAAAAAGACACTATCTGCATACAAAGTATGAGTAAAACCATGAGTGTGCTGAGCCCGTGTGACTAATCCAAATCACAGCAGAATTTGACTGTAATGGGAAAAACTAGAGAAGCAAGTGGAAAGTTGTGAAACGGGACTTGGACTTTAATTCAGTCCAGTCCCAATTCTCTAACCACTAATTAAAGAAACTCAGTGTTCGGTGCGTGTCCCTGCTGCCATGTGGATCTGGTGCAAAGGCTCCTGGATATTGGTTTTCCAGGGAGTTGCATCAATAGGTTGGAACATGGTACGAGGCTTTGCACAAGCTGCGTTTTGGGTGACTTTTTCTTTGGAAAGGAGTTCAATTATCTAAAACCAGAACAAAGCAGAACAACCCACATTTCCCTGGTGAAAATGGTTCAACTTTTCCAGTCCAAAGGACCCTGCGCAATAGGTATTTCTTCCTAAAAATGGAAAATTTAAATTGAATGGGAACATCTGAAATTAACCATAATGTGGGTATGTCAACCTGAACTGCTCCTAATGTGACACAGGCCAGTATTAAAGTCTTCAGACAGCTCTGTAATTTTGTTTCATTTAATTTGAAAATACTGAATTACCCAAACATAGCCTTCACAAAAAATTATTTTCATTTCTTTGCTTAGCGTCAGCTACTGCAGAACAGAATCCTGATTCCCTTTTGGACTCCACAGGCCAAATTTCCCTGGCACTGGGCAAACGGCACCATAACGGGGCAGAGCTGCTTCAGAGATCCCCACCCAGCTCTACTGGCCATACCGACTGCCAAATTCTAGCCTGTCCGGAATAGCACAATCATGGAAGCAAATCTGGAAGATATTTTATACTTTGGGGCATTTATTACTCACTGCCTTGGCTATCAGGGCCTGTTTCTCTCCAGCCACTGTTATCTCCCTGTTTAAAAAACGAAGAGCAGGAACTCAAATGCAGAGAAATGTCCTCAATTTGCCCTGATCGAGATGAGGGAGTGACCCATTTCACAGAAGAACACAGTAAAGGCCACACACCCCCAGGTGCCACCGACTCACCAGATTTTATTAGGTGCTGGTGCAGCTGGGCAGCGAGGCAAAACTCTCCAAATCAGGGTATTACAACAGTCACCAAAGGCAGGCAGGGCAGCAGCCTCCAGAAACCTTAAGTAACTTTCTCAGAATTCATTTTCAACATTTGGGCTCCGCAAAGAGCCAACAAAAACAACAGGGCAACAAAACTGCATTTGAGGTCTCCGTCCTGCCAGAAGTCCCACTGTGCCAGGGAGGAAGGGCTCTGAGCAGGGCTGTGACGGTCTGTGATGTGCAGGAGATGAGCTGGCTCCAGCCGTCCCGTCCTCGCAGCTATGGATGGGCACAAGGCACGGAGCCGTCGGGATGACCGCCTTGAGCAGGTTAAAAAATAAAATAAAATACAGCCCCCGACACCACAGCCTCGGTCACCTCCTCCTCGCTCTTCCCCGCAGGGTCTGGCACTGCTGGCACCAAACGCCGCAGCCTTTAAATGCTGCTTTTGTTTTCCCGTGCTCCAGGTTTTTGCAAGAGGCCAGAGGCTTGTACCCATTCAGATTTCCCTCTCCTCAACATCTCTTTGTAAGAAAGCTGCAAACCAATTCAGAAAGCATCTTGTTTTGCTCTTTTTAACCTGTTTGTATGCTTGCCTTATTTATTTTTTTTTTCTTTCTGAAAGGAGATCTACTGAAAGTTTTATTGTTCGCCAAAAACAATGATACTGGTGACAGAAAGCATGCAACCAAAAAGCTTAAATTGTACAAGACTTTTCCTTGGCGGGCGAATTTTGGATTCTGGGCCCCTCTCTGCTGCTTTTAAATTTCCATGATGCTTCCTTTGGATGAGAAACCACGTTTTGGAAACTATTTCTTTTGGATTGGTCTTCCCAAGGCAGTCGTAAAGAATTCCCCTTCCCAGCACCATCCCTCGGCAATTCTCTGACTGCTAGTTACCTCACATCTCATCAGTTAAAGGCGTTCTTCCCAGGGAAAAGCGAGCAATTCTCTTCTCCGCTGGGCAATAACGACTGTGTGATAACTCTGATACAGCTCCCTGCGACGTACAGTGAGTTTGACAAGTGTAAGCTTTCCATTTAGCTTGGTTGGAAGAACTGGCTGTTTCAAAAAAGGGTTTTAGTTTCTTGCCAACCTGGTCTGCACATCCCTACGGCTGCTGCTCTGGCTATTTCACTGCCAAACTCATTCATAGAAAGGAGAGAGGAAAAAGTAAGTCTAATAAACCAAGAAGGAGCGCGCTGAAGGGATGTGGATTTCTGGAAGGTTGGGTAGGGTCGGGGGAGGAAGGGAGGTGTCTAGACTCAATATTACTATTGTAGGGCCTGGCATTATTTATGACATTTTCTAGGCAAGCCACACACTGAAAATAGAAACCAGGAGACATAAAGCCACTTGTAACCCCTAAGGAATGGCTTTGCAAGCTGTATGACAGTGGAAAAGCTGAAAGCGAAAGACTCCTTCGACTGTCCTGGACGGAAACCTCAGGCAGCATGAAAAAAAAAATTTGCCCTACACATCAGAAATGAAACACCACAGCGGAGAAGCGCTGCGGGCCAGGGAGCCAAAGCCAGCCGACAGATGCAGCCTCGGCGCCCTACTTGAGTCCTACTTAGCCCGTGTTTGGAAGGCAAGCAGTACACCTTACACTAACCATCTGCTTCGGGTTCAGTTTGTAGCGATGCAGCAGTCCCAGCAAACGAGCCAGAAATGGGTAATAACGCTGGACGGGCATTTGGTATAAAACAGGACCGCTGTCACTCCCAGAGCTGCTCCATATTGGGATTTTGAGACATACACCAGTCTGCTGGCATTTGCAAAAACTACACAGCTACCAATAATGTTGGAACATAATTATATGTTTTTACTTGAGGCGGCTATAAGCAAACCGGAGGTAATTTAGCCCGAAAACAGGTTTTTAAACATCTCTCAAGACTTGCCCGCAATAGGCAGTCATGTCAGGTTTCTCTTGCCAGTAACAGGATGTTAGCAATTCCAGAAGGAGACAGATAGCATATAACTTTTGTTATTACCAATAAGAGGCAGCTTTTGGACTGCCTGTATTATCAAACTGTTCTCATTCAAAACTTAAAAGAAGCGTGGCTGAGCCTAGGTGATATTTAAAGCCGGTTGTGCTCCCAAATGACAACACACACACCCACCAGGAGAAGAACGGGTACAAGATATACCCGAGTCCTGCATCTGCAATTAACAGAGCCCGATTCTACTTATTGCTTCATGTCCCCTCCACTTTGCTTGATCAGTCTAAACCCTGTCTTCCAGTGATGTGGAAACACAGCTGGAAAACTTTCTTGCAGAGGAATTTGATCTATTTTGACTATTTTCCCAGCAGGCTTGAAAGTGCCAGCTTTGGTCCCCTGACTCAGGTTCTTGCCCACACCTCTGTCTTCTGGCAAAGGCGCAAAGACCTGGAAGAACTTCTCCTCGTGCTGCCAAAATGTTCCTGGGCATTGCAAAGTCCTTCAACGCTAGCTAGTGACACGCCACACAATCTCTGGCAGCTTAGTCTCACTAACGCCTCTTTTCCTTTAGATTCCTCCTTACCTTTTTGATGACAGGCATTACTAGAAAGCAGCTCACAGTAGCAGGAGTGTCTAAACCCTTCTGTGGAGTCTTCAGAGGACACATGCCCTGCAACCCGTACACGGAAATTTTCTGGTCCTGTAAAAGAGCACATAAAACTATAAATTTCAACTATCTTCTGCGCTTTTCATAATTTGATAGCTGAAGAAGATCAAATTGGCTCCAAAACCAGTTTTCACTTGTAATTTTCAATATCTAAAGCCTGGGTGTCTCTCTTGTTTTCTTTGGAGGGCATTTGCTCTGTCTGTGGGTAAAAAGCAAGTACTGCTTTCCCCAGAACACGCTGTGGGCAACGTGTGCACTACCCAAAAGCCACCCAAATCCCCACTATCGGTGTTTTATCACATTTAAAAGTAGCATTTGGCAACCCTGACCCTGCAGGAATCCCAAACATGTCAGGGCAAATAAGATATGCTGTATGTTAGTTTGCATGAATCTGTCGATTCCAGGTAAAGCTGGCATTACAATTGTATCTGGAATTACACCTGCTCTACACCCCAAAAATCTACTGACACAGAGCACCCAGTTCAGGGAACAGCAATGCGTCTCACGTTGATCAACTAGATAGAAGTGAAATTCTTTAAGATTTCGGAATTTTATTTTTTCTATGCTTCCTGTAACAAAAAAAAAAAAAAAAAAAAAAAATGGAATATTTGAACTTTGCCTCTATCTGGGAACAGAAAAAGCAAAAATATCTTATTTTCCTATAGGGAAAAAAAAATCTATATTCTCAATATTCTCTCTCCATGCTAGGGCAGAGTGAATTAACCACCACAAATTATTTATTCAGCAAGCATGGCCTTTTTTTTCCGCTCTCCAAACCACTGAACTTTAGCTGAAAAAAATGGAAATGTTCCTGGTTTTCCCTTGTTTTGTGTCAAAAGGTTGTGTCAAAACTGGCTGACGCCTAACACAGCCCCTTCTGACGGGCAGGCAGGGGCTCTGAGGGACAAATCAGCCACGTTCTCTCAGTCTTATCTTTTTAGCTGCAGTTTTCCACAGTAAACACAAAACTTAGGTGCCCATTTCCCACCAACTTTCAAAGCCCTCGGGCCTCTTTCAAAGCCCCACCCTTAAAGGCATGGTTTCTTTCACTGCTTCCCTTTATCGCTTACAGATAAGGACATTTCCCAGATGAAACGCTGGGTACAGATACACTACAAATCCAGAGAGTTTCTCCTCGGAAAGCTGAGGTTCCCACGATTGCTTGGAACGCCAGGAGGTATGATTTTGATCTCGGTATCAGCTAAGTAACAGGCAGAAACAATACACCAAGAGACAGCAAAGTCACCCCGCTCATCTGAGATATCCATTGGCTCAAAGACTCTTAGCTTTACTAATTTACTAGGCTCTTTCTCTTCATTTGAGCCTCTTCTAACGAGGCTCCTCTTGAGCAGGGCACTGAAGGGCAGGCAACGCTCACCTCCGTGGCAGCCCAGAGGGCATTCTGAAATTTTAGTTGGCAGCACAGCTTCATTCCTGGGCAGCTCATCCTCTCCACTTCTATGACCCCTTTCTCCGGATTCACCACCGTGTAGTTTCTGAAAGGAGCAAAATAACAATTTCCTTTAGCCAATATTCAGCCTGCAAACTGCTACAGGATGGTACTTGGCACTTTGGGCCAAGTGGTGACAAGACTGTCCAGGTGTGGACAATGCTGCAAGGCTCTCCATCCCTCCAAAAGGTCTTCGTAAAGGAAGAGAAACACAGATGTGCCATGTCTCTTCCTCAGGGGGCAAATAGGCAGTTGCCTCTGTGAAGATTTAAACTCAGCTATTTGCCTTTGTGCGGAAATGGATTAGGAGAACTTATGTGGTCTGTTACTATAATTCAGCTGTGAGACAAACAGCTCCAGCTGAAGAGCAGTAATTAATAGCTGGGAGGTCTTAGCCCATCTTGCCCATTAGGTTCTCAAGAGAATAAGTGCTCATTCTCCAAGTTCACTGCTGCAGTATTATCTGGCTTCATTACTTATTCTAGTACATAAACAGAAGAGCACGACTCTTCCAAATAAGAGCAAAGATCTGTAACCTGATAAAATAATTTGTAAGTATGACTAATTAATATTTTTGTAACTAAAAGGATTGTGTTTGCTTGAGGTTTGGGAAAGTTTATTGGGTTTGGGTGTTTGAACAATAGCTGGATATTCACAACCACATCTGTGAGCCCCAGATGTTTTACCAACTGTGGCACAAGCAATTACACATCCTGAAATCTGCCACATATAAGTAATTCGTTATTCAGCAGTCTCCAGCAAGTGGATCGTCCAGTCAGGAAGCAGATTCACTGAGATACATTGCTGTGAATATCTGGACAACATCCACGTATTCAAAATACATCTGTGAGCCCCACGTGTTTCACCAGTTTTAGCAGGAATAGTTATACCGTCTGCACTGAACGACTGACCAGGCACCACAAACTGCAAAGCAAATCGTTCATGAGCAAATCACGTACCTTTCCCATGACGTTAAGGGTTACATATAACGAACGCATTAATGTGAATTTCAGATCAGTTTGCGAACGTTTCCGAGTCAGCTTGCGGCTATAAAAATCAGTAACATCCATAAAAATAAACCTAACTAGCCACGGGTCACATGTGGCTGAGCAAAATACCATCATCTCAGTCACAATTTAATAACATTTAAAGCACATGCCTATTCAGCATAGCACACATTTTGCTGGCAGCGTACACTTGGATGCACACACAGCTTCAGGCATGTGGTTAACTCCTGATGATTTCAATAGGATTTAAGCATGTGCTTAATTGCTTTGCAGAACAGAGATGGAACTGCAGTCTCAATTAGGAAAGGTTTAGTGTTAAATGGCCTCATTAGGAAAGGCAGAACACGTCTGTTCTCATGTGCAAATGCTTCATCCTCTGTGTGTGAATCATTACACTGCCCTAATCTTCTCCTCATATTAACTGAAGCAGAGTTAAGCTCGTTAAATATCCTTTATAAAGCAACCACTGTTCCCAATTAAAAGAGTTTGGGAAAACAGTGTTCACCATATCCTTGGCATTCGCCCAAATTCACTTTCACCTTCTTTACCTCCCTCCCAGAATCATAAGTGAAGACACTGAAGGAGTTTTACTTGAAAAAAGAACAAAAGAAAGAAATTACTAAGATGAGCCATCTCACCTGGTGTCTTCTTTCCCATCCCAGAACACCACAGTGTACTCCTGTCCTTGGGAGCAGAAGAAGGAAGACTGCTTCCCACAGGATAGCAGGTACATAAACGTTGCAAAGGTAGGATCTTTCATCTGTCCTACCACAGAAATGGCCAGTGGACGCTGTGGGGAAGTGAAAAGAGAAAGACCTATGTTACACAAGACAGCTGGAGGTCCAGGTGAAATAAAAGAATCATAACAATCATTATCTATTAAAGAGAGTCAGGAAGCAGGACTTCTTTCAGCAACACTTCTACTTTCTCAAATCTACATCAAATTCTCCTTGTGAACCCAACCCAATTGTTTCTTAGCATCCTCTGTACCCCAGACATTGAAGCCAAACCTTATCTCTACTTCCATGGCTTGGTCTGTGTTTCTCTTACATGTTTTATTGATTCATTTCTTGACCCTCTGTCATGACAGTGTCTAGCTGTGAGTCAAGCTGACCTTTGCCTGAAGGACAGAAGCTCTGAAATGCCGACATAATTAATGAAAAACAATGCAGTATAATCCTTTTCCTGTACTTTGAACCCTGTTCTTCCTCATATTGCCTTTTATAATCTGAGAGATTTCAACTGAAGTCTTTGCAGTTATACTCACAACACGATATTGTAGCCGTTTCTAGAAATTATGAGTAAAGTCTTGCCCTGGTGAAATCAACAGCTTAAATGCCACTGACGTCAAGGGACCTTCATGTCACCGCAGATATCTAAGGCCACCAATCTGCCATAGTTTCATCCATAAAACTATCATTTCAGTCAATAGAAGTTCTGGGTCATATCAGCAGGAGGGGTAAATGGGCAAATGAGCTGTTCTGCTGTAATGAGAGCGAGCCCAGCTCTCCTGCAGGAAGAACGCTGCCAGATCCTTGTAGCTACATGACCAAAAAACACTGGTTATGAAGGTTGTCTTGTACCTTTTCTGGCTTAGTGTCCCAACACTCCATCATGAGCGCCTGCATCCTATATAGCTGCACCTCTTCTGGCTGCCCAAGAACAGGACGGATCCCTTTAGATAGCTTCTTTGCAATCTGGAGCTGGTGTTGTCCTAGCACAGGCCGCTGACCAGACAGCAGCTCATACAGGACCATCCCATACGAGAACATGTCAACCTAGAGCAAGAAACAGCAAAAAACCAGCATAAACCTTCCTTGGTGGGTGGAGAGGAGAGCAACACTGTGCGTGTATAAGGGGATTCAGCCCCATGCATGAAGCATGAACCACCCAGGGGTGTCACACGGTGGCTGTGCCCATGGATATACCACAGCTACCTTCTCATCGTAGACTATGCGAGGCCTGATCTCAGGAGCTTGGTAGCCCGGTGTGCCTTCCACTCCAAGTGCGCCTTCGTGGAACGACTGTCGGGAGATTCCGTAGTCGGAAAGTTTGATATTGATGTGCTCTTTGACATCCAGGGACCACACCAAGATGTTGTCTGACTTCAGGTCACAGAAGATGATGTTCTTCTTGTGCAGGTAGGCAAGGCCTGCTACAATCTGATAAGCTATTTTGTGTGTCAGCATGTGTCCCAGCGGCACAAAAGAAGACCCTGGCACAAAAGAACAGCCTGTCTTCAGTTCTTGTAATTGCAATAACTGGTGGGGGTTTTTTGACTTTTCTCTTTCTTTTTTTAAACTCCAGAGCAACAACTATGAACCTTTTAAAACATCACTCAATGCCACGATTTGAAATGACACTATTCATGTTTCTATACACCTCTGACAGTTCTATTAGATTCTTTTTTTAAACCTTTTCACTTCTAGACCCCTAAATCTTCTGGTGAAAATTATTGTTTGACTGAAAGTTGACATAAAGCCAAGGTGCCAAGAGGGTCAGATGGCCTCAACCTATCTTCAAATTAATGTTCTTCCTTTGACAGTGACAGAAATGCAGATAATTATGAGAGAATGCAGAGTGCCAGGCACCCATCTGCAGGGGGAAGAACACAGCGATAGCCAAGCAGCACTGAAGTGAGATGCACTTCTTATTAATTTGCAGAGAAATTGAAAATCCAGGTCTCCAAAGCAGTTCTGAAAATCCTGAGCATCAAATTTTTACTAGGTTCCCCAAGGCACAGTTTAAGAGTAATTCCATCCCTCCCGCTTCCCCTAGTCTGGAAAAAAAACACCCTTCAGTAAATCAAGCAGTAATTTAAATGCTGCTGACCATTTGTCACTATCGTGACTCGGAGAGGGAGTTCTCCCAGGAGGGAGACTCTGCTTTTACCTTTGGAGTTTTCAGACAATACGGTGGTGAGGCTGCCCAGAGGGGCCAGCTCTAGGGCGAAGCAGAGAGGATGGATGCTGATGCCGATAAGAGAGACGATGCAGGGGTGCTGCAGTGAGTGGAGCATGCTGGCCTCCTGGCGAAACTCAGAGAAGTTCTTCATGGCATCCATGGCCCTCAGGTGTTTCAGCATGGTATCTGGCAAGACACACAAACCTCTTCTCACTCCCCAGCTGAGAAAGCCAGTCAGGAACTCTTTGGAAAGTACCAATCACTGAACAAATGCTGCAGGAGGAAGGCAGCTCGTGGGGTTATGCCAACAGCAAGGCTTTAAGCTGCATCCTCGTGCTGGTGCATGGGCCACTAACAGACATTGGCCATAAGCATGATATATATGTCTGCCTCAGGACACAAGTCTTCCCTTGGTCCTTTAATGCCAGCCTCAAGTGTGTCTGGTACACACTGGTCTCATATATCACCTGCATGATTTCGGAAAACGTGCCGTGCTTTTTAGAGGACGTACTCTCTGGGTATGGATTTCACATTGCACACCTCTTGGTGGAGGAGGTCATCTCTACCCTTTCCTGGCTGCCCTGCCAGAAGAGGGACCTTTCAGAGTAATTGTCCTTCTGCCACGAGACACCACAGGCTGCTCAAGCAAGTCTGGTCTTTCCAAAGATTATTTGTTACTGGGACAGCAGCCGGCCTCCTCCACAGCTGAGGAGACTACTGCATCTTCCCTAAGGAAGGAACTTTCCCCTTTCTTCAGACTATGGATTGAGGCTCTGCTGGAAATCTGTGCTTGACAGCCAGCATGTGCCAGGAGAGCCTATCACTGCCTGGAGGAGCTGGCAGGCTGAGAAGGATTTCCAATTTGCTTCCTGCAGCTGCTGGCACAGATAAAGTAAAGGACTTATCCAAAGGTGGAGACCCACACGCTATTAGTGCAAACCCACGTAAATCCACACTTCTCATTGCCAAAGAGGAGACGAAGCCTTACTTCCCACCCCAATCCAGAGCTCTGCCTTGGCATCCCATGAGTCCACCCATTGACCTGCAGGAGAGAAGCTTCCTGCAGCGCCAATGACCTTCATCGCTACAAGAGCTTTCATGAAGGACTCTTTAAGACGCATCCTCCTCCTCCATGGAAACACATCTATTATGCTATATATTTTAAAGTTGTATTTAAACAGGTGCTGCCAGTACTTTGGAGAGCGAAGGCTCTTTGGTTTTAGCTGGGGATCACAGGCTGCAAGAGCTCACTCCCGACACCGATTCTGTGTACTCTACCTGCAGCTGAAGTGGGAGAGCCCTTGCATTTTTTAATCTGAAATCTCTTCACAGCCACCGGTTTTCCTTGGTATCGTGCCCGATATATAACGGTCCCACTTCCACCCTGGCCAAGAACATTGTTTTCATTTTCACTGCATTCCAGTTTGCTATTTTCCAGGAAGAGTCTGCCAAAAATAAATTGGGGCTTTTTAATTAAAAGAAAGTTTCAAAGACACTGTAAATTCATGGTTCTTAATGTCATTTCCATTTTACCAAAATCCGTAATAGGTTCTCGTCTTCTTTACTGAGAGGACCAGATCACCAAAACTACCTTGGTCATCAAAATGTCCCACATTCTGGCTCGTGTATAACGCATTTCTCGCAGAAAAAAGAGTAACTTGTGCAAACAAGCAAAAGGGCTTTTTTACTGTGGCAATTTGTCCCTCAAGAATCAAATATCTCTGGAAAGCACGTAAGCTCCTCTTCCAAGCAGATGACACAAGCGCAGATATTTGTACTGTTTATCTGTATTAACCAATTTTTTCCTTCCTTTACCCCCCGTTCCTCTTTCCTCCACTGAGGCAGGACAGGATGTTTATGAACAGCCCTGCATTCTGAAACCTGATTATTCAAATCAGCTTACTGTTCCCAGGCTGCAATTCATCATTTCTCCACTCTTCCAGAGACTACTTTTACAGCTGTTCACACTTCAAACATCTCCACTCGCCTTGCACCCGTCAAATAAATCTCCAGGAGATAGCACCGTGAGGAGGGCTGTTGTGAGGGGCTGATGGAGTGTTTGCCCAGAATACTCTGTAAAATGACCCCCAAGAAAAGAATGGGAGCACAGAAAGCTCCGACAGCAGCCAACAGGGCTCAGTTTGGTCCAGAGGCCCCACACCTCCACACTGGGCACAGAAAGGTCTGAGAAAGTGTGAATTGAAAAACATTGGTCTCCTGTCCTGCCCAGAGCCAGGAGGTCTCTTGTTCTACACGCTAAGTAATAAGCAGTATAAGACTGAACCCATCTGGGAACACAGTTAAGCAGCTTAAACATTTGGTGGTGCTGCTATGGGTAGGGAAGAGCTGTTTCAGCTGTTCAGGACTGCCACGCTCCTACAATGCATCTAACAGTCCTCAGCCAAGCAGGAGCCTCAACTCAGTGTCAATATAAAAATCACCCACCTACAGATTCTTCAGACAAAAGGCAATTTTACTGCCAATCTTGTGACGCAGCAGCACTTCCTTTTGTTTTTGCCAAATTAAAATCTCCTTTCTGGGATCCCAAAAAGACTCCAATTACAGCAAGCTCTGGCCAGAGTACTGGGCAATGCAGGACAGCTGTGGCTGTAAAAAGGGACCTTCCCATCGCACCACAGTGATCTCAAAGGACCCCCCAAAGTGATGACTTGGGTCAGCACACAGGGATTGTCTAAACAAGTGTGCTGACCACCAGGAGTGCAGTTTAGGAGGAATTGCCAGAGCAGGATTGAGAGCAGATGAATTTGTTTCCTGTAGTCAGTACGTTACTCTAGCAGAGATGACTTAGGAAAAAAAAATCACACCAAATTACATGGCTACACTGAAACTTAACTGAAGGCTATTAAACAACATTACCTGGCAGGAAAATCGGTCATGAAAAGCTCTGGGACCAGTTCCTGGAGAGAAACAGGGATGTCTGGGTGGTTGGGACATGTGATGTAGTCCAGTTCAATGGCAGTCAGGACGCAGTCCTCCATGTTGAAGTACTGCGCGTCCTCCGCCTTCTCGCCACTCTCATTCCCATCCGCCTTGGAAGCCGCACAGATGTGGCAGGGCACATACTGCTCCATCAGCAACGTCCCATCACTCTCAGTGGCCGTGAGCGCTTCAGAGGAAACAGAAAACAGTATTACCCACACAAACCGAGGAAGAACAACAACGCATAGGGCATTCAAATGTCTACAGTCACTGACTGGATCCACTGGCTGAAAACGATCATGAAAGCACCAGTTTATTCCAGTGTACTGACTGGAATAAGAAAATAGCTTTTTGCGAAGAATACAAAGACAGCAGGGGCTGAGGGAACAGGACTGCTGATGTAACAGCTACTCTGCTTTTCACAGGTAACACACAAGCCTGTGAAGAAAATATACTTAGGATGAGCAGAGATGAGAAGTATAGGAACGAAGCACTGGAGAGAAACTCCTACTTGCTGGGTGTCTCTGTGTGAACTGCACACAGGGATCGCTGTGTATCCAGCAGGGCATGACCCTGCAGTAGAAGGATGGCAGCTGTGGGACTGCTCAGGAGCACCAGCCACGTCTGCTTCGCAGCCTGCAAGCTGCCAGATGGCTTCAGGCAGAGAGCAGACACGGGAATGAGAACGGAGTGGAGTGGGAAGCACAGCACACTGTGCTCACGCTGATGCTTCAGGTGCAGGCAAGGAGTAAGCTCTCACCTGCAGCACCCAAGTGAGGAACACAGCTACTGTGGGCTCCCTCACAGGCAAGGTTTCCAGCCCCTCCAGGGAAAACGTGAATTCTACCAAGACCAAACCTTTGGAAGGTTCACACCTCTTGCTCTAACTGCAGAGGGATTTTGTGGTGACAGGCTCCATTAAATGCCTGCAATTAGGCAGGGTTAATACAGGCCATAGCCTTTGAAGTCACCACTCTTCTCAAGCTTCAGTGATTAATGTTACCCTTATTTTAATCCAAGGGCAAATAAAATCTTCTTTCATCTTCATAACATGCAGAACGTGAATATGTGAGAGTGCACAACCGTTTCCTCCAGAGAGCCTCCAATTAAGAGCTTTTGGCACTGCTTTCTAGACCAGTGTGGGACGACAAAGAACACTTCAGGTTTTGTTTTGGTTTTAAACAAAGCGTATTGGGGTTGCAAACAGCCCGCTGGGTAACAGCGGGATCTGTGCTGATCAGAGGAAAAACAACTGCTGGAGTCAAGGAAGTTACCTTGGCACAGAGTCCTTGGTATCATATTCACTCAGGCCTCTCACATCACAATTTTATAAATTACAGGGTGTTAGAAATGGCGGGCAAATGTCGATCCCAGCTGATGTCAAAACCAGTTCTGCCATCAAGGGACAGTGCCAAGTAGTTTGGGCCAAATCCTGTCCTGCTATGAGCGCTGGAGGAGTCCCTTGAACTCCTACAGTAGCAGGTCCTGTTTGAACTGCGATGTTTCACCTGTGCTTGCTGTGACTGACGGACTTAAAGACACAACACCTAGACCAAGGCGTGCTGGCAAAGAATCTCGATCCATCTGCAGGTTATCAGCTTTTCTCAAACTTCCTTGGTCAGAGACTGCCAGAGCCTGAGGGGTCTTCAGTTAACACACAATATTGTGCACCTGGAGAGCTCTGTCAAAGAATCTTCTGTTAAAAACACATAATACTGCACAGAAAATTACAGTAGTTTTCTTACCAGGAAACCACTGGTCTATCAAAGAGTTGACATGATCTGTGATGAAGGCCATTGCTGAAAAGTCTCTCACGTCTGACTGGCAAATGATTTTAATTCCACCGCTTTTTTTCTTTTTCCAGTTCACATCAGAAGACTCGACGCTGTGTAAGAAAGCCAAAAGACAGCCCCATGAAGCTTTTCTGAAGTACCAGCATCAACAAACTTTCTTTCTCACAGGAAATCTGAGCTACATAATAACATGGAGTTCATAAGCAATCAAAATAAAAAGCCATCTAGCTTTGAGGATGGTTTTCAATTCAGTCTATTCTACAAACGACTTTCAGAAGAGAATTCTTGCACAGAAACGGCAGTTACTCACAATAGATAAACACTACAGAAGGTCAGACCCAGAGAAAACTCTGGCCTAAGTGAACTGAGTACGATGGAGAGTTTGGACAGAAATGTCCCATACAGAATGATGGAGGGTTAGGAGTTTAAAAAATTGGTAATAAAACTCCAGTGACATAATAATAATAATGATGATAACAAAACCAATAGTAACGATAATAAACTTCCAAAAACTGCTTGGAAAAGAGTTTATGGACATAACAGTTTTTGCGCAATTCCCATGAAAGAAACAAACCTCAATCCACAAAGAGCTTTAATACAAAGGGCTGAATTCTGTAACTCTTCTAATACATGCGGAAATAAGAGTATAACCACCCGGATGGCCCAGAATTAAGGATTCCAGCTGTGATTTGCAATATCTGGGTCCAAGTCTCTACTTGGCTGCAGACTGCCTAAATTAACTCAGGAAAGTCATTGTGCCCTTCTGGTCTCCAACCACAAACCAGCACCAACCTCTCTATCTTGCCAGGGACTGGAAGAGCAAATGCACCTGCGGAAACTACAGAGATGAAAGTCTTCAAGCGGTCACCTACTCCCTGCTTTTGTGAAAGAGCACGGACGGAGGGTTTTCTCCAGGCTCGCAGCCAGCAGGCACTCTGCCTTGGCCAGCTTAAACCAGTTCTCCATAGTTCCACTTGCACACAGTCTGATAGCAGGGAAGCAGCTCATCGATCTGGACTGCTGCCACACAGTGGTGAGGTTTTAGGATTCGGTGGGAAACTTAGTGGCAAAAGGAAATCTTTGCACGTGAAAATGCATGATTTCACCCCGGCAAAGAGTTACGCCCTGAATATTGCTTTCTATTGTCAGGCTTTTTTTCAATCTGTGGCTGCAATAACACATAAGGTTGATACATTCAGAACTGCCAAACAATCAGTTATTCATCATTGTTGTCACCAGTTGTTACCAGATGAGTTATGTGTATTAGAAAAGCCTCCTCTTCTACTGATGAGTGAGCATATAGCACGAGTCAGGCCCATTCATCTCCATTCAGATGATGTGTTTCATACACTCTGTTAGTCCCCTGTCACGCATGCTGCATTACGAACACAAATTACCTAAGATAGCCTCCATCAAAGGTAACGAACAGACCTTCCTGCCAGTAAACAGTGTGAGTCCTTTTGACTCGGAACGTGCTGCAGCGGTTCCTTTGGGTGCCTGTGAAGCTGTAGATGGTCACCTTTTTGTTTCTTGTCTTGGTGTTCTTCTTGTTTTCAAAAAGCTGAAACAAGTAGAAAAGGATGAAAATCATTAAATCATTGAAATTTCTCATAAGGATGTTGTTTTAATCGAGCAATAGGGTGACTTCTCTTTGGCCTTTACAGGTGCTATCATACCTTTTCCATTGCTCATAAAAAAAATCTGTGAAGGAATGAAAACACACACAGTAAAAGCTGGTTTTGCAGCAATGGAAATAATTTTCGTGCCACTCAAAAAGGAACAGTTTCATATCAGTGAACAAAGTTAATTCTATAACTGTGACATTTGTTATATGAGTTCTGCATTTGCAAAAGTCTGATAAACTTAAAGAAGAAATAAATGCTCCAGTGAATTAGGAAGTCTGCCCTCAATCTAGAGTTAACTTTTCCACCTGCTTCAGCGGGAGGAAGATGGCTTTTCTCCAAGACACGTCAAACCAGCACTTAAAGCAAAACGTATTTTTGTTTTAAAACCATAGACCTAATCTGCAGAACTCCACTGTACTCATTGCTCTAACGTTTATTTGTCTGCAGACAGGTCCGACGCCTGGGATCCTTTCCATTCACTTCAGTGATCCAGGGCTGGATGAGGCCGCTTGCAAAGGTGCTCTAGGGTTATGTAGTGCCCACGGGGATGTTAAGATAGGGGTTGCCAAGACAGCCCGTTAAAACAGGTAAAGCTATTACATGGTTTGAGAAGCCTGGAACACAGGATCTTCCAAAAACAGGCATCATGTTTTCCACGTTCTGTACATCAACGACAGAACACAATTTAAATGGATAACTGTTAAGAAGGTACCACAGTAGTACTAAAAATAATTTGCAGCTATTTATTATGGTTTGCAGCAGGGCTATGTTTTTAGATATAAGCTGCTGCAAAAATATGTCTGTAACAACATCAAAATTCACATAGTTTTCAGAACCTGACAAACACTACTTTAATGATACGCATAGTGCTTGCACTACCAGGGTGCCTGCTTGCACTCACTCTCCCATTAAGGCAACAGTCCTGTAATTTTCTTCTCATTTGAACCCATATAGATTGAGATAGCTGACTTTGATGGAGCTATTCCAGATCTCCACTGGCAAAAGACGCGAGCTGAGTCTGGCCCAGTGGAATGGTCATGGACAACAGCCACAGGCAGAACTCCAATTACTTGTAATTGGAAGATGCTGGAGGTACCGAGACCTTCCAGGGGATCGTGCTATAAAGAGGCTGTGGAGAATGAAGGCTTTCTTCTCCAGTGCCAATTTGTTGTTCTAAAAGTCACCTACTGTGAAAGCAGAATCAGATTTTGATTGCAGAGTCCCATCTCTCCCTATTTACTCAAATAATGTTATTGAAGTTTGTGACTGAAGCAAGCTGGATATGAAGAGACACCCACTTACACTGAACAACAATGTTAGCAGTCTCTTGCACACGGAGAGATACAGCAAACTTACCTGGAGGTCCATCTCTGCCAGGCTAATTAACATCCGGGCTATGAATCTTTGCCAAAAGCCAACTGGGACAAAACTCATCTTGAAGACTCTTTGGACTGTGTTTGTGGTCTGGTGGCAGAGCCCGTGGATATCTAATGCTGGCTTGGTAGGAAGCAGATGAGGAAGGAGGTAGCTGAAACACATCAAATTCAACCGCTCAAATTTTAGCTACAGCTTCTAACAGTGAGTACATTGTTACCGAATAATAAGGTGATTCGGTCTCCAAAGAGATTTTTAATGGCACAGTCTACTGCATATAAAAAAGCTTTTAGACTAAAGGCACTGCAGCAATACATGGAGAAATTCATTTACACTATGGAAGCAAGCAGAAGCGAAACAGACATTACATAATTCAGCCAGGGCTATTGGACAGGGCTAAAATTGATGCAATGAGCTGGGCATTTGTGTAATCACAAATTAAATGCATTAAAATATAAGAGTCATTATAACAGCTGTGACGTTGGGACTCATTTTTTGGTATCTTCACTACTCTGCCCTGGTAGTAAGCAGAGAATTACAGCTGTGCTCCTGTGTCGAACTGAAGACAAATGGAAAAACAAACCTACAGTAGCTCAGCTCCAGTCAGCCCAGAAGGTGGGGAGAGGAGGTGTCGTGGGAGGTGGCAATGAGGCAGTCACAGGCTGCAGGGACTGAGCTGCTCTTGTTCTCTTCCCTGTCTCAGGATGACAGCATTTTACAGGTCAACAAGAGGAGGTTTCCTGGCAGGTGGACGCCCTACCACATCCCTGACAAAATCCTAGGGCAAGAGCTCTCTTTGCCACACTGACACCAGCAGAGCTATCACTTGTCCTGCTTGGTCTCCTCCTGCAATCAGGTTATTCGGTTCTTTGCCCAAGTGTGGAGGAGACTCAGTGCTACCCGAGTCTGACCCATCAGTCTGACCTGTGTAGAGGACCACAAAGTTTTCAAATTATTTTCAGATCCCTCAGTAAACGCAGAATATTCTTTTGTCCTGATCTTCTTGGGAAGCTAAAACCTTTTAGAAGGCTAGAATTGTTTTGAAAACTATGAGCTTATGACTTTCAATACCTACCAATAAACCCCTATACAGTGATATACTTTTCTGCACCAAATACATTCTCTGATGCCCATAGGATCATAAACGTTCTTTGCTTATAAGCAGAAACACTGCTGTTTTATCAGCACTGAGCCTGAGAAAATATGTCAGCGTCTGGGGCTCATCACTGACGGGCACGATGACAGCAATGAGGCAAGTGGCCAAGGGACCTGACCAAAATAACGGTGGCAGGGACTAGATGTGCAACTAGAACTAATGCTGGGTCCAAATCCAATGCTTGAAACCTACCATGTTTTCTCCCTAGCAGCTGCAGAATTCTGTAAAACCTGAAATATCAGCTCAGAAAAAAAACCAAAAACCAGCCATCAGGAGACAACAGCTCTCTCCATATGTCACAGCCCATAACATCTGATGACATTTCACATGATCGCATTATCCATGCCATGAAACATCTTTGGAATGTAAAACTGGTAAAAATTTCTCTTCACTTATAAATTACAGTAAGAAGGTTGATACTTTCAACCCTATTTTAACAAGCAGAACAAAGCTAAACTACATGCACCATAGGCAGAAAAGCGAAGTGCATCGAACTAAAAGTTCTTGCTTTATAAAGGTAGTGAACGCATCGTATGACAGCAAATAAATCTTCCTCAGCACATCCAAGAAAGGGCCTAGGAGTACAAGAAGGCCAGTGAGGCCCTTCTGGACCAAAACTATATAGTGGATTATAATACAGATGGCGATTTGATGCTCTTGAACAACAGCCAATGCAAATTTTGAAAATATGTGAAACATGCCCCCATCCACCCTTTCAGAACAGAAACTGGCAGCTGCTTTCTCTACTGACTGCACAGAAACTCTATCTGGCAATCTAGACAATAATTGCAGAAGCACAGTAACAAATAACCGCTCTGTGTCTGGCTAGTACATTAAATTAATCCAACCTGCTACAGCTACAGTCCATCAGTGGGAAGAATATTCTGCTAATGTGTCTTGGATCGCTCGAAAAAAGATTGGGCAGGCCATGAAAAAGCAGTTTCCTTGTTCCCGAGGCACAGACAATGTAATTGCCTTGGAGAAAAATGGCAGATAGTGACAAGGAGTCCAAAAGGCATTTTGGACTAAGCAGAAACATTGCTGCTTTATCTGTGTTAAGCCTGAGAAAATTTGTTGGCATCCGGGACTGGATAAGTGACAGGCATAATGACAGCACAGAGAATGCTGCACTTGTGCCGGCATTCAGAGCTCCCGAGAGGCTCAGGGCGATGCAGCCGTGCTGTCCTGGAAGGGCAAGGAAGTGAAATGCAAATGCCACATCAGAAGTGCAATACAACTATGGTTTCACCGTTAATGCAACAACAGGCTGTCGCCAAGCAGATGGGAGAGAGAAAAATAGCAGGGAACTCTGCCCAGAGGAAAAGAGATCGGGGGGCAAGGGGGAGGAGGGCTCATTAACATTTAAAGAGAATGAGGTTTCCTACACCATTTCTAGAAAAACTATTGATCAACACCTATTGAGGCTAAAAATTAAGAAAATCACGTCACTATTGAAGCTACACTTCCCCTATTTCACTAGAAATAAGATACTACTATGTTCTGGGCTGACGGAACTATTGATTACCTAAAGTTTTCTGCCATACTCTGGAGTGAGGATCTTTCACTGGAAGCAGATGACTCCAGCCCATCTCTGTTTCAGGCCCAGCAGCCACAGTCCTGACATCCTCTCCCAGCGGCAGCTGTGCCAGCAAAGCGCTTACAGCTTCCACCTGCGCGTCGCCACATACCCGGCGGTGTCACCACCCCTCTGTGCTGGTGGCTCAGCCTGTCACCAGCCTCAATGCCCCCAGCCGACAAAGACCCTGCTTTGGAAAGTTTTCAAACTAGCTTGTTTGGACCAAAGGATGCTCACGCCAGGAAGTGCAGCCCAAATGGGTGGGTGCCTTCCATTACATTACTGTTTCATGCGCTCAAATATTTTCTCACAGCAAGATCCTTGTCAAGACAACTGCTTACAGTGTCAAAGCCTGTTAATATCCGCTGATTCAATGGCCATTTTTCTCCAACCTGGCTAAGCCTCTCTAATTATTAACATACCTGTTATTGGCCACAGGCAGTGCAATTTCAAACTTGGCCAAGAACTGGAAGTATTGTTCTTCGGTTTGCTCAGTGAAGCCCGTCCCAACTAGCAGCATCCTGAGATCCTCTGCTCTGATAACTCCATTCTTAGCAACAGACTTGGAGCTCTTGATGTTGAAAATCCTCTGCAGACACTCCGAGAGCCAGACGGGGTCAAGGAAGTAGAGGTTTCTCAAGCCATGGCTTGTGTCTGGGAAGTGCAGTAGTGTACCCGTCTCTATGAGAAAATTAATCGCTGCAAAAAATAAAGAATTGTGGATTAGTAATAGACCAGCATTAGGACACCACAGTGCAGATGAGTAAGATTATGAGGCAGTCTGTGCAGTTCAATGCACACCACATCACCACATAGAGCCAGCAAACACCCAAGCCAAGCGAATAACATTTATCTGAGGAGTGCTACTAACTGGCACTACTTGTAAAAACCTACATCTCACCACTTTACAGTCAGTATTTATGTTCTCATCACATCTCCTCTCTACTCTCCTCCTGCCATCCTCCCAGGGATGGGCTCTCCCTGGCTCCTGCAGAGCAAGGCCTCCGTAAGGATCATGGGACTGGAGCCCTGTGGAGAGCACGGCCTTGAAGCTATGGCAACTCTCATTCTTCATAGAACAGAAATAAAATCAGACAAAGCTCATTTAAAAAAAAAAAATACTAAAAAGATTCAGTACCCTCAGTCCATCATAGAGACTTCCCAGCCCTCTTCCTAAAGTCCCATTACTAATCTTACACCTCACCAACTTCCAAAGTGCCCTCCACACAGGTGTAGAGCACTCTGTAACTGGTTTTGCACAGCAATTATTTGAGGGTTGTCTATCTCTCCCTTTTTATTATTCATAGAACACTTCAAAAGGTCACACACACTGATTTCCAAGAAATTACCGTCATGCTCTGACCTACCAGTTTGCAAGTCTTCATAGTCTTTGATATCATTTCCAGGGGTCTGCTCAATGATCAGTTCTATTTGCCTGTCTGTTAAATACTGTACATCATCATTCTGACTTCTTCTATGCTGTTCCGCAAGGACAGCTTCTTGAAGACTAAGGTAACTTCTTGGTATCTGCAAAACCACATGAGAAAAACAGCAGGATCAATATCGGACTGCAACCACCCTGCTGGAGATGAACTGGCTACACCATCCCCCCTTTACAGGCGTCTTGTAGTGCTGTCTTTTTCCAAAGTCAGAAAGCCATGACACAGATTTCCCATCAGCATCGGTTATTGCATCAGCAATAACTCCTGAAGTTCATCTCCCAACCCAAACCCAAGCCCTTAAAAAAGCGCCCCTTTAGTAAGGATCACTCCTAGAAAGCACAGGTTCTCACCAATCTCCCTGCAAGTTTCTGTGAGCAAATCGAGCTGCCGACGTCCTTCATGTTGCAAGTGACATGAAAAATCAGCTGTCGGAGTCCATCGAGACCTTCCAGAGTCTTACAGGACAGCTCGCTGCAAAAGTCATGCAAGGATGAGGATTATCAAACCTTATCAGCATACTTGCTTCCTTTCCAGGCTCACTTTGTCTTATCAGTGACTTTAAATTTCCTGTGTCAGATGAATGGGAGGAAGGCTGTCAGGGAGCATTTTTAGCTTTGGAGAAAAATACTAAGGAGCCTGGAAAAGATATATATTCAGCCAACCTCTGCTCTGCCTGCTTCATTTGCTGCGCGTTGCTCTTCTGTCCCTTGTGCACTGCAACCTCTGGGGACTTCCCTGTCACACTGACCAAAGTCAACCCCCTTTTTTTTCCTTCAGGGCTGCACACATCCTGGAAGGGACTGCAGGAAGGAAGAAAAAACACTCTGCTCTGGCCGTCACTTGAGATGAGTCCAGTCCTTCCCACCTCAGATCAAAGGTGTGATGATGAGTACCAGACACCTTTTCCCACCTTCATTCCGACCCTTGCTCAGTTGGATCCTGTGATCTGGGAATTGATGCTTAGATCCTAAAAGCTGCTCTTTATCATCTCTTTAACAGCTAAAAACCTGGTCCTGCTATTTTTGGCCTTTTTGTAGGCTGTGTAAGAGCAGTTCTCTTTCACTTTCCCCAACAAAGGGTCTTCCTAACTGATCCTACACACATTCCCATGGTAGAAAGAAAATCCTGTTCTAAAGCTGCATGTTTTATCTTAAACCTCAGCCATTGGTGGCACTGGGAAGCGTGGACTCACTGGGATGCAAGAGGTCCAGCTGGGCTCACCCACACAAGTTTGTCACAATTCACACTCTTCTGGTCGCCCAGAGCAGGGCTCAGAGGAGCCCCATCCAGGTGGGATGATGGGGCGTGAAGGAGAGGGACAGGAGGGAGGAGTTAGGAAAGCAGGCACAACTCTGACTGGAAGGAAATGCAAAGGGAAAGGAAGTAAAGAAGGAGAACACACAGGATGTATGGCAGGGTTAAAGTCCCCTTGAGAAAGAATGATTGAGATCACGTTAGGATGCTCTGTGGTGATGGGAAAAGAGGTTTTCCCATCTGCAAAGCTTTCTCCTTCTCACTGTGAGTCTCTGTGCCTCACACTGGGTCTCTGCTACTTCTCCCAAGAGGAAAGAGCCAGCTGGGATGCTCAACGTACCGCTTGCGTCTGCAGAATAGAGTGTGGGAGGTCTCCTGGTGACTTTGCTAGGCAGCAGATGCCAGGCACTGGGGACACTGCAGCACCCTGCCCTTCTTTACTTGCCAGCCACCACCTGCTCTTGCCTCAGGCACTGGCAATTTCACACTATTTGGTGCCAGTCTGATGCATCCACGCTCCCCCCACGCTGTGCACTCCCTTGGCTGATGGACTCATTTCTTTCCCAGATGAAGCCTCCTCTCCCCAAGGGCCTCCTCCGTCAGCCAAAAGGAGGGATTGGAATCAGACCCCACAGCCTGACACTGATCTTCCAGACAGCACCATCCCTCCGTTATCACACATGGAGAACTCAAATGGCACAGGTTTGGGCTGCCGGGGGCTCACACTGACCCACTCCTGGCCCTGCTGTGTTCTCACGTCATGTTCCCACGCACCCTCCCCTCAACAAACCCCACAGCACCCACCCTCGAGTCACGCTCGCAAGCTTTGCAGCATTAATTACTCAATCTGTACCTTCTCTCCTTGTGACTAATAAACTCTATCACGATTTAATGCTGAGAAACCTGAGTAGAACAGGAGCACTAAAACAGGCTGGTCAAGGAGACCTGAGGTTTCAGGTCTCAGACTCACAATCAGACCCCTGAGCTACACTGAGCTTCTCTCCGATTATACTACTTTATCTCGGTCAAAAATAGATGAAATCCAATGCTGACGAGTCTTTAAACCAGCTCCGTTGCCAAGGAGATCAAGTATTACAAAAATTGTTTAAAGTGACATAACACAAAGGGATTGAGCTTCATAAAGACCCAAGTACTTACTGTAGGTGCTTGAATGTGATATCTGGGAAGCCGGTTGCTCTGGATCCAGAGGGAGACCGACAGAGAGCCAAGACATACGCCCTCAGAGTTGCTATCCTCTCAACACGGAATTTAGTTTCGATTAAATCAAGGTGCGTTCCTACCACCAACACCACTGAATTTGGAGCTTTGGCCTGTAAGAGAAAGCACTGACAATGATCTCATTCTGATTATGTAAATACAGTGAGGACACATGAAAATTCTGATATTTAAGAGCGGGCTGTCATGTACATTAATTAAATCGAATATATATAAAATAGAGGCAACCTGTTGTGGCAGCTTGACAACAGCAACAAATGATCTGGGTATCAAAGGAGTTCTGCAGAATATGGCTTAATCATCTGCTGCTACTGCAGAGCAGGAAACTGTCAGTTTGGGTTTATTACATCAGGGCTTAACATAAAGGGAGTTGCCATGTAGTATTAAGTTGCTACGAGTCAGCTAAATGATGGGAACTATGTCCACCCAGACAAAGGACAAGAAGTTGGCTTAACTTCTAGCTAGAAGATCTAACTTTGACATCCTGAAAAAAAGTTAGTTACACCCCAGAATGAATACCTGGGAAAGTTCTAAAAGCTTTTTCACTGGAGGTGTATGGAGAGGTGAGATAACTGCTGGAAATGTCTAAATCTACTTAACCCTGAATCAGTGCAAAGGAATGGATTAGATGATCTCGTGGTTTCTTCCAACCCTTCCATGATTGTATTACAGGACTGGAACGTATCCAGATTTTAGGGAACACACTGCCAAATACAACGGGATTGCACAGGCTTAAGCAAAGATCAGCCTGCCGATCCACATGACTTTGACCACAGAAGAAAATTCAGATGCAGAAACATATGGTTATTTGGAGTCAATCCACTTGTCTCTTACGATGCCCACTGAAATCTCCTAACATGAACGACACCAAACTTGAACCCTGTGTAACGATGGGAGTGAGATCAGTCAGATCAAAGGGCCAAATATTCCGCCTGGAGACTAATGAAGAGTAGAGGCACAGGGTAAGCACGTAGACATTTTCCCTGGTGTGTTCTCCCAGCATCCAGCAGCCTGTAGCTCACCAGCTTTCTGAGCATGAGACAGTATCTCTGAATTGATAGCTCAAGATGGAATTTTGATTCCACCAGTCAGGTTTTTCAACTTCTGACACCCATAGCATAGTTGTAGCTCCTATAAATTCCACAGGTTGCTTATCTGCTGTGTCTAGGATACTTCCTATTTTTTGTTTCAAAGCCACCATCTTACTATTTCATTTGATCTCTCCTAATCCTTCTATTGTAAAAGACCATCAGGAAAGACTCCCTTGCAGTTTTCTCCTTATCCCCTGGTCAGTCTCCTCATTTGCCTTTTCCCAAGCTGAAGAGGCCTAATCTATTTAATTGCTGTGCACTCAGAAGCTTTTCCATATTTTTAACCATCACGTTCATCTTTCTCTGTATCTTTTCTGATGCTACAGTGTGTTTGCTGGGATGTATTAAGGACAAAGGTGTCACACATTGTTGAAATATCATAATTATGCTTTTGGCTTTGTTACCTGGTTCAGGTTTTTGATTGCTGCTGACCATCAAGCTAATATTTTTGTAATGACAAGATGTTTGTTTTTTGAGAGGCACTATTTCAGAGCCCATTTCTGTGGGTTCTAGTGTAATGTTAAGACAGATATAAAAAATAAACATTTTAAAAAAAATTATGGACGTGGTATTCTAAAAAATCAATCAACACCAATGAATTCACTGCAGCTGTGAGTCTCAGCTGAGAACTGACTTGGAGATACTCCTCTAGCTTAGCTAAATCTAAAGTGTTAAAAATACAACCTCAAGACTAATGCATGTCTAACCCACACAAGAAAGAAAATGTTTCAAACCCCCCTTGGAGCACAGTGTGGTCAAACACTAATTCCAAATTAAATATGTTCAGCCTTACTTAGCAAGGGTTTATAAATCAGCTTTTGTTTCACTCTCCCAATGTGTGTTAGGGAGAACAAAGCAAATGATAAATTTAAACCATTAAATACAGCATTACGCCTACAGCGTAATGGAAAATTAATTCTAAAAACTTTGCAAAATTCATAGCTCGCTGAGTTTTTAAAAGCAGACCAAAAAGAAGCTGTAACATCACATATCTGTGCGCTGAGCGACTGCTTGATAAATAGATGCCCCAGAGTCCACCAGTGACTTCTTACCTCAATGTTCAGCAACCAGAACTGTAAGTTTGCCACAGCTTCTTCCCCCAGTGCCAAGTTCCATACCACTATGTACAATGCTTTGTCTGTGAAGAAACACTGATTGACTGTAGACATGCTTGCCGGGCCTCCGATATCCCAGACATTGAACTCCACTGAATCAACCTACTTAGACAAAGAGAAGTGTTCAAATCAAACGGTTGCAGTAAATCACAGAGAGATAATAGCTGAAGTATAAACCTACGCCTGCATAATGTATGACACAAGAAGGGTTTCAATGTCCTAATTGTGCCTCCAGGAAAGAAAAATCAACAAGCAATTGTTAAGCATGGCTACCACTTCCCCACAGGAAATCAAGACTAATTACTTGCTGCTAAAACGATAGAGGTGCCCTTGATGCTGGTAAATCTCCAGTTAATGCTGTGGATTCTCCAGTACAAACAAGGGTCTCATTCTGAGTCTTGCATTTCACTGCATCTTGAATAGAAACTGTTCCATCCTTGTCTGTGCCATGCTCGACAGGACCATTGAAGTTACTTATCTGCCACTGCTCTGGGGAACAGGAAACCCCCTGCTGAAATCACTTCCACTGAGCTCAGTCCTTAACCGAGCCAAACAGAACATATACGCTCAGGAGATGGGAAACTTCTCAAGCCTTTCATAAACACCTCCCGCACGTTGCTCACAGGCTTCTGAGATGTCTTACATGCCAGAGATGGGTCAGAATTACAGCCACTATAAATCAGACTCGCTGATTTTCAGTGTGAATGGAAGCCCCTCTAGCTTTTGGGGAGGCAAGCAACCTATGACTGAGCAGAAAACCAAGCCCTGCTCCAGCCACCATGTTCAGAGCATCATGTAACACTGAGTGGGCTCTGTTTACTGGTCCAGGTCCAAGTGCTGATGGATGCTGCATGACAAGCTACCCTATGAGATTTCAGAAAGGAGCTAAGTGTCTCAGTAGGGCTCTGATCTGCTAGCATAGTCCCAGTTTGAAGCTTCCCAGAAACAGCTGGAAGAACTTCCATATTGTTTAAACCAAGCCCTAACTAGCACCAGGACTGCTTTGTTCATCCAAAAGACCTTCAGCTGTGGGCGCTCGTATGAAGGGACAGAGACTCAGATGTAGGGACAAAAGCCCATTCAGCATCTTGATCCCACTCCAGGTTTCTGATGCTGTCTAGGTTTTTATTTTATTCAATTGCTCTTCAACACAAAATGCACAAATCCCTTCTCCCACCAGTCTTGTCTTTAGAGTCAGGCTGTTCTTGCTCTTTCTTTCTGTCTCTGGCCTGGCACTCTTTGCTGTAGAACAGCCTAACTCAGCAGGCTCCTCCACCCCTTCCAAAACAGTCTGGTGGTCATGGCTCTCATCCGGGAAGGGAGGGCCATGAGTTTGCACACCATCAGCTCTGGCAAAACCTCAGGACCAACTCTGCGTGCTCTAATCCCTGTGTTACTACCCAGGCAGTGGACAGGGCCACCTGCAAATGCTTGAATTAATTCAGTGTTGTCCAAATGAGTTCAGTATGGGTTAGACACACTCCCTGAATGAGCCACCTGAGATTGGGGTGTTTAAGGTATGCCTTATAGCTCTGGATCATACCAGAGGTCAGGCATCCTACCTTCCACCCACCTTCCCCACCGAGTACAGTTTTGATATCAAGGGAATCCAGCTTTAGATACTGATGTCCCATTTTCTGGCCCCAAATGAAAGGACAATCTGCTTTAGAGAAGCTGATTTAAAACATTCTCTCAGAATCAGTGTCCAAAAACCACCCAAGCTGGGAGAGCCAGAATTCAGGCAGTCAACACACGGCTCACTCTCTTAAGGCTACAAAGTTGAGTGTTCAGGAAAACAGAACTGCCCACTAGTACCAAGTGGAAAGGAAACAGAGGAATTGTGGTGGGTTTAAAGACAAGACACTTGCAAGGTCTAGCTCGTAACAGAAACTGTTCTTTGTAAAGGACAGACAATTTCAGTCCATCGTGGGGCTCAAATATCCCGCAGGGGCTAAGGATCTTTAACTGTTTTTCACCTTTGCCTTGTGTCCCACTGGCTTGGGGAGCTCCCATTTTGTCGTACGTATTGTGGCGTCGCTGTGCATCATCTGAGGCACTTTTCCTGTCTGTAGGATCTCAATCAGCGTTGACTTTCCCTGCCGTGGAGGGCCAATGATGATCATCTTCATTAGCTTACACTTCTCTGCTCTGCGCAGCTGCGCTCTTAAGTACGCCAGCACTGTTTTAGGGCCTGGGGGTGGAAAATGAACAGGCTTTATCTGTGGTTAGCAGTTACAAATGTACATACATACAGCAGGGCTGCACAAAACCTGCTGCTGCAGACACATCAGCCGAATTAATATTTTCCCTGCAGTTTTGCTGTGGGCTGAGACAACCCAGAGAATAAACAAAGAAACCTCTAGTGGACGAACCTGAGACAGAGACCCCAAAAAAGGTCACTGCTTTGAGACTCTACAATGGAGCACTGTAAGAAGAAACAAATGCTGTGGCTCGTATGCTTCAGAAGCTCAAAGGAAGCATAAAATACGAATTTAGTATTGGAAAATACTCAGTTTTTCCTTCTACTTTTATGTTTCCAGTTAAAATTAGATTTAGGTTTCAACAGCGTGCTGGAGAAGGAATAATTCCTAATAACTTTGTTCCCACAGGATTTTCTTATTAAAACACACAAAAAAGAAGACAGTATTGTAATAGATCCAAAAACCTAGCAGCTTACAATACAGTCACTTCAATGTGACTGTGACTGCTGATCCTAAACACTTGAGTCTTTAGAAAGACTGTCTAAATAGCCTAAAATATACACATTGAGGAAGGAAGCCCTGCAATTTATCCGGCATGCATACTGCAAATGCAATGTTGCATTTATAAGTCATCATTTTATCGTGCGAACTATCTTAAATCCATCATAGAAGCCACAGCTTAGCACTGATATCGAGGCTGCAAATACACATAGGAGATTCCCCTACGCAATTGCAGTTAACTGCAGCAAGGAGTTGGGCACACACTGTCTGTTCCTGCTCAGGACCATTAAAAGGAAGTGATTTTCATTATACGTTCAGTCAATTTAATAAAGAACACACAGGATCAGCCTTACCCTCTTTTCTGATCTCTGCAGGAACGTTAGTGATATTTAGTTCCTCGATATCCAGCTGCCAGAGATTAGCCAGCTGTCCAAGCTCTGGAGGAAGCTCTCGGATACCAGGGTTACTGTACAAAAAACAAATACATCTACCAACAACCAGGCTTTGTGTGTAAGTAGCTGCTCTCACGGACTCTCAGATTACATTATTCTCTCCTTGCAGAAATCTTCCATTAACATTTTAATAAGACTACTCAGCACTTTAATAGTAATTTCCATCCTAAAAGTGATGTATAACCTCAATTTATGCTCTGGGGCAGACAAGCGTAGTCATCTTTACTGGATAGTTGAAGAAATAAAGGCAAAAAATGATGAGTTATTGACTCTAATGCTATAGAGGCTGACAGCAAAAAGCCAGAATGAACCAGAGGCACATTAGATTCCCAGGCCTGTGTTCAAAGCATTAGATCATCTTCCCTAATTCAAAAGACCAGCCTCCCCCTTATCTAAAGTAAATGATGGGCACAGTTCTAACAAGGGGCTGATTATTAACAACTTCTTGATTCAAAAGCACTGGATATCTGGGGTGGGGCTCTAGAGATGACTGGTCACTAAAACAACACGGAAAGAACACTGCATAGCTTTTTCAGGGCACAAACTTACTTTCCCAAATAAAGTTCTGTTAAACCTTTCAGGAGGCAAACGGACTGTGGGACGGAGTCCAGCTGATTGTCGTTCAGATAAAGGACTTCCAGAGAATCGCTCAGAAATGCTGGAAACTCCAAAAAAGGACCTGGAACAAGACAGGAAACAAACTGCGCCTTTAAAAATATAACGAGCACCAAGGCTCTGGACCAAGAGCTTTCACCTTAACTTTGTAGGCAGGACAAGATTTTCCTGCCAAGGAACCACCACAAAGCAACAGGAGAAAAGCAAACAGCCTTCAATAGCGATCTAACATAAATGCTCACATCTCAAATTTTTAAAATCATGGCGATGGGTTCATTTGAAAGGGACAGTCTCCAACGCTGCTGGGGTGCTGAGGGAGGAAATCCAGGCCCGCCAAGATGACTATACGACAGAGGATGAGTGGTGCTACATTTCTTCCTCTTGAAGAGCTGGTAATACCTTGTGAACGGCCCCTGTTCCAGCCTAGCAGCTGGCAGTGAAAGGGCATACCAAGGGCACAAAGTGGTTCTCATCATGTTTTCTCTGTGTTGCTTGAGAAAAGCCAGAAGCCAGTGAGAATTTATTTTCAGACCCCCATCCTGGAGCAACTGAAGGTGAATCAAAGTCAATAACGACAGAGAAGAAAACTCAAACTGTGGCTGACAGACTACTAACCTATGTTGCCTCAAAAATGTCGTTTGCATTTGCCCCTCTGTTGTGTTTTAGACTGCAAGGTCTCAGAGCGCTTTAGCCTTCCTACATGTCTGAGCAGTAACTAGAGTATTTTGGGAGCAACCCAAGCAATAATAGCAACAACTACATGGCTGAGTTGCTGCTGCTGGAGAGGTTCAAACAAAGGGAAATTCAGCTGGTTCCAAAGAGCATCATTTCACTCCACAAATTACTCCCGGGACAGAAGCATGAAAAACTGCCATGAATTGTGTTGCTGTCTTAAGAGTGTCACATGTATCTACCAAGAAGCATCCCAAAGTCAAGCAAAACTAGGCCACACAGGGACAAGCAGATTCCGAGTCTCCGATTAGGAAAGTACAACCAGCACCATCTGCTGCCTCTACGGCCAACACATGCAACTCCCTGAGATGCAAGACGTATCCTCAAGGACAGGACAGTTACACTTCCACCAGGATCTTCTTCCCTTACAAAGACTTGAGGGAGTGTAACTAGACTTAGACAAAAAAAAGAAAAAGAAAAAAAATAGAAGAGGTTTTCTTAGGAGAAATTTCCCCAGTTCTAATATTAACAGCATTTCAAGCCTGAGCTATGATCAGAAAAGGAGTAAGATAGAGCCCCAGTGTCTGCAGGAGTGTTTTATATACGTGACTGGACTGTCTGGTGTGGGCAGGGTGTCACAGTCCACCTTTGAGTTTTCAAGTAAAAAATCATCTTTGGGATTATTTTAGGAGAACAGCAGGCTTATTCATGGATTCGATTCACTTCCTTTCTGGCTCATCATTGGACTTAAACTTTTAATTGTTCCTCTTTGGTACATACCTAGGCACAGACAGATTTAGTCCCCCGTGGACACGTAGGAGCAAATGCCTAAAATAGCAGCAATACTCTCAATTCACGAAAGAGTCCCAAGTGGAAAGGAGTGTACTATATTAGAAGCAAGCTTGAGGTGTTTATGAATTGTAATTATTTATTCATGAGTTATTTATGATTTCTCTGGCTTGGGCTCAAATTTTCTTTTAAAGAACTGTAGAAAAATTAAAACAAATCCCATCTTGAAAAATGTATTTTTGGATGAGTAAACGACCCCAATGCCACATGCGTGCGCAAGAAGTTATTCTGAGGTTTATCAATCAAGAATAGTTAAGCATCCAAAAATTATTCTCTTTAAATAATCTAAACTTAACTAAATAGCTTTGTTGGCAAAATCATATGCAAACCTCCCCCCCGCCTCGCTAGGAGACTTCCATGAGCAGCTGATGTACTCCAGCTTCTGTTTTCTCTTGATGTTCTTTAAATTCTTGGCCACATCCTCGAGGCTCACCAAGCTATACTTGGCAGAGGAACAGAGAGAAAAAGATGAGCTGGCTTTGCTCTGTCTCTGTGGCTATTCAACCGTGGCACCAGCCAGGTGGGCTACTCCGTGCCCTCCTGCAAGCTGAGGCAACCTCAGGCAGCTGGAAGCTGCACCCAGTGTATTATGTGCCAAGGCTTTTCAAATGGTACTAACGCAGAACCCATTCTCTCCTCTTTAGGTAGAGGGGTTATGCTGGCTTTGCAGCATGTAGAAAATTCTGTTAGGACAGGAATTCCCTTTTATAGCTGCCTTTAGCTGCCTTTGCCCACTGCTCCTGCCCTTCTCTGCCCACTGGGAAACGCTGCTGTAGCATTTCACAGGGGAGCTCTGAGGCTATGTCAGACTCCACAGATCCCTTTTCCCATTTTTCCATATTCAGAATTTCCCTGAAGTCACAGCGTTTCTGTTTCTGCTTCTGTTTCCTACTTGCAAAACACTGCAGACCAACCCCTTTTCTTCTTCGGGGTGCACCTACAGGACTTGTGGCACAGCAACTCCTACTTCTCTTTCCAAAGAGAAAAATGAGGTAGGATTAGCCTTGCCTGGAGGTCCAGGTAGAGCTTCAGCCTCCCAGATGAGCAGACTGGAGGTTAGGACCTGCAATCCTAACCTATACCTATGGCTGTATTCGGTACATTTACCAATTTTACCAACTCACATTGACCAAGATCATGCCCAACTTTTCAGGGGAACTGAGGAAGGTATTTGCTGCTCTCCCTCCCCCCAAGAAGCTGAGGGCTGCTCGATGTGCGTCATGAAGATGCCAGCTCTATTCCACTCTGCCATTTGCAAAGAATGTTTTAGAGCAAGACATTCTTCAGGCAGACAAGAATTGAGAAAGCTCTCCAAATGCTTTAAAATAAAACAAACAAACAAAAAGAAATGCAGATGAATCCCACAGAGAGCAGGAAGCCGTGCAAATATCTTCAGATATTCCTTTGTTCTCTCTGGGATTCCACGTGCACTAATCTAGAACATTTCTTCTGCTCTGCTCCAAACTGTGGGTGCAAATCACAGAGACAGGGGAAAACATGCAATTTACAAATTCAGCTACAGAAACAATCCTAGGAGTAATAAGACTAATTACGAGTTAATTTCCCTTCAACATATCAGTCAGTACTCTCCCTAAAAAGAATAACCTTCTTGAAAAGAACAAAAGCTCAGTGAAAGAAACAGGTTTCACACATTCTTCATCTTTCTGTATGTTGATGGTACCAATCAGCTGCACCGCTTCTTTAGAAACATTTTATCTAAACATATTTCCTCCTATTTTAAATAATGTTGCACTCAAAATTGCAGATAAATTTATACTGATTTCCCTCCAGCAAAACTCCACATATTCCTGCTGCTTCACAGCTCATCTGGCATTCTCAGCACTCACATCTCTGCACTTCCACTGCCGTGGACCTTACCTGCCTCTGGACCACAGCGCACCCTGTTCTTCGTTGTGAAAAAGGGAATCCGCTTTGTTTTATAGCCCTCGTCACTCCTGTGGGCAAAATAAAATGACGACATGGAGAAAAGAGCTGGGGTGCAGCAGTTGAAAACGGCGCTGGAGCTGCACGACTGGGACACCATGAACTGAAAAGTTTGGCTCCACTCAAGGCTGTGGGATTCACAGCTCAGCTTTTTTGGGTTCCTGTCTGCTTTTGAGAAATGGGACTGAAACTCCCTGTGTAATCACAGAGCTAGACTCCACCAACACTTGTCCAGGTCCAACCGTTTTCTTCTGGCAAATTAACAGAGCTCTACAAGGCTGTGCTTTTACCTCCCAGGGCAAGAGCACTTGACCCCTGGCTTTATGGGTGTCAAGGTTAAGTAGGTTGTCAAACAGCAAATTGAACAGTCTTCACGAGAAGCGCTCAAGAACCAACCTGCTGCTGTTCCCTACTCTCACCAGAGAGTCTCGGACACGATGACCCAACAACACAACTCTGGAAATGCACTGAGAGAGTCAACAACCATCATGTGCCTTTTGCCATTGATACAGTAACTCATCAGGACACCAGAAAATTGCTGGACAGGCCACCAAATGAGAAGACAGAAGCACAACACAGTGCAGTTCTGGAGAAGGTAAGGGACCTTTAATTCTCTGTGTTAAACATCCCTATTGTAATTTCTAAATGGAAGAACACCATTCTTTTATTGGATGGTCTTATTAACGTCAGACTTCTCTATGAACTTGCAGCTGGTTACACTTTCATTTAAAAAACAAAGATTTTTCATTTTTTCCAAAACAATACTCCCACGCTAGCTACAAACTGCAGTCCAGCCAGATGGTTTATGGTTAAGATATGTTCCTCCCAAGCTAGTACTTGTAGTGATGAACCCCACACTGGGTTAAAGAAATGTCTACATGCTCTGAAATTAAATTGCCATTATCAGTAATCTATCCACTTAATAAATGATATAGCGTGCTATACGCCCAAAGAATCAGTAAAGGATAATTCATCACTGTCAGAGACACACAATATACTTAGAGACATGGTATGTGGATATCAATGCTTTCTATGCAGGTAATTAATTCACTACTGACACCCTTTGTATTACACAGGGGTTCGGATTTGCTATTATTTCTTCAGCTATTGTTTTCTTAGAAAGAAATTCAAAGAAACGCTTACTTCCCAAGTTGGTTTTTTGAAAGATCCAATGATTTAAGTTGTTTGCAATTCCACTTATCTTGTGAAGGCAATGAAACTAACTGATTTCCCAGCAGCTTCAGGGACACCAAAGCCTGAAAGAGGAATAGCCTTTAGTTAGAAGACCGAGTCCATCAAATACACAGAAAGAAATTTTTTACTGTGGCTATTAAATAACAGAAACATGAAGAAAGTACATCTTATTCATCAGAACACGCTGTCCGTGCTGCCCAGCATGCAAACATTTCCTTCTTGTCTCCAGCAAGTATATTTTCTGCACGAAGCAACACCACTATTAGTTCTGGGAGATTATTAGTCTACTTGCTGACAGATTCAATTGGAAACAACCCATTTAAGAGGACATTTTACTTTTAGTGGAGGAAACCTTTCCAAATGGAAAAGAACAGTATGATTTGCCTACACAGTATGCCACATATGGATTAGAAGTCTCAGACGTGTGTGCAAACTGGTGCCAGCCTGGGCTTACACCTGCTCTGGGTGCAAATTGTGAACTATTTCACACATGGAAAAATTTTAATTGCTTTCTTATTAGATGTCTATTAAAATGGAAAGGATTTATATTAACTTTATATATATATAAATTTATATTAACTTTTAAATATTTATACTAGTTACCTATCTACTTTTTCTTTCCGCACACCAGAGACAGAAATTTTAAAAGGAAGCGGAGTTGATTTGTACAGTGAATACCATACAGACAGGATTCAGCTGCAAATACCATGAATGAAGTTAAATACAAGCTCAATACAACCTTTCAATTTAACTGAAATATAAAAGAAAGAATGCAGTTCACATTCAGATTTGTAATGTTTCTGCTTTTCTATCTGCCTCTTAAAACAACGTTGAGGTTTATTTGGTTGAAAAATCCACCTTTCCACTGAAAAAGTGCCTTCTATGTAAAGTTTCCAAACAGGTTTATTCTGCAATTCCCCCCATAAAAGAGAGATAAGCAGAACGTTGGCTGAATTCTCTCATGCCACAAGTGCAGTAGTATTAATGAATTACACCCCATGGAAATAACGTTTTACCAGCAGAGACTTCAACTTTAAGTGTATTAAATGTTTTATGTGCTCCACATAATATAAAAGGTTTATGCCCCTTTTCATCAAGCAGGATTAACAATGTCTCATGAAGCCAGTCTGTTGGCCTTCCTCCCCTTTTCTCAGACTGGAAAAATATGAGGTATCCATGTGACATAAATGACAGTCAACCAGCCGCTGCTGGAATGGCAACTGACATGCAAAACGCTCCCTCTGGTGCTAAGAGAGGGGCAGAACTGGGCCTTGGCAGGACTTGGGGAAGGTAAAGTTAAATATTAAAGTGCAGATACGTGGAGTGAACCACTAGAGGAAAGGGCTGGAAAAGTGAGCAAACTATAAACCCCTCCATCCTCCCTGCTGCTTGCGTCTTGACAGCCAACGCTTTTATCATCATCTGGCTCAAACCTCCCGCTGGAAGGAAGGCGCAGTCCTCCCTTGGTGCCTGGTGTCGAGCCCTCTCCAAGTACCAGCATGGGGCCGTTCAATGACAATGCTTCAGACTCCTCTCCCGAAATATCCCTGAGCAGGGGATGGGAGGAAAGGGAGCGTTCCAGAGTTAGCACAAACTTTGTTCTGTGTGGTCTAGCTGGGGTGCTTCGTTTTCAGTCAAGTATATCCATGTTACACGCCCCCCACAAACCCTGACAAAGGCCACTCTCCAGGAGAGCTGAGAAGCCGGTGAGATTATATGCAATGCTTATGTGCCCGCTCCGTGGGGGAAAAATTACTGACTTTCAACTGGTTGTGACTCTTCATGACTGCAGTCCTGGAGATCACTAGTCCTTGTTTTGCAATCGCCTCTTCTTTCTCATCTCTAACTTCTCCATTTTCGCTGCCTTTCAGGAAGGGAACGGGTGTCTCCAGAAGCAAGACAATGGCAGCAGCAGACAACTTCCTTCAAACCTACTGCCGCAGCATGCAAAAAGGGCTCCGGTGCGTTAGATTTTACCAGAGGGAAGGAATTGCAGCATCCAGATTAGGCTGCCTCAGTCAGTTTGTGATGTGGAAAAGCTGACCAGAGCCTTCCCTGAATACCTCCACTCGGAGAAGGTCAGGTCTCTTCAAGAGAAGCAAACTAGTCTAGAGAACTAACGCAGGACTTGAAGCATGTACAGTTGGTTCCTTTAGAAGGCAATGGATGGGAAAGCTGAGACGGCCTCTGCTTCTTTTAAAGACCACATTTCTAGTATATACATCATATTAGCAACTGTGAGCTGGACCTAATCTTAAGACTCCTGCAGAAACCAAGCAAAGGCCAGTGATAAACTACATGTCCCATCAGCCAAAGTCAGAGACACGCTTTTGAGTCACAGGCCTCTTTGGGTTTCAGCTTTTCCCAGGGAGAAGACAGTTCATTGCTGTTCCTACATAATAATGGAACATATAATGTTCCCTACACTATATGTAGGAACATGTTACTGCCTATTTCTCTGCCGTTCCACATCTACTTCTGGAGAGGGCTGGAGCATGAGTACAGCCCACAACTAATCTAGGCAAGGACTCTCACCTTCTGTTTGCTCACCACACTCCAGTCCTTCGGGCACTGAAAATACCCTGCTGTTTATTTCTTTTATGAAAGTAAGGCTGAAGAGGTATGGATAAGAATTGGTACTACTTAAGGCAGGCAAAGCTCACTAACTTTGAAGACAGACCATCAGCAGAGATAGCACTGAGGTCTTCTCTGATGCCCTGTACCGGTGCCTTCACATCCCTCTGCAGCCTCTGCGCTGTGGCACCCGAAGAAACGTGCCCTTGAAGCACCACCTAGTGTTTAATATCTGTCATGGTAATTCCCACCCACTGGGCTTATTTTTAATGCATTCAATAAAAACAAGTTTTGGAGACAATAGTCCATAGGATTGTTCATTCTATTTCAGGAGAAATGCCAATTGAAAACACATGGCAAAAAAAGCAAAGAAATTTTGAAAAAAAAAGCAAAGAAAAAAAAAGAAAGCAAATCCAAATCTGCAGGGATCATTAAAAACAGGGAGGAAATGACCTTCAGCACTCTTCTTCCAGGCAGGAGCTAGAGGCACCTTTGTAGCAGACTCCCAAGGTCCGAATTGGACACGTGTATGAACCACCACTTCTGCATCCTTCCCACACAGGCCAGTGGTGAAAAACATGAAACTTCTGCACAGCAATTTACCTCTGCTTCTATCACCATGACCCCGAGTTTCACAATCTGGAAGGGAAGCTTAGAGGAAACCCCCAAGTTCTACTTGGTTTCATGTTGAAACCGTCTGAAGCCACAAATTCTGAAGAATCTTGAAGTAAAACTGTAGATCTGTGGCATCCACTGGCAAGAATTATTTAATCCACACAAGCTTAAAGACAAGAGAGATGTCAACTAGCATTGTTTAGGTCATTAAAACATGCTATTTTCAGCACAGAGAAACTAATCTTTAATTATACAATGTCGGTGTGCCAGATGAAGGAAAAACACACTGTGAGTGCACTTGAGTACATCTGCATTTCAATGGTCAGAGCTTGCAGCTACAATGCAGTGGTTGCCTTCCAAACTGTGCGACCAAGATCTGAACACTCCAGACATCCAAAGAGCTCTCAGAAGACCCAAGTCAAAAGCCAGATACCGTATCACATGGGAGGATGGCCTGAACATAGTTATTCAGGGGGTTATAGGCTGTTCAGAGGCTCTGTGCAATTGCTGGTGCATCAACTAAAACAAGTAGGTAGTCTCCTACCTTAATGAGGTAGCCACTGCCATGACTTTGAGGTGTGAATAGATATTAAGAGAAGTACTGTGAAGTAGGAAGAAATGACACTTACTTCAAGCTGGAAGAGTCCCAGTGGAACTTCTTTTAGTGAGTTCTCAGAAAAATCCACTTCTCTGAGGTGATTTTTCCAGAAAACAGTCAATGCATCAGGTAGGAATTCCAGTGAGTTTCTAGATGCTTTACAACATTTCTGGAAAACATAAAAGTAAAACCACTCACACAGTAGTAATCATCTCTTTAAATAATGAGGTACATCAGTTATCACAAGTTTAAGGCATTGATAAATTCTTTCCAGGTGATTTTTTTTTACACATTTTGATGCAGATAAATGCTGGCACGTAGGATTTGCTGAGGAGATGCACTCAATTGATGGGCAAATTCTTTGGTAGGCAATAAGTATTTCAAAAGTTATATTGAAAATTATCACCACTTGCTTTTTAGCCATAAACAAACACCTCAGCAAAGTACGTTGTTCTCCTGCTATCCCTGCAATATTGAGGAATAAAGTCACAGTGATGGGTGGGTAGAGATGCTCTAGTTAGCTGTGGGTTTGTGCAAAGTTAACATTGAATGAAGGCTCAGTGTTCTGTAAAATGATCCTGACAATACTTCTGCTCATATAAACTACAGAGAAAATTAATACATCCATACATAATGTATTTGTAGAAGTCTGAGCAAACTGGTCTAGTGGGAAGTGTCCCTGCCCATGGCAGGGGGGGTTGGAATTTGATGATCTTTAAGGTTTCTTCCAACACTTAACCATTCTATGATTCTAGGTTTTCCACCAATGCCATCAACATGGTGAGAAGAGGGTAGAACCTCTTTCTAGACTTGATCCGAGACCCATAAACCGAATCAGGCAGGGGCACTCCTACAGAAACAGAGCAGCCTTTTAGCCCAAGACGTCTGACAGCTTTCTAAGCATCACACTGTATTTTTTGCATTGTTTCAACAGCTTTTTCAGCCTCTGACTCTGTCAGAGCAATTCAACTTACCAAGGGGCAGGCCCAGGGATCTGGAAAGACTTTCAGCTGATTTCTGGAAACATTCAGTATGTTTAGGGACTTGAAGCAGTATAGAAAAACCGTTGGAAGTTCCACCAACCTGTTGTCAGAGACATCAAATTCCTGTAGCTTCCTTAAACCAATCCAATTAGTTGCTAGAAAACACAAAACATCACAGGCTTGGTGTAAGCATAGTAGCAGTCTGATCCAGCAAGATACTCCATAACTGCCAGATAAGAGCTAAAGGACTTAATGGGTGCTAAACAACCAACCAGGCCTTTTCATGTACTTGATCCAAAGAACCAAGGGATGTTAAGCATCCCTAGTTCGTGCTGTGTTTAAGTCATTATTACAGCAGTTTGCGGTTCTCCCTTACAAATCACGCCTTGGAATGTAAACTGGACAGTACGTACTGTTTTCCTCGTCAAATAACTTCTCCATATAGTTTTTGGAAGCAATGAGTTTTTTAAGGTTTTTAAGATGTAGGAATCCAGAAGGGAGAGTAGAGAGCCTGTTGCTGGATACGTCGACCTCAAGTAACCTGTGAGTACAGAAGATGCTCAGTCAGGCAACCAACAAAAGCTAGCAAAGGCTCCTGTTGCCATAGACATCTATTTCATCAGGACAGCTTTAGATTTGAATGAAAGCAGCTGGGATGAGTTCTCACAAGACAAAACAAAAAACCCTATTTAGAAAATCAACCCTTCCAGGGAGCAGGCAAAAGTGGTCCGGATAGATAGTAGATCGGATAATTGATAGGAGCCAGTCAATGTCAATCTGAATCAGTTCAGGGCTTAGGCTTAGAGGAGTGGGGCTTGCCAGAGCTGGAGAAAAGCAGAAGCAACATGAGACAACACAGTAATACAACTGTCCTGACAATTAACTTGGAAATACTGAGAGTGCAAAAAGGCAAATCTTAAGTTAAACCTTGCAACAGACAGAAAATAAAGCAAGCAGCTCCAGCATACGCTCTTCACTTAGGCAGTTTCACACAAGCACAACTAAACTCATCTGCACCTGCTCTCCATACGGGTTCAGTTTGCTGCAGGCATCCAGCACACACACCTTGTACATATAATTTCATCGGAGGACTGAATGCTGGGTAACTCCGTCAGCTGATTGTCAGCCAGGCTGAGCTTCCTGAGGTTTATCAGACCCCATGGGATCACGGATGGAAGGGAGACCAGGCAGTTGGCAGAGAGGTCGAGCTCAGTTATCTGACAGGAGATATCAATCAGCCAGTCCAGATCCACCCAGGGCAGTTTGAGGTTTGACCAGTTCACACACAAAGCCTGCATATGTCAAAGAAAGAAGAGAAAACCACGTTAGGAAAATCCCAATCGCTTGCAGCCTGTGCTGCACCACTGGGAAGCTGGCAGATCAGAGCACAGGCCATAAATGTTTTGCTCGCTTTCCAGTCTGCTTCTAGAAATTAAACTGACTCAGAGATTAAATCATGCCTGGATATCAGCAGCCCCCACCATGTAACTGCTCCATGACCTCACTCCAAAGCCCACAGGCAAGCACCAGCAGGGAACCTGGACTTCTTGACCTGGAACCGATATGGGCAGATCATGGAAACTCATCTTAGATCCAGGTCCCACAGCCCAAACCCCACTCTCTCTTGGACATGGCCTGCACTGCTGCTCCAAGGGACTCTGAACACCAACAGAGGCCAGGCAGGTCCAGAGGAACCTCTGTGGAGCAGTCCATGTCTGAAATGCTTGTGGATCACTGCCTGTGCATCTGTAGAGAAGACAGGGATGAATCCGCTGAGTGTGGTAACCGGCCTCTTATGAGGGGGCCTGTTGCTGGAATAATTAATATATGCCCAGGCACTGCTCTTCCATCCTCAGTCTTTCAACAACAAGCACCCAAACTATTCTGGGCAAGTTTCAGGTCTTGCAAAGGAACATCTGGGAAAGGCAAGGAAAGGCAAACACCCTCAATATCATTTAGGAAGATATTTTAATGTGCAAGAGACACAAATTTGGCAGTTGCCTCCTTTCTAGGTAATGTTCTGCTGCTTCTGACAGTAATACAAGGAAGTTGTTTCAGATTCTTTCAGAAAAAAAAAACCAAACAAAACCAGAAGTTGTTGTGAAAGGCATAACTACTTTTTTCAGGCTCTAGCTCAGACAGAATAAAACAAGAGTGCATAACGGACAACAATGCAAGTACACAACCCAAGGCTTTATTTTCAAGTTCACTTCACCGCATTCCAATGAGATCTATGTTCCAAAATACATGTTTTTAAAAGGTTAGTTCCAAAAAGTTTCTGTAAGCTCAGTGATTTGATGTAATTCATCTCAAGGACATCCTCACTGAAGTGACCACTAATTCTCCACCAGGAGGCAGCAAGGACCCAACAGCAAATCTAATTTACTTTCCAATTCCCAGTATTTAGCTCTTAAGATTTTTAACTCCAAATTTAAAATTAAAAAGAATATATTTTGCAGAGGGAGAGAAAAGGGAAACAAAGATCTATCTCAAATGCTTATTTGAGTCTCAGAACTCCAAATAATGTAGGTCACAGAGTTGAAAAGTCTTGGAGAACGGAGTAAAGGGTAAGCACAGACATTTGCACTTTAAAGAAACTGATAGCAGTTGTATTTAGTGTAGTCTTAGTGCTTTCCAAATGTTCACTAGTGAAGCCTCAGAACAGCCCTGCAAATATGAATGGAAATATTATGCCCATTGCCTGAGTGGGGAAACCAAGGCAGAGCATGTAAGCTGTTTGTGTAAAGCTACACACTCCCCGTCGTGCCACAAGGCATCCATATAAAGCACAGCAAGCCAGGAGCAACAAGAAATCAAATTAACCAAGTATCCACTGCTACTGCAAAATATATAGTACCTAATGGGAGTTACACTCTAAAGCTTTCACACTGGCACTAAATATATTCTGCTTTGCTATCAGATTTTTCAGGTCTGTGTATTTAACAGATGCCTGCTTACAAACCCATGTTTTAAATTCTGTATGTAGTTCTCTGTAATTTTTTCTTCATCTGCAACAGCCCGAGACTGAGCTTGTTTACAACACTGGACAGCAAGCAATTAGTTGTGATTTATGGTAATAGAGAGTATAAACACATGGGTCAGATTCCCCTTTCCATCTCTAGCTACTCCAGGAGAGATGCAGGGCTGTGGTACTGATAGTAAAGGACAGGAAGATCATCCCAGCATGAGGAAACCTTGCTGGGAAAGAGCACATTTGTGCTGAGACACTTGACTAGTTTTCCCTGGTTCTTTGAGTTGCCTCAAGAGCAGGAGCCAGACCCCTAAATCCAGATAACGCAGGACACCAGCTCTAGGCTACAAAAAAAATCCTCAAGTAGTAGGGGTATCTGTTTGGCTACTTACATGCACATTCAGAGCACTGCCCTAAATTCTAATACTATTATGCTTTATTTTAGAGGGAGAATTTTCAGCCAGTTTAGTTCTCAGTCGAGGTCCCCAATACTGATGCAAAAGGAGGGAGGAGTGCCTGCCTGGGGCAGGGAGGAAGGCAGCATCACTGCAGCTCTACCCTGGATCAGGTAAAATTGTCCCTGGTAGAACTTCCTTGCTTATTAAGTTGTATTTTCTCTTACTGATGTCGTTTATACCATGTTGTGGTTTATAATGTTGCAAACAAAAGCCTTTTTTATGCCAGGACAATTAAACCCACACCATGACTTCTCATACAGAAAGAAAAACCATCACTGTCCTACCTAACAATGCTGGATAACAGCACATTCCCTGCATTAGCAAAATCAAACCCCTTGGCTCAGGAAAAAGTTAAGAAAAGCCCCAATCCCCACCTACAGGTGCTTCATGTAGATTTTTAATAGGAACGGCCTTTTTAGGCTAAAAGAGAAAGGTGTTACAAAAATCCAGCAACTGAAAGTGTAATACAAGCACAGTCTGCCTAGATTTGTGAGAAACGTTTTAACAGGGAATTAAAACAACTGACCTCGGCTGGCAACGCCTGCTCTGTCCTGATACTGTCTTTCCAGGAATGCCAACTTTTTTCAAAAGCTGTGCAGAATCTGAGCCAAAATGGGGGCGGAGGGGGTAAACCAGAATGAATAGGGGAAAATCCAAGCTTTTAGGCAGCAGTTCCAGACAACATGTCTATGGTCTAAAAATTAACTGCTAGTAAGGAATGGGCTTCCCGCTTACCTGTATTGCTGTCAAGACACTGGGTATGGAAATACTAACACAGCACTGAGGGTTACAGAAAGGTGGCTTTGTCTCAGCCTGCCTGTCAGACCCATCAATTATCTCCTGTAACTATCCCAGAGACCTTGCTCAGATGAAGACTAAACCTCAAAAACGAAGATACGAAGATCAGCCATCTGCCAACAGAGGGGAATGGCAACGCCCTTCACACAAACCCCAGGCAGTGGCTGAAGTAGCTTTTTACTGACTCCATACTGCCAGAGCAAGGTGATAGATCAACCTGGGATGAAGATCTGGCTGTGGGACTAAAGCTACTTTTCACCCTGCAACAAGAAAAACAGTGAAACTACATTCAAAGTTGGCATCAGCACTGAAGCTGTTAATTATTAGCCCACATATGTTATGATCATTGCATTGAGCAGGACATAACAAGGATATATCATCCAGAGGAGATTTACGATGGAGCAGGTGGCATCCCAGCACCTTCTCCTCTGGCAATGGTATTGCCACAATGTCTGTGGACACAGAGGATCCACACTATCGTCCAAAAAGAAAACAGGGAAGGAAAATTTTCCTGGCTTGCTTTTTCAACATCTTTTAGCATTTGATCTCAAATGGGATGGTCCATAGCACCCTGCCTAAAATATGTATCCATGACCAGTTACGGATCCAACCCTTTGAACTATTCATATATTTTACCTAAACAAACAGAAGCAAGAAAATGGAGAATTACAGCCACAAATCTAGGCAAATATTCCATGCAAAAGGCTATCTAGAGGACCTTCAGTCACACAGAGGATGCATATAACCATGCAGGGCTTTGAAATTCTGGCAGTGATGGGAACGAAGGCCTGGAGAGCTGCCTCACTCGTTTGGTTTCCTCCTCACAGGAAAAAAAGCAGGCTCTTGTGGTTGAGATCTTGAATTCAGACTTCAGAGTCCCAGATTCCCCGAGCAACACTAGTCACTGCTTCAGGCTACCCACACTGTTTGCCTGCCCATATAATGGGACAGCAAGATGTCCTCTTTTCCCAGGGGAGCCCGGAGTAAAAACACAACTAGTTCTTTCTTCTTCCTGCTTAATTAAACTGCACCCAACAAAGCTGCAATAAAGAAAAAAATCAGGAAAAAGAACCGATGGTGCTTATCCTCTCCCTTGGTTCCTGCTCTCTTTCAAGATGATGCTCTTTACTGTGGGCTCAGGCTCTTATTTCAGTACAAAAAAAGTACTTGCTGTAATATTAAGATCTACAGCATGCATAGTGCAAGCAGGACCATATGTCTCTGCTGCTTTTCATTTCAGACTGATATTCATCTCTATTTTGCATTTAGAATGATGCGTATCGTTTACCTCAAAAATGCAGAGCCACTGCCTCCGGGTATTTAATGTGATAGAAAGATACCTGCAGAATTCAGATAGTGACCTCTAAATCAGGTCATGAAATCCAATACCTACTATGAATGCTGCGGGACAAGTGTCCCCAACTCCCAGGCAGCTTTTTGAATCTTCTTGTACTCAGTCCTCCTCCTCATCCAGGGCTTGGGACTGAGAGTATCTCTTCTACCTGTCTGCCATGAAACAGAGGATCAGCCCCTTCGCCTGACTTAGGGAGAGTAGACTAAATTCATCTCCACCTCAGCGTAGTTACATTAGAGATCTGCTTGGCTCAGCACTCTGTGGTGAAAACATAATTAAGTGAAAGAAAGTCTGGCAGCAAGGCCACAAAGAGAGGGGATTTCCTCCCCAGCTCATCTTAATGATCTCCACTACCTTCCTAGAAAAGTTCTTTTCTTTAGTGCCAAAGGTCTGTGATGCTGAACTTGCGGAGCCCAGTGACCAGCTCAGCCCTTCTCCAGCACCAGCTGGTGGGCTCTGTGCTCCAACAAGAGAGAGATGGTGTTCGGAGGCTGTTAGATCCTGGGTACAGCCTGACTCGGGTGGGTTAACGCTCTTCAGAAGGGCAAGGAAAACCTCTGCAGACTCTCATCTCCTGCCAAGGAAAGAATTTCTCAATATGAGTCCTGAAAACTAAATGGAAATCTTCTATGGCAGTGATGTCAGGGGATGTACTGAGGAAGGCAAGGAACTGGAAATTGTGCAGAAGCAAGAAACCCTGCTGCTCTTGGGCAAACAATGAACCACAAATATAAAAAATATTTAGTTAGTTTTGAGACCTTTGAGACAAAAGGCTGTTGTGCATTCCTCCTAACTGACACGACATGCCCCAGCAGATCCTCACTCTTGCCCTAGACAGGATATCCTGAGGACAGGGATCTAATTTCTCCGTTGATAGTGCTGCTGTGAATCTTGAGTGGAGCTGCTGCAGACTTCTTTACCGACAGTGATGTAACTGTGATTAGCCAGGCAGTGGGTAAAGAAATCAGAGGAGGTTCATGCACACATACATTCTTATGCTTGTGTATAAAATTCTTGGCAAAACATTTCCTAGGGAAAATGCAGCAGTTTAAACTCTTTTGTGGTCTGCAAAGTTAAAAAACCACACGGTATCTCACGCTGCACACGCATAAGAAGTGTTACACGTATCTCCACGCCATCTACACCAACTTAAGTCTGGAATCTCTGTCTGGCCACTTTACTGCAGGGTTGGGGGTTTTTTTTGTCATTTGTTACCCGTTCCTGTATAAGGGAGCACTTCCTCTCCTTAGCAAGACAGTGGTTTATTGTGGGGATAAACTTATGCCAGGAAAACAAAAAAAACAAACAAACAAACAAAAAAAAGCCAACAAAAAAAGGAGAAACAGGTATTAGAAAAATGAGATGTAACTCCTCTTGTCTCAGAAAGGGTAGCACTATGCACAGCGTGAATGATGCCTGGAAGGTGTGGCAGCTAAATTGAGCTCCCCAACCACATTTTATGCATTGCTGGTAGCATTCACCACTGTGAAATCAGTCGGAGGTCAACTGCGTAGTGTTTTCACTTAAAGAGAGCACAGATGGGACAAACCCTTTTGAAGTCCTGGGCTCATTCTGAAAGGATCGGGTGCTCGGTCCACCCCGTCCAAGAGGAGAGACGTTTTGACATCCAGCTGGCTGCCATACACATCTCAGTGTCTGCACAATCCTTTGCTGCTTCCTCCCAGTGCAAAAAGGATGACAGCCCCTACAACAAGACAACTTGCAGCCATGAACATTATGAGATATGAAGAAAGCAACACGGCAGCTTGTTTGCAGTTGCCATGAAGTTGTGTTTTAGAAAATTATTAGGGCGTCTGATTATCACTTCCCAGAGACCTGAGCTCCGCAGACAAACTAGGACAAATCTTCCTGAATTTGGCTCAGTCTGCCGGAATGAATCCAAAGAGAAAGCATTAAATAAGCAAACATATTAAAAATAAACAGCTACTAGAAGAATCAAGATCAAGTTTCTAGGTCTGGGGTTTTGTTTCTTTCTTTTTCTTTTTCTTTTTTTTTTTTTTTTAAATCAGGCCTTTCTGGCAGTTAGCTGATGTTTTAAGACTGCTCTCTTCTCTCAGGGTGTGACAACAGCAAAGCTGACTCATTTTTACAGCAGCTAAGTTAAATATTGCCAGCAAGTTCACATGGAAAACAGACCTCTTTCCTGTGATTCAAACATTCATTCCAAATTTACTTGAGCTGAATTACCTGGTTAGTTGGATTTTTTTTCTTCTAAAAGGCACGAAGTTTTATCAACTCTTATGCAGAAACATCTAAGGTTTAGCTTCCTTTTGTTTACCTGTCAAGAAAACTACAAATCCCACGGGGAGGGCTCTAAACCTGCTGATTGACCCTAATGAAATCAATCTCACATGTGTGGACTGTAGTCACTAACATTCGCAGTATTGCCAGGAATCCAGTGAGACAGAGTTTTGGCAGGAAAACAGAGAATGGAGAAGTTCATAACACTAAGAAAACCTCTCTGCTTATTTTTACTTAACACTAAAAGAGAATTGACACCCCGAGATGGTGCGAGCTGAGCAAACAGGTAGTCAGCCAGCAACTGGATTTCACACACACAGAGCCTTGACTGAAATATCTTCTTCACAATTTTTCACCCCAAAATTTTTATGACCTGAAGAAAACTAACTGCTGAAAGCTCAGGGCTCTGATGCTTCAATTTAACACTGGTTAATCTACACACTGAGGGGAAAACTGAAAAATGCCTGATAGCTAAATTGCTGGATAACAGTAGAAATAATATGAAATACTGTGTGCTTCCCTATAAAGCAGTAACGGTTTGTGCTGCAAGACGTTTTTCAGTTCTGAATAATGGAGACAGAAAATAGAGATTGAGAGAATGGAGAATATTGCCTAATTAAACAAAGGTATGGGATAGTCATGAAATGCAATAATATTGCATGAAAACAGTGCCTCCCGTCCATATATCTCGAAGCATCATCACTGTGTATTAAGCTTTCCAACAGCTGAGAGATATGAGGAGTTTTAATCTCTCCATTTCACAGAGGAAGAAATAGAGATGCAAATGAATCACGAAAATCACCAGTGGCTAAGTAGTGAACAGAGTTCTTGCCAACCTAAAAAGGTTCAATTGCTTTTGGTTGGCGTCTGTGTCCCATCAAAAAACATTTCTGTGGAACAAGCGCAGCTCAACTAATATGATCTGATCACACACAGTGCTCTCCAGGCTGCTCCAGAAAGCCAGATCTATCCTGAGCGAGCCGCAGTAAAGGCTGTCAACCATCTTTTCCTGATGAGGATCTGAAGTAGGGAAGAATATATTTTGAGCCGCTGTCAGTTTGCTCTGCCCATGCCTACTTGTACGTGCTGTATCTGAACAAAGGCAGGGGAAGAGAAGTGTTTACACGCTGAGGTCTGTGCCACACCAACGCTTCGGGGCAGCCCAGAGCTGGTGGCATTACCTTCCACAAGAATACACAACAGAAACCTAAATGAAGTGATCACCCTGGAGTCACAGAGGAGCCTGCAGTAGTGCTTATTTCTCTGAAGACTCTGAGCACGAAGCCAATGTTTTCCTTTCAAGGCATATGCCTGGTTGACACGTTAATGTTAAAATCTCCAAGCAGAAGCTGCCACACAGAGTGTCTTGCAGAATGATGCCATTTAAAGGCCTAACTTTTTACACCTTGTAATTCAGCCCTGGCACGAAAGCCAGTTTCACAGCTTGTTCTCTAAAAGGGTAGCAAACCACAAGGCTCTTAGTTGAGAAGAATCATCAGCCACATGGTACCCAAAGACAAATATCAATTATTAACACGATGCTGCTTTAAAAGAATGTCTCTTCAGACTGATAAAGGGCTACTTACTGTTTTTGCTGGAGCACTACCTGGTAGTGGACTCGTCTCAATGAAATACTTCCTCAGGAGGTGTTTGCTGGATTCAGGACTGTCCATCAGGATGTAGGAACAAAAGAAAGCTCCATTCCGTAATAAAAACACAGCTACATCTTCATTCCCTTTAGAGAAAAGACAGATTGTCTGTTTTCTCTTCTTCTCATCTAAATGAACCAACAAGGAGCTGAACAGAAATCCTGGGAAATAACCACTTCTGAAAAAAAAAAACCTTGGGGGCGTGCAAAAAAGGGAACTGAACTGGATAAAGACTGTTTCCTCCACTGATAGGATTTAGTTTGGTCAAACTGAGACAGCAAAGATACTATGTAAAAGCACAGACCCAGGCTCTTTCTTTTTTTCTCTTTTTTCCCCTGTCTTATTAAACTGTACACACAGCTGTGCTTTGAAGTGCAAATTATTCAGCCTAAATCAAGCATGTGTGCCAGAGTGTCCATAACAATAATGCTTTTATTTCCAAGGTTTCCATTTTTGAAGGGTCTTTTCCCCAGGAGTTTGAAGAGGAAAGTTCAGCCTCTCAGCATTTACAGTAATTTAACTTAGGAAGGCCCTGACTTATGTTTGGCTAAGTCAAAAGATTCAGAGCCAATTTTATTCTGATTTATCCCACTGGAAATCCAAAACAATTCCAGGCAATCCAGTCCACAGAGACGCCTTCCTAGAGGGGAAGAACTTGGCCCATTCTTTAAAAGACATTGCAGAAAAGGGAGCAAAGTTTTGAAGCATGCAAATACATACCTGCCTTTATAGCAGCATACAGGGGTAAGCGTATAAGAACTGGAAACTCATTCTTTCTGACTGCACAGCTCTCTGGGTCAGCACTGTATGCACGAATTAGGAGTTTTACTATGTCCAAATGTCCCTGCTGGCAGGCTATGGCCAGCATCCAGTTCAGGAGTTGTTGGCAAGTACTAGGACCTAACAAAAAGATACAGCATTCCTTTAGTTGATGCCTCCAGGCAAGAATCATCCACAAATAATGGCTATGCAAAGGGTGTAGTGCAAAGCCCCTGAGGACAAAGGAATAGATTGCACTGCAAGAGTCCTGCAAGTTTTCAGTTTTGCTTAACTGTTTTTCATAACCTACCCAGCTACTAGGCAAACTTTTTTTGACTGTCTCTGATCTAAGCACACATAAGCTAGCACCAGGGGAAGGTTCTGAGGATGCCTGCTGGGCTACCACCAGAAAAATCAAACATCCAATCCCAAGAAGAGGTGGCAAGGGATGATCACGTCTATCTTTGTATCCAGAGACAACAGGCCTGATCCAGCAGATGTTAGATCCAAACAGCCAAGAGAGGCCACCTCACCCAAGTTCATGAGAAGGGATACAAAGAATGGGGAAAAACAGCTGAATTTTCATACTACTGGACAAATAAAACAAAAATAAAAACATTTCGGACAACACAAAATAATTGGTTTAGTTTGTTTTCCCTGCAACCTAAAATCTCCCACAAAAAAAAAAAGTTTGTTTCCCCTTGAAATATTTCATTTGGGGTGAATTCTTCACTATCAATTCACAGTAAAGTTAGACAAATGTAATTTAAGGCTAAAACCTAATACCATGTTCTGATTTCTGCATGAATTTGCTTATGTATTTGTCCCATCCCCAAACTACTACTTTATTCCTAAAGCATGTCATTAGTTTCTATTTAACTTCTCAGAGAAACAAATGGAAAGTCCTGCACAAAAACTTCTGAAAGCTGCTGTTTGTGCAGAGCACCTCCCCTGACTCCCTGAAGCAAGGGTTTAAGGGAATTTGGTCAGTTCTAAATTGGGCTAAATTTCTGGAAACTACTTAAGTCACTTTGGATTACTGACAGTATTATATTAATATAATTCAATTTTTGCTACTAGGTTACAAAACCAGCGTTTTTCTGGCTGACGGAAATACACTGTTTAATTGCAACCCCAGACTGGAACGTTTCTTTCGCTTATTAGTTCTCTTACAGTTTAAGAACATCAAATAATCCGGTTTCCCAACAGGTTATTCCTGTCCTCGCTGAGGTCACTGGCAAGTATATAGCTCCAGTGAGGAGCCAGAGCTCCGTTCAGGTGAAATATTGCAGAGGCCTGGCCCAGCTGTTGAAATTACTGCGGTGTCTGAGGTGAAAACAGCAATTTGAGCAGCAGGGCTGGACCCTCCCTCCACAGAAGGTCCTGCTGCTACAGGAGAAATAAAAAATAAAACACAACGATGATTCCAAAGAAGGAATTCCCCTGAACTTCAAAATAGGAAAGCGCAGAGCACCTTGTGCACCCAAAGCATTACTCCGCAGTCATGTTGCAGTCTCCCTCCCAGCACCGCTGTGGCTGCTGCATCAGCAGAGTGGGATGAATCTGCTTCCTGAAAATCCCCTAATTTCTCTGTGGCCTCTGGGATGTCACCCAGCTGTGAGGGCTGATGGGAATGAACTGTCTAAATGGCATCTTCCTCCCCTTCCAATCTGCAAACATGGAATATTTTTATGCATGCGTTTTCCCCCCATGGGGGAAGTTTTATTCAAACACGGCAGAGATTAGATCTCTCCACGCACTTTCCCAGGGCTAAGTCCCTCCCCTTTCAAAGGATGTTAAAAAAAACCAAATGCCCAACTACTGAAACTCTTGAGGAAAGGCAGAGGCAACACAATAGCCTTACCATGCAATGAATCCAGCAGCTCTTTCACAACGTCCTTATGCCCAAAATATGCAGCCACCACAGCTGCATTGTCATCGTTAGGTTCTGTTGGTAACACCACTAATGCTTCCTTCAGTAAGTACCTCACCGCCTGCAGATCTCCATATGCTGCTGCAATACCTAAAAGCTGACACTGGTAAAGAAAATACAGCAAAATAAACTCGCTGTAAAGGGAGAGGGCAGAGAAAGACGGCGTTTCCAGAGCTATGTATTTATTTGTGCCATGCAAATACATACTCACCGTCACTGGGGTTAATTGAGAACGTCATAAACACTAGTAGCCATTACAATAATTGCTGTTGATAAATTATATTAATTTGTTGAGTTTTTGCTTTAAAGTTTTTTATATGGCTCTATCACAAAAGTGCCCAAGGCACAGAATGGTAAGCGTAAATCCATTTTTCATGAACCAACAGAAAAAGGCATTCCCACAGCTCTTCTACGAGGTGTAGTATTTCCTATTTTAGAGATAACCTATACTCTGGGACTTGACACAGGTACTCTCCCAAAAAATCTAAGATAAGGCCTGTGCCAAGAACAGGCTCAAAATGCGGCTCAAAATGAAGGCAGAGCAGTGTAGTGGCTGCTGCAGGGGATATAACTCCAAACACAGTCAGCAAAATCTTCCCACGGGGCCATTAACCATCTTTGTACTGATGGGGGGGAAAGCTCTGGGTTTTTGCTAAGTCTACAAACTGCTTCCTTTTTATAGGGAAAAACCTATTTCCCTGTTTTAGTGACCACAGCACAAATAAAATTTGAGAAAGAGTAGTAACCTAACCCTACCTTCTCCACTTGCAGTGCAGTCTCCTCGCATGACAACTTAATCAACTCTTGGGCCTTACTGGTGTCTCCAGCTTTGTAAGCATCCTGAATGCTTTCTGTCACAGGTGTCTGAACTATGGAGACTTCGCCGACTGTGGACTGTTTGCCACCCATGTCCACAGTTCCTGCAGTGAAAATAGAAAAGAGGGGTTAGGAAGAAGTACCTGTTCCTTACGCATGCACAGCTGCAATGTCAATGCATCCTGGCAACAACAACAAAAAAAAAAGGAGGTTAATTATTTTCAGTGGAATATTTACTGCACACATAAAGAAAGAGGAAAAAACCTCAACGCTCAGTTATCTGATAAAAGAAAGTGATAATATGGTAAAGTACTTTCCAATAGGGACATGAAACTAAAAAGGACGGTGAGTTCTCCAATTGCTCCCAGAGGTGGTTTCCAAAAGTCGGTGTGAATGTTCACACACACACACGGACACATCTGCTCTGCTGTGCCTGACACACTCCACCTCCCGCTGCAGGAACCGAGGAAGGGAAGGGTTTACACGAGGTTGGCACCTGCGGCACTTCTGAAGCAGCAAAGTGTCTGCGAGACCAGCAGAGCCATCCCAGTACCGCTGGCCTTGCTCCAGTCACGCTTCATGCACCTCCTGACAACAGCCAAGTAAAACCCCACCGCGCTTCTCCAGCACTTTCAACCACAGCTTCACACACCTCAATGAATGTGAAAGAAATTTAGAATATTTTTACTCTGGGAAAACATAGTAAAAGGAGATTATACAAGATGCCCAGTATCATACTGATCAATACTGAAGAGTCTACTAGGCTAGACTTTTTTCTTTTCTCTTCTTTTTTTTTTTTTAATACTGTTAGGAGCCAGAAGAGTTTTTACATGTCAAAGATTAAAAGCTGCAAGCCATTAGAGAAGATGCTTGTGGTGGGTGGCTAATGAAGAGGCAGCCTGAAGTCTCCTACATCACCTCCCCAACTACCAGGACGGAGGAAGCTGGAGGAAAGTCACTGAATTTTGAGTAAGATGTCCAGGTCTGCTCCTGAATGACATGCAAGACACAGAAAAGCAGCACTTTTGGAAAGGGAACATTTCATACTCACTTTTTCCTGATAAAACATCATTCATTATTTTTGCTTATTTGCAACTGGTTAAATAAAACCCTTAAGCCCACAGCTTTTCACACATGTTAACAAGTATTATTTTTTTTTAAAAACAGACACATACGTCATGCAGGGCCTAGTTTAATGCAGCCTGGAAAAAAGAAGTAAATTTCAACCAATCCATAACTGTCAGTAAATATCTTTGAATAATGCAGTCTGAATCACCCATAGATTCTGACTAACACTTCTCATCAATTATTTAAATGAAGCTCAAATCACTCAGACATTGGAGACGGCTCCAGAGATTCGTGCCATTAAAAATGTGCCCACATCAATAACCTTTCTCAGATAATGCAGAACGTGTGAAGGACAAGCAGCAGAAATCAAGGCGGATGAACGTGGAGTTCAATTGCAGCATAATAAACAGCACCTCAGAGTTCACATCAGCAGGTGCGCTGCCTTCATAATTCTGTAGTTTTAGAAGGTACGTGGGAAAAGAAATTAATCCAGTGTCTGGTCTGGTCTTTTAGAGCAGACCACCCACCTGTAAGGGATCTGTAAGAATCCTGCATATGATTTAATTCTCTTTACAATAGACTCCAAAGGTAGGAAATGCAAATAATTCTTAAGCAAGTAACTGCCTAAAGGGTGATGGAAGACAGAGCTTTAAAGCAAAATAGTTCTTCAGTCTAAACAGCTCAGAACTAGGCTAAGTAAAACCAAGAAGTAAGGATCCAAGCAAACACTGCAGTTACTGGAACACACAGCCTCCCCACGCTCAGTGCCCTGTGATGAAATCCTGAACCTAGAGAGGAGCACTGGAATTCCCCTTGGAGGAAAAAAACGCCTCACATCAGAGATACAAAACAGCTGGAAAGCTGAGCAGGAAGCCCTGCAAATCGGGACTGACAGAGCACAGCAACTTTAATCTGGTTACTAAAAAAATGCTGAAAGGAGGGACAAATTTTATTTCCTTTCCCCCTTTATTTCAGGGACTGTGACTCAAGAACAACATCTGCAGCCATTCCACATGCAAAGACATATCCTTTCTGCCAAAGAATTGAACAAGACCATCTTTCTTTTTAAATCATGGCCAGGGAAGGTGGAGGTATGAGCACAAGATGGTCAGAGATTCATTCAGGGTCTAGGAGATCCTGGTGTCACTTCCTCATCTGTTGGAGGTCTCCAGCCAACTTCTCGCGCATCCTGCATACCACAGGTCTTCTTAGAGGAGCATTTTCCACTTCTCCTATTGGAACTGCCCCACTGTCCAAGGAGGACTACCAAATCAGTTGACTAGAGAGCACAAGAAGGACCACAATGTTGAATCCGAGGGAAGGAGGAACTCCACAAGTTAGACCCCAATCCCAAGATCACTTCTGTGTTTTACCAAATGACTCCTTCATGAAACTACCTGGCTAATGTGTCAAGCTTCCTCTCACATTTTTGGCCACCTGAAAATTTCTTAAGTCCTTTGTATTGAAATGGCTTAGTTACAACCACTGCTACCACCACCACTGTTTGGAGAAAATGGGCTGACCATCAACCACCGCAGTCTGCTTGTGTATGTTAGATACAGACTTCTGGATGCTCCAGGAATGAGAATGTCATAAATTCCTGGCCTCGCGGAGTTTATGGGCTCCCAGAGTTATCTGGCAGTTTAATCAGAAACTCTGTGATATTAATTTTAGTTCCGAAACTCAATTTTAGTCTTGTCTCAGTCAAATAAGAACTTTTTATTGATCTAAATAAAACTGCCCAGTTTTGAACATTTGAACGTCCATCAAGTAGAAGTCAATAAAAGTTGAACTGAATGTAAGAAATCTGGGCAATTCTACTGTTTGAAACCAATATATTTATATTTAAAAATTCTTGGCAGAAAGATAATGCTACTCATCATTCAGGTTTCCTCTGTAACTGTCATCAAAACTCCTTTCCGTGATTGCATTCTGCAGAGTAAATTGACCTCCTGCTTAAGAACTGAGGAAAAAAAAGCAGCCAAAGGTCTTCAGCACAAAAAAAAAAACCAACCTTGCAACTGAACTAATTACAAGCTTGAAAAGAGCAAAACTGGGGAGATACAGAGTGATAAAAAAAGTCTGCCCTCAGCCAAAGTTAGTCTGTCAAAGTTAACTTGAGCTTTCAAAGGTTAAATGAGAGAAGGTGGGCCATCCCTTCCTAAGTTCTCAAAACCACAGAAGCCATCCGTTGCAAAGCTAAGCATCTTGCCACCCAAACTACCCAACTCACAGAAGACTTCCTGGTGACTTAAGAAATGATATATTGACTTCTGAAATACGAATGGAAAATAACAAGCAGCAAGTTTTATGAGCTTAATTTATACTCACCAGTAGGTTAAAAAAAAAAAAAGACAAAAATTACATTCTACTGACTAAAGGCGGTTTTATTTCTACAAGATGCATGACTGAACTATCTCATCAGTACTGGCATTCATGTAGGTTGGGAATAAAGTTTTGCCAATACACGCATCAGCCGTTTTTAGCAAAAATCTGGGCTGAATTCCAAAGAAATTCTGACTATGGTTTTAACCCTACAAATCTCATGCTCTTTACCTGAGCTCTTTGTGGCTTTCATAAGAGGGTCACCTCACTAGCCCTGAATGACAACACAGAAGAGCAATGCTGAAAGCGAATAATACTGAACCTCTGTTTTTGGACTTGGTCATGCAACATGCTGAGCCTGGATGTAACAAAGTGCTTTTAATTCTTGGATTGCGTGGATTTAGGAACTGTCTTCTGCACTTTGCTGCACGTCTGCACCATAGGGTTTGATTTTGTTTGATTGTCAAACAATTGCTATATGCAATGCAGCACAGCAAGTTATGACAGGCTATCAGTACTTCTTACATATTCCTGTAATAAAATGCTGCTAGGAACTCCAGACGCTGTTACAGAGCCGTTCTGATTTCCTTTGTATTTTGCTTTATTGCACACAGATCTGGGAGTTCCTGTCTTGGCACAGGTCCCTCTAAAACCATCACCCCACACCAGCACCCATTTTTATGAGCTTTCAGCAGGAAAGCAGGTAAATTTGAACTGAGGTGGTATGGTGTGGGTTCAATGAAAATAAGGTCACAGGGTTTATTTCCCATCATTCACATCATCTCAGCATCATTTTTATTTAACTCCTCTATAGACCCATGGCTTCTTTTCTTTGCTTGCTTTCTAATGACTGTAAGCAAACCAAGTGCTGTTTGTAAGGGGAAAACGGGAGGCATTTGCCAATATTAAAAACACATCCTTCACCTATTTCTCACTCCACTTAACAGCTTGTATCAAAGCAACTAACTTTAGAAATATTTCCCACTCTTGATTTTAATATTTTATACTTTGGAAGTAGTTTTTAAGCTTGGCTTTGCAGTGACAGTCTTTTACAAAAGCTAAGGGCAAGGCTAATCTTCTTTTAAAAAATATTCCAATGGAAACAGCAGTTATCAAAAAAAAAAAAAAGCAGTGTTATTTTATTGCCATTCAAAGGTTACAGCTGTATCAATTCTAAAGTGCATCAGACTGCTATTCCAGCTCAGAGAAACAAAACAATAGGTCTTATTAATAATAAAGGATGCCATGAGAATTTCAGAGATATATGTAGTTACACCCAGTCTCGGGCCTTGCAATTAGAGCACGAGAAAAAAATAAATCAGAAATTTCTCAATTGATAGTATGGCATTTTCAGTAAAAAGGTGTGGGTTTGCAGGTCAATGCTGTGAATCAGCAAACAGCTGCATAAACAAAACGGCACACTGTATAGAATATTATTATCTTTACATCTGAAATCACCGCATTCTTGTTTCTGACACGTAACCTCACAGAGTTTGTAAGTGCTACATTAGTACTTTTGATAAAGTAGGATTTCTTTGGCAACTAACTAGGATATTTCTGTTTAGCAGAGAAAAATATAAAGGAAATGCTTAACACAGGATAAAACAGGGTGGGAAGGTAACTGGCTCCAAAACAGAATTACTGTAATAATAGAACTTTAAAACTGCTACTGACCTTGTCATAATGAGTGCAGGTATTTCCAGAGATGGGACCAAATCAAGATGATGGTTTTAACACAGCATCCCATTCAGCGATGCTCAATTAAGCTATTAATCCCTTGGACGGCTAGCCACCCACCTCTGCCTCAGCACAAGCAGCTCTAACAGCGTCCACTGGATGTAATGTCCTTTGGCTTGCTGGCTGCTTCTTTGTCTGAATTAACTACTACATTTTAGCCTTGACAGTTATTTTCATCCCCATGTCCCATTACAGCGAAATCCAAGCCTCTGGTTCAGAGGGGATCTGCTGATGGGGGTGGGCTGGGAGGCTCAGACATTAATTCCTCACCAGCACCAGATGGCTACAGCTAACCTTTGCGGCTTAATCTTTTGACATTTTGACTTCTGAGCACTGCCACCAAGCACATAAAAAATGGGACAGAGATGAGGTTTCAGATGTGCTGAATATTTAGATCCCACCCTCCCAAACTCCTATGTACTCACATGCATTGCTGAACATTTTTTAATACTGCTCCTCAGAAGCTCTGGCAGGTTGGTTTGCAAAATTAATGGAAAGCCATGTTATTTCTGAGTCTCTGCAACAGACTCACGTATGTTCTGTTGCTTTGAAAAGCTTCAGACTAATAAACCGAACAACAGCCAACAGGGAGCCTCCAGTGATTTCAAAGGATGATGGATCTGTCCTACATTGCGCTTTCCACTTAGATGGGTAAGAAAACTGAGATAGTGAAAAATAATTCCCACCCCAAAACAGAAAGAAAAACCAAAACTCTGAGTTCTTTAATTAAAAAAAAAATAAAAATAAATCAGCCCAAATCAGTAAAAATGCTTTATGAAATAACAATACCCTTTGTGTTCCTTCTCTGATTAGCTGATACTTCAAAACAAGGTTTCATTTGTTGTTTAAAAAAGGTTAAAGATTTCATTCGTTTCAATCATTCATTTCTTTAAAAGATACAATAGTGGACCAAGGCCTGTTCCCAAGAGGGAAGTTGTTCCCTTCTCCCGTCCACACACACTCAGTCCAAGTGGCTCCATAGTCAGGACTTGGTCCAGAACCATGCAAAGGAGGCTCCTGCAGCAAGAACCCAATGATCTATTTCACCTTGTTCTCAGATTTAGGCAAAATACATGTGTCCCAATGAATTCTGCTATAAAATGGCCCCAGCAGGATTCAAAAATAGTCAGAACCATTTATAAACCCCTCTGTGAGAAGACAAGGAGAGAAAGTTACAGTAAATCCAACTAAGAGGTAACAGGATGGTTTATCCGCGAAATTCAGCATCTCCACTGGAGAAACGATGCCAGAACTGGGCCATGGCCCTCTGACCCTGACTGATACCTCTTCCCAAGTGAGACATGCCAGCTTCTCAGGGCAGAGAGGGAACCCTCCTCATACTTTTTCTGCCTATTTTTTTTTTTGTGGTTCCATTTCACCCAAACATCCATTACTTTAGCTAATTAAAGGAGTGGCTCTGCACCGAGATCTGCCTGCCAAGGCAGCGGAAAAGATGATGTATTGAGCACAAAAGAAACCCGCGTCTACAACACAGCTCATAACCAATGCTCAGTGCCCCAAAAGGAAACTTACAAACCCACAAAAGAGTAGATCTGAAACACTTCAAAGGCGAAAATCTAATAGAGAAGGGATCTTTTTCATTATTATTGCATAACCTGGAATTGTTTTTAAATTGTTTACATGCCAGTACCACGCATGCAAAGAGCTGATCTACATTAAACATTTTCCAGCAAGCACATGGGATCTTGCGAAGGGCATGCTCTGTCTCATGAAGGCACCATCATCCCTGGTAAACCACCCCACTAGCTTTTGGGTAGAGAAGGAATGGGACAGGGATGACCTCCAGCAATTTTAGGCACAGCAACACAAAGTGACCAATTATCACCAAGAGCTGTTGGAAATTTTCCATTTAGAAATGCAGTTAACTTGCAAGGAAAGAAGAAACATTCGCTAATGTGAACTGAAAGGAAAATATTAAGTCCTGGACGGAAAAACGTTCTGGAATCCTGCCTTTCTAAGGGGCTCCAGAACTGAATTACAAAAACCAGACACCTCCAAGAGCTTGAGCTTACACAATTGTTTCTCCATCATGCAGGATAATGGAGGAAGAGGGGCCAAAAAGCCTCAAATGCCAGTAACCCTGAGATTCAGCAGTCTTTAGTGGGCAGTATCACAGAGGCGAATACCTGAATATCAGAGTATCTGAATGGCTGTGTGAAGCTGTCTGTCTGTCTGTCAGAGCCAGCACAAAGCTGGGCTGAAAAGCTCTACCAGATCTGAGCAGGCTCCTGCATTTATGCATGCACCTCCCAGATGCCCAGGATTCTGGAAATTATATGCATTGTCCAAGAAGTTCAAATGAAACCAAGCTGATTATTCCTATTTTGCTGAAGTACAAAAGAGGCTACATAAAGCCATTATGAGGTGATGAGCCTTATTATTAGAGAGAGCACAAAGAAATACACACTGGAATATGACCAGATCCACCATGCCAGCAAGCAAGTCTCAACAGAAACTGCGAGGCAGCTTCAGGGTCACTAATTATACCTGCAGCTACCCAGGGACAAGGAACCAGGGCTACTTCACATGATGGCCTTGGGTGTGCCTCTTCTCTTCTGCTCTGCAGAAGGACAGCTCTACCTTAGACACAATGCTCCTCACAGGCTGTTTTATAAGTGCACAAACCACTTCCACTGCCCTGGGCTATGCCTGATGGAGGACAGACAGCAGGACTGTGGTCCCCACTGCAGAATCAGAGCAGAGACAGCTCACCAGCACCATGACTGGACATCCCCCTTTCTCCCACCTGAGCTCTGGGGGCTGCAACCAGCCTCCTGTGTGCCGATAAGCCCTACACAAACCCTCATCTGGCCCTGCACACCAGCACGCAAGACTCCCATCGCTCCACATCCCACACACAGTCTCACCTTCTCTGTTTATAGAGCTTCCTTAGCTGCAGCAGGTAACACCAAGACAGCCTCCAGGACAGGCTGAATGAATGGCAGCAGCCAACAGCAAACATGGGGCTACTGACTCTTCCTCTCACTTCTTTTGACTTTTCACCAAGTGGCTAAGTACCAAGCACAAAGCCCTCTAGCTGTCATTCCCAGCATGGCAAACTGGGCCATTGTTAATGACAGTGATGGTTTTGTAAGTACAAGCTGCCTAAGCAGCTTCATATACATATGTTCATCCTGTAGGAACGTTTGATCTGTAGGAACATTCAGAGCACCAGCGACCACAACACAGTTCTCAGAGCTCAGATTGTCTCATGAAGGCACCATCAGCCCCAGTAAGACACACCAGTAGGTGTGTCAGGGAAGGAATGGGTTGGGGATGACCTCCAGCAAGCACAGGGCAACGGTTGGCTCTCACCATGGAAGGAATTGCCCCATATCCATCCCGCAATGCCCTCTTCGGGGTGCAAAGGGCCAGCAAAGACCACAGAGAACACTGATAGTGTTAATTTCCACCCCCAAGGGAAAGAGATTGAAGGAACCAAAAGAGCTCCAAATGGCCAGAAAGCCAAATGCTGTATTGAAAATACAGATGACTCAGCTCTAAGTGAAAATTTCTATTTTTGTGCTTTGGCCTTAGTGACTTGGTTCCAATCCTACAGAATGAATCATTCAGAAATATGTTTTTGCATGCAAGGCCAGCTATGCCACTCCTGCTTTCCAAATTTTAAACTGGAAGATATACATTAAGCATGCAGAAGTATGACTATGCTTTTGGATTTTCTTCACGTTCATTTCCAGGCATGGCTGGAAAAAGGATTATTAAATGATGAAAGGTGTCTCTAGTGAGACCAATGCCGTCCAACTGAATCAAATATTATAGCCATGAAACCAAACCAAGATTGGATTTCATTTGAAACTTTGTAAAATAAAATTTCATGGCTAGCTTTGGTTTCTTTTGAAACTTTGCCTTTTCCCTAACGTTCAAGCTTTCATCAGAAGGGAAAAAAATTCCATGCATCAATGTTTTATCTCTTTCAAAGAAATAATTTGCTCAATATTCTTCTGAAAAAAAAAAAAAAAAAAAAAAAAAAAAATCACATTTATTTGTAAAAGAAGTCAAAAAGAGTTCTACTGTTCTCTGCACCATCCTTAAAATGTGGTAAATGAAGCCAACATCAGCNAGAACCGGCCAACATTTGTCTCTCCAGCCCCATGGAACTCCAAGGATGCTGTCAGGAAAGACAAGCCTCTGTGGGGATTGCAAAAAAGCTGATGAAAGTGGTAAGATGAAGCTCACAGCTGCTCCAGGAGGTCCCCTTGGACCACAGCAGTAAGCCCAGTTCTCCATCCTTCTATCACATGGCAGGGGTCCTGGGTAGCTGCTGTCACCTGAGCTGCCACCAGTGTCCCTCTTCCCTTCCCCAAGCAGCACAGCAGGTCTCCTACATAACCTGAATGTACGAAGACTTTGGAAAGGCTGGCCAGAGAGGAGTTAAAAAGGGAAAGTAACATTAAAAAGATATGTAAAATACATTGCGCTACTCCACTTTAACGTGTTCAAGGAAGATCAAGAGAATTTGGAAGAGAGGTTGAGAAAACAAATAGAAAAAATGGACAGTCTAATTACAAGACTACATATTAAAAGAGCTTGGCTTGTAAGGCCTGGAAATATGAAGGTTGGATGGGGATGGGATTATTGTCTATAAATACATCCAGAGAGAGACACCAGGGAAGGAGAAGAGCTATTTATGTACAGGGAATGAATGTATTTTGGCTGCCAATTAGAAGAAAGTTTAAAACATTAGAGAAATGAGGCTTTGAAACAGAAAGAGTAGTAGAAAAAACAGTAGCAACAGGCAAGTCAACTCACTTAAAACAGGCCTTGCATAAGGTTTAGGAGTGTGACACCAGGACACTGACCCACACAGTCCTTCCAGTTCTACAGCCTGTGTTCCCACCTTATACATGTGCACAAGTTAACCCAGATACCAAGCGCTAACGGTCCTAACACGTGAGACGGCAACAGCTTCACAGGCTACTTTGAGGGAAGTTTGTAAAAAGAGAGAGTATCTTTTAAACAAACTGATAGATCCAGGAAAAAGCAAGCACACCTAAGGGAAGAAGGCTTTCAAGATATTTGAGGTGGCAAAACACCCTATGCAGCAAAATCCAACCTCAGTACAGGTTGGACACAGTTCAATGTGCTTCTTCAACTGTCTGCTGGCTTAATAAAATACTTTACTCTTTCCTATCCTCGTTTCTCATTTATCACCAAGACAACAACTCTAGATTAGTTTAGGTAAAGTGTTGCATGCAGAGGAAAAGGAAATGCAATCAAGATATTGGATATGGTTAGCATCAAGAGAGTGAAATGGGCAGTTGTGCAACAGCAAAGCCAAGAGCACTACAGAGACAGGAAGAACATCAGAGGAAAGAGATGAATGTGACAGTCTGTAAAAGAGAAAAAGGAAAAAAAAGACCACAAACAAAAGCAGCGGAGAAGGTGAGGCTCTGCTCCAGCTTCTACTGAACACAATGTGAGCATTTCCACCAGCTGCCATACAAGCAGGAGCAGAGCCTTCGAGATGCTGGTTTCCAGGACAGAGTATCTCAGAGGGAAGATTACCTTAACAGCTGCGTCTGCAGCAGGAGAGAAAGCCTGATGAAAAGACCTCTGCTGTCGGCCAAAACAGCGCTGGTCCTGAATCAGGCTGCTAAGTGATGTACTGCCAAAGCTTTAATGGGGGCTACCAAAATAAAATAAAACCTTTCCTCACTTGTGACAAGCAGCAGAAGTGCCTGCGTTTGCAGAGAGAGGGAAAAGGGAGATGTGTCCCTTTTGTCTTCCTGATGTCTGGGAATATCAGCATTCATTTCAGCGAAGGGAGGACAAGGACTCTGCCTGAGATGATGCTGTGTTCAAAGGTACATGCTGTGAACCTGCTGCAGCCACAGCGTTCTTCAAAGTAGAGACAGTAAAATGAGGCAAGGCGCATTTTGTCCCCTTCCCACCAACCTACGGCGATCTCTGACCCGTTGCATCTGAGAACCCAGTCCAAACTGTGCAAATGACTTCAGTTTGATAGCTTTTATTCCCACCCTGCCATTCTGTGAAAGGTCCAAGGTGCAAAACATTGGAGAATTGTGACCATGATTACAAGCCCACTTAAGGAGATGGTCTTTGTTTTTGAAGCTACATTTGAGATCTGAAAAGCGATCTTGTCCATTAGTGTTACCAAAAAAAAAAAAAAAAAAAAAAAAAAAAAAAAAAAAAAGAATGTTCCTGTTTGATGCAAAAATAAAAGCATTTTCAAAGGCTCTTTGATGTGCAAGACAGAAAGACATGCAGGCAGATTCTGGAGGAGGTCTTGTCTTCGGCAATTACCAGCACTCTTTTTGAATCGTACTCCCCAGACAGAATTTTTATGTGAAGTAGATAATCACACTGCAGAGTCTATCAGCTCTAAACCTTGTGGCTTTTCAATTAAGCAGCAATAACCTCTAGTCAAAAATACTCCTTAACCAAGACAGGAATAAAACAGATAACCTCAAAAGCAACTAACTGCAGGTGAAGCGATTCCAAGACATATATGCTTTTAAAAGATTTCATTTTGAGCTCTTCTCGGGTAGCCATGCCAGTTTTCCAAGCGATATTCTGGTCATTAAAACAAGCAGTGATGTAATTTCCACAGCGACCACAAACATACCAAGAATATTTGAGCTAAATTTATCCAGACTTCTTGTTTGAATCACTACTTGGGTTCGTTATTTTTCCATGATTTTCAACTATGCACAGAAAAGGGGTTGCGGGACAGCTTGGGACTGAGCTTTCTGCAGCAGTACCCGAAATGCCAACTTTTATGCTTGGGAGCCACATATTGACTATGAGAAATGAAAATAAGATGCTCCTCCAGCTCCCAACCCCAGGTCCCTGTTCCTTTAACCCTTCACCTTCCTCCTGCCCTTCCTGTAACTGAGTGACCCTTTCCCTCACCTTGGGTGACACAACATGGGGCTTGTCTTTGCAGCCAAGAAGTTCCTGAAGCTCCTCAACAGGAGTGGGGGACCCAAAAAAAAAAAGAGGATCTGCTCCAGATTTCCCACTGCTCTGTGCAGGTCCTGTCCGGAGCAACATGTCCCACCACCCATGCCTGGAAAGCTCAAGCTAAGGAAAGCTGTGCAGGCACCTTCACCAGCAGGTACACAGGTCCCTGCAAAAAATAATTTACAAAGACACCACTGGGCTTCACCTTCTCTTCCAACATGCACGAGGTGGCCAATTATCCTGCTGGGAAGAACTGAATACTTGCAAAAACTGCAGCATAAGCCCCAAAATTTTACTACATCAACTTTTCTATTGTTCAATGGGAAACTTTTTCAATCCTCATACTTTAACACGGTCTGAATATGTCCTTGCTGACTCTGTTTCAGATTCACAATCAGTCTCACTGAGTCTTTGCACATGTTTTAAGGGCAGTTTGTAATTTCTGATTGCACACTTTTGTTTTTCAATCCAGAAGCTGCCGACCCCCAGAGCCCCTCTGACTGCAGGAGGGCTTTTAGAAGATTGAGGGCCTTCTCTAATACTTCTAAGTCCTCACTCTAAGTAAGAGCAAGGCACAAATTGAAAGCATCGACACACTCCTGTTGTGAAACTATCAGCAGCTTACATGAAAGAACTCCTGCTGCGGGGATACATAACCATGCAAATAAGTAATTGCTGACCCACTAATGAGCAAACAAACTTGGATTAAGGAAAGTAATTAAATTACCAGCCTAACTTGATGCAAAATCTGAAACGCAATCTCTTCAGGTATAGACTTCACCTGTACAGACAGCACAGGAGCTGAATGGTATAAAATCCATCCCCCCCACCCTCATCTGCGATGCAAACGTTTCCTCCCAGTGAGCTGCATTTGCCAAGCAGAGCCCTGGCAGCCCCTTTATCGATCAGAGAAATGAAAAACAAACAAACAAACCACAGACTTAATGCTCTAAGGATCCCTGAAGATTTGATCCCAATCCTGTTATGACAGTGCAAAGACTTTAATGGGTTTCGGATAAGGCCCCCATAGGCTTTGGAACGGATTAAAACAAAAAATATATAAATTCACAGCACTTTCTTTAATGCAAGTGTAAAATCGCCTACAACATCACTGCCATACTAATAAATTGATTACAGGCCTGGTAAAGACCAAGTTGGTGTGAATGCTATCAATTGCCTTTTCCCAATGAAACACAGGACAACGCTTCTATGGCCACAGGGTCAACCCCCACCTGAGAGCTCTCTTGTAATCACACATTAGTAACATCATTAAGGTGTCCCTGTGTACAGGTTCTAAAGGCAAAGGATCTACTTTACTACCTCCTCACCTTCTTTTTGTTTTTTTCTAGGCTTCTTGATAGAGTTGGCATAAGTTACATTTTAACGTAATATATATAAACACATTTTAACTGAAAGGTGGAAAAATGAAGCTGTTTAGCAGCAGATAAGGCCAGATAGAGCTCAGATAAAGGCTGATGTTTTACTACTGTCTGTAAATCACACCAGCTCTCAAGTTGGACTCTGCTCGATTAGCTTCCCAAGGTCTGGCACTCCCAGCAGCTCTGCCCTCCTCACAACAGCCCTCAAGCTCAAGAGCAGGCTGGCTTTGATAGGATTTACTGGAAAAAGCTGGTCCTGCCACTACTAAGACTTAAGTGCTCCTTTATATCTCCTTGATTCAAGCAGGATGCAGCACCCGCAAACCAAATTCCCACTTTCCACGTGCACAAGAAGATGTTTTCGAAGGCAAATGGTCCTTCTGGATGCCTCTGTTTCAAAATACAAGAGACATCTTCTAAGGGTATGTCTGAAGGACAGCGTTTATTATCTACTCTGAAAATAAATTCAGAGTGTCTTAAATTAGGCACCTAATTGTAAATGCCCCAGCATTCATTGCCCTTTTTGGAAATCCAGGCTCCCTTTGCTCAGCTGGTACAATATGAGGCTCTGCTACGGCATGAACAGGAGAGCAGGCTTAACCACACGCATCTTCTGCTGCAGACCAGCCTTCCGCATTAGCTTCTGGTCCCATGTGAGATTGCACCACTTCTGTATGAAGTGGGCATTTACATGTTTAAAAATACAAGCCTATTACTGATTTGATAGCGTACTTCCTATTCCTGCCCAGCATTTCCTACTTCTCCTTCTGCAGGGCATTATGCAGTAAAAGCAACTCACATAAGATAACTGAGTTTTTGCCTTGTCTTTGGGGTTCTTTTGGCTTATAGGAATGCTTTCAGTTTGCTGTTCAGACTTACCTCACAGCTTAAATGAGCAGGAAGAAAACCAGAAAACCTTGAAGGCTCATTTAGAGTCACAGAATCATTAGAGTTGGAAGGGACTTTAAAGATCATCGTGTTCCAAGCCCCCTGCCCTGGGCAGGGACACCTCCCACCAGACCAGGTTGCTCCAAGCCCCATCCAGCCTGGCCTTGAACCCCTCCAGGGATGGGGCAGCCACAACTTCTCTGGGCAACCTGTTCCAGTGCCTCACCACCATCACAGGAAAAAATTTCTTCCTCATATCCAATCTAAAGCTCTCCTCTTCCAATTTAAAACCATTACCCCTTGTCCTATCACTACTCTTCCTGACAAAGAGTCCCTCTCCAGCTTGCCTGGAGCTCCCTTCAGATACTGGAAGGCTGCAATAAGGCCTTCCTGGAGCCTTTTCTTCTCCAGGCTGAAAAGCCCCAGTTCCCTCAGCCTGTCCTCATAGAAGAGGTGCTCCATCCCTCTAATTTAGTCTGATTATACAGAACTTCAAGCAACTGACACACTGCAGATCTCTAGTGCTCTGCATGGAATGGAAAAAGCAGGACAGAGGGTACGAGTACTTTTTCCCTGTTAATAGCCACATCTGTGGCACGTTGTGTTGTAAGTCAACGTGCCCCAAGACCTAGCTGCTGGCCCCAGCTCACAACTGATGTAAAGATTTTAAGGTTTACATGGTGATTTCATGAGGAACAAACTGGTATCACCAGCGCTGCCAACACCAATTTTCCCTTCCTCCTCCATTCAGCAGCAAGGACTTATAAGCAAAGATATTCACACTACCAAATGCAGGTTCCTGCCCTTCACATTTAAGGCAACCAAATCAACTGTGCAGAACTATGAGGAAATGACAGCAAAGATCTCATCTGGATGCCATGTACGTGCACTCCCAGAAGCGGGTGAGCTCTGCCTGCTTTTATTCTTATAAAGAAGTCAGGCTCTTCCTACAGACTTTTCTTTTTTAAGTGGATTTCAGGCTGCCAAGCTGACAGCCTGGAAGGCTCTGATTATCCAGTAAATACAAAACATAAAGCAAGGGCAGAGTCTGTGACAGCTTCCCTCCCTCCACCTACAGTCCCGAAATTCCCTCAAACTGATGCCCTACAGCAGAGGCCTCGGTCACATTTGTAAATGTCCTTCCCTCGTGTAACGGGGGAGCAACGCTGGATGCACAAAGCGATGTCCCAGGAGAACAAGCCACTTCATTTGCCATTAGCTAACCTCAAACTGTCACCATTCAACCCATTGTGAAACTTTCCGTATAAAATTGCACTAGCTCCTGAGCAGTCCCGCTTGTTAAAATGAGCCTTTAACTCTTCCAGTTAAACTCTTCTCACTTGCACTGGAGATTTTTCTGCGATTCAGGAAGCGGCAGCTTTCCCTCTGAGTCAGTCCTGAGCTGAGCCACGGACCAGACGGGGTTGCAAAGGCCAAGTGCAACCTACCAACGTGGGTAGCTTCTCTCTGATTAAATATAAAGCCCTGTGAGCTGCAGGGTCACCACGGCACTTGTGAAGAACAGCTTTAAGAGCTTCTGGTCCACTGCAAATGCCAACTCAGGTCATTATATTCTGGTTACTTGTTTGCTCCCTCATTTTAATATTTAGGTCTCTTTTCCAGGCCTACTGTATGTGTCTATCTGTGCTCCCCTGGACAGTTAATATTCACCAGCTTACAACAGATTTGCCTCAAAAGAAGTTGTGAAGGTTCCTTTAATTAATATCTGTAAAGCTACTATAAAATTTCAAACAACTATCATTGGCATCGTCGTCCCTAATTATGTAATATTTTATACATTACAACATAACACCCCTTTTCAGTGCTCGTTTCTAGATTTAGCAGGAGAGAAGAGACACCCTCTGGTGCGTTTGAAAGATAATCCAATTCCGCCTCTGAGACACGCACAAGTGGCATGAGAACACTCTGCAACTTCGAATAAAATTCTCAATAAGGGAGAGATAAGCTCTTTAACAGAAGTACCCTTACGTTTCAGAAGACAGTGATTGCTTTTCTACATCTTTGCTGAACTGTCTCCTGGAAACTCATATGAGAATTAAATCCTAGCTGTAAAATTTCGGAAGATTCAAAGAAACCAATCAGCCCATAGAAAGGAGATGAATCTCTACTCTGTTCCAGGCATTCAGATAGTGGTATCTTTGGGCTTCCATTGTATCTCCTACAAGATTCGTATTATGTCACCTCCACTGTATTATGCTGAGCTCTTTAACCAAGTTTATAAAAAGCCCCAAACCCCTGCTTCATAAGAGACTGCAGCCACCCCCATATCTCTGCTCGCTTTCTTTCTTTTAATTAGGACAAGATGAACAAAGCTAGGAGAGGGGAAGCAGTGTTTGAAGCAGTCAGGGAGATGCTGACTGCACCAGAATTGGAGCGTTATTCTGTACTCCAGTGGCAAATCCTCTCTGTGGACTCAGGAGCACACGGCTGGCATCACCGAGTCAAGCCCAGCACCATCCCCGGAGGGTGCACAGGGTCCGGTTCTGAAACACAGCTTGCCTGCTCTGAGGATAAGTGGGCATCCTGCTGGGATACAGGCAAGATCGCTGCCACAGCCAAGAGGAAGAGCAGAGGAGACACGAGCAGTAAGGTGAGCCCTTGCATCTTACGTTACATTTACTAGCTAGAGTCAATGATGCTGTGAACCTATTCTCCACATTCCAGCCAAATGTAAAGCTTCCAGGAAAAGAAAGCCCTAAATTTCTTAAGGCTTTCAAACGATCAAGGCACCGGGTGCACATGGTACCTGCTGGACCATGCCTCTAGCACTGTGCTGATCCAAGTGACCCATCACGGAGCCACCAGCACCACAACTGCTGCTTGTTAAACCCCCTCACCTCCACATCCCTGTCCTGCCTGCCCCCCAGAAAAAGACCACTAGCTTTGCAGGCGTTAATGAGGTCATCAGCATTAAAGACATTATCCGTGACCTCACTCCACTTCCCAGTGGTTCCCACTGAATGGAAGCAGGAGGCTGCATCTAGATTGTTAATAAATGCGCGTAAATAGGTTCAAATGTGGAGGCCGAGTGAGTCACCGAGTTCCTGCGTTCAAGCTGTGTAACAGGATCCAAATGCAGAACAAGGACCAGCTAACTTAGGGAGTGGACCAGCTAGCTAATGTCAATTATTCTTGGCAGGACTCACACGATCCTGGAATACAAAGGAGTTTAAACATGCACAGTATGCTTATAACGAGCAAATCCACCAAGGCAGCACTGAATCTTATGCTTTCCTAGGATTCCCCTGTCAGTCTTCCAACACTGTTTATGTAATAAAATAACCCAGACTTGTAAGTATAGAACAGTTACATCAGTAAGATCTGCATGCTTCCATTCTTAACTGAATATACGGAAATAACTGAAACATGTAATAAAGGTCTCAGAACTAAAACTGAACTCCCAATGTAGACAACATGCCTTTTTCACTTTTCACTTCATTATTCGCTCATAAACTAATTTGTTTATTAACTGTACCTTTAAACTGTGAGAAAAACTTCTCAGATCACTACTGCAGAACAAAAATTCAACAATTCTTAACACTTGAGAATCATTAGTGCAGATTAAAATTCTTCTCATGGTTTATAGCTTAGTATTCAAGTGGAGGTAATTTATTCCAGAGAGAATCTCAGAAGACAGAATTTAAGAATTTTAATATTCAATAATCAAATGCTCTTGATAATTATAAAAAGAAGATACAATGCTAATTAACAAAAGCAAAACCAAGCAGAAAAAAAAGCTAGCATAGAATAAGCGAAATACATACGGAGAAAGGAAAGAGTTCCCAGAGCTCCCTGTGACGCTGGTGGGAAACGTCTTCAGACAAGATAAGGCAGCCTCTGAATAAAGTATCAGGTTTTGCTTCATAGTTGCTGATAAAATCCAAAATAAGGCTGCAAAAACATTAGCTTCTACTGAAGCCTGCTTACTCACTACAAAGCGTCAAACACACCTTCATCCCACACTTAAAACGCAGATGCTGCCTCCTAATGAACTGCTTGTTGCAAGGGGGGAATACCGTTATACAATAACCAGAAGGCTATTTCTTGATGCAGAAACAGAACTGGGTTTTGACTCAGAGAAATGCAGCAGTGCTGAGGAGCTGAGGGCTTCAGCGATAGAAATCATCCAAAAATAATTTGGTTGTTCAGAAAAAAAATTAACGGGAAGCAACCCAAAGCATATGGCCCTTCTGAAAAAGAAAATTCCACCTATGGATTTATTGCATTACATAAATGCAGACCTTCTAATCTAGCCCAACAAGAAATCGCTGCAAGCCACTGAATCAAAGCTGACAGTAAAACTGGAGCAGGTTAATATCTGTTCAGTCTGAGAAACGATGCTCTGATTCTAGCAGCTTTCATACCCTGAATACACACTGTATCAGTGGCTGGGAACATATTTGCATTCACATGCCAAAAAAGCACAGATCTCGTAAAACATATTTAGACACTGGTGAGACATGATACGTATATTGACTAACTCCGTAGGCCTTTGGAGAAAATCGGTCTTCAGAGGAATGCTATTCTTATCATCCGAGTAGTTCAACAACATTCTCCTTGCAAGTAAAATTCCTTGTTCTCTCCTATAGATTTTCAAAGATTTGGGCTCAAACTACCAAAAAGATCTTTCATATATTTAAAATTCATCAAAACTCACTGGCAGCTGTCTACTAAGTTCTCTTAAAACCTTTCACTCCCGACCGGAACAGGAAAGAAATCATCCTATTTACCATTTTGTGGATCCATGGTGCGCTCTCTGCAAATAGCGGATTCCTCAGTTCCCACACACCAGTACATTCTGGGTCGCAGCTGTGAAGATCCCACAAGCAAACTTTCTGAAGCACTTCAAACTGACCGGTGTTGTCAAACCTGAATGACGTCTGTCAAGTTGATGCAGGAGCAGAGCGACCACTAGCACGCAGCATCCCGAAGAAATGCCATTTACCCTGTTTAAAAAGAAAATAGTAAACCAAATTAATCATTCTAGTACAGAAATTGCAAGATGCTTATTCCTCTGCACTCTAACACAGTCGTTGTCACCATCCTATAAATACAATTATTTCCATAATAGCTTTGTTAAGTGCATAACGTGAATTAACAGAGGAGACTAACGCTGTCTCCGCTACAGAAAAGATAAAGTTCACAATTTTTCTCTACCAAAGCTGCTCAGTCTTTAGGCAGAGGGTATGGGGGGGGTGGGCAGGGGTCACAGCTGCAGTTTCAGATTCTCCACAAGCTGGTGTAAAGGCAAAGCATTGAAACCATGAACTGCAGCTGGAAAAATCCTAAATGCACCCTCAAAACCTTTCCCATCCACAAAGACTGCGGCTCTTGTAAGACTCCACTGTGAGAAACTAAAAAATAGTGATGTGGTTACTGAGACAATCCTCTGCAGAAAACAGGGCTAAGAAAAACACACCAGCTCCTTTCCTCTTTGCCCAGTCCTTTTAGAGAACACTATCACCCTGAAAACCACTTAAAGGTTGGCTTCCTCTGAAGTGTCTTGCACAACAGCCAGCAGAAAACTGCACAGCACAGTCTCCCAGGGCACTTCCAACTCCTTACCTCTCCAAAGCTGCACACCTGTAATTTTCACTCTTTTAATCCATCTTCCACAGAGGTTAAAACTACGGGTGAGTTTGCAGTGTGTGCCCAACCCGCATCTGCACTCCTTCATTTGCTGCTTTCAGTTTCAGTCAGTAAACGCCTCTCGGATTTAACATGATGCCCCTCAAGTTTGACTCTTAGTTTTTCTCATGTCTGGTGCATGATACTGAAGTTTTGACCGGCGGCTCTAATTTGACACAGCATGTAACCCATCTGCCGCTTTGGTCAGCAAGATCTAAGAATTTAGCTAAATCTCCCTCCACAGAGCCAGCTTCCTGAGTTGGGATCAAAGGCCAAGGAGAGCATGAACATACAGGGATCCATCACCACTCTCCAGGAAGCTTTTTGCTCCTCCCTCATTACATGGAATTTTAACCACCAGGCAACACTCTTAAAAATCACTGCATGCTACTTTTTTTTTTTTTTTCTCTAGGCAAATATTTGAGTTTGAGGTGCACTTACAGCAAAGCTCAGCTTCTGATGACCCCTACTTTGTGCTGTCTGGCAGCAGGAACCAAAACTCACACCCTGAGCACTGCACATGTCCCTGCATCCTGCAATCAGGCTGCTGGGTGCTGCCAGAGACTGCGGTTTGCTTCTGTGGTGTTTCTCAGAGGTGGGAAAGATGACCTGGGTGCGATATGGCAAATAAAGCGGACTGAGAGACCTGAGCCAGGCTATGGGCAAGCGCTTTCACACACCCCCTATGGCTAAAAACCTCCTTTGCCAGTGGGATGGCTACAACTCTGGATGGATGCAGATGCCCGAGCTGCTGAGCATCCAGCCATCTCTCCCTCCCTCCCTCCCCATCACAGATTGCAGAGGCAGCTTGTCCCCCCAGTCAGACCCTGGCAGCTCCCACATCCCAAAGCAGGAGCAGCTGGTCACACGTAAGAAGCTGAACTCAGCAGCTTTTACCCACAGAAAGAGGGGAACCCACTATGGCTACTACAGGAGGCCGAGATGGAGGGGTCTCTAAGCCCAGATCCAGTCCACAAACCGCTGAACTGGGCCCTGTTGGTGGAGGACCAGATTCTGCCCTGGAACACGCCAAGTTCCCAGCAGAGTCAGCGGGGCTCCTAGGCTGAGCTTCCCTTGGCCACACTGGCAGGCATGGCTGCTGCACTGGGACCCCACGTCTCTGTGGGTGCGACACACTGGGCAGAGGTATCCAGGAGGTTCTCACACTCCCCAAAAGCTGTTCAGGTTAACTCTGAAAATGTAGGAGGTGTGATGCTTCCAGCAGCTGCCTCCCCTGCATCCTTGCTATAAATGCACTGAGCAGCTACAAGAAGAATAAATATATCCCCATGCAAAGCCCAACAGAATAGCTCTTTTTAGCAGATGCTGGTTTCTGAGGCGATTCCTTGCTGTATGATGGGGATGCACTATGTGCACTCATAGTAACTGTACAAGAAACACTGAATTGGGGGGTCAGCAAGAACCAGAGAGGCTTGAAAACCGTCTCACTGATGATTTTTAGGTTTCTAACCAGCTTACTCCCCAGCCAGAAACCTTCCTCATAATAGTAAAAGCTATAAAACTTTGGGGAAAAATAACAGTCTGCTCTGGATAATCAGGTCTCTTCAACTGGACTCGGTGATCTCAGAGGTCCTTTCCGACCGTGACAACTCTATAACTGCAAGTAGGACGCTACAGGCTGTAGCCACGTATGTTACTGCCGCACAGCACCCATGTAAGCAGTATTTTAGGACATTTGTGTATATAATAAAGCCACTGCTACAGTGCTTTCACTTTAAGCACGATGCACTCAACCGTAACACGTGCACTCACCATGTTTTAATTTGATTTAGGGAGAGGGATCCTGCGGGCTCTGCAGAATCTCATTCAGAAGGAGGAGGACCGTGAAGAATACACCTAAAGCCGATCTGCATCCCATTTCATGCATTCCCAGCTTCTCCCCCGAGACCTGCCACCACCAGCTCCCATGTGGTGTTCCAGCACATCCCACCATGCCCGTAACCATCCCCAGCACCTCCTCTCTGCTCCACCAGCCTGTTCACAGAATCATAGAATCATCCAGCCCAGAAGGGACCTCCAAAGGTCATCTGGTCTGACCTCCCTTTTAGCCACAGCTGTTGCCTGATTTCCAAATCATCCCTCTTTGATCAATTCAAGTCTGCTCACTTGAATACAAGGAAAGGTGGCAGAAAGATCAGGCCAAGCAGAGGTTCTGTCTTAGACATAGAACAGTTAGAGTTGGAAAGGACCTTGAAGATCATTGTGTTCCNTCCTGGAGCTCCCTTCAGATCCTGGAAGGCTGCTAGAAGGTCTCCGCGGAGCCTTCTCTTTTCCATATAGCAAGAGGTATCTGCTCAGCCTCACCCGAGTGCAGCAAGGCACCCAAAAGTGCCACAGTTTGCTCAAGACCACTTCCAAATTCACGAGAAACCTGCCACAACGTCAGTTCTTTGCTCAAACCACCTGCTGCTTCTGAGAAGCCCATCTGGGGCCGTGGGTACCACCACGGGTCTAGAGAGGCCCCAGAACGCCGTCGGGGTGGAAAGGTGCTGTGGGTTCCTCTGCCTGCCATTGCACAAGGCAGGGCGAAGCTGGACCTGGAACCAAACGGGTCCTGCCCAAGGGGACACCCCGGCTCGGCGGGGATGGGACACGCACCCCCTTCGGGGAGCTCTGGGGTAGAAAGCGGCAAACCAGCCCCCTTCTCCCCTCCTCCGGCTGAGGAGAAACCAGGCGCTTCATCTCCATGCGGGGTGTCTCACAAGCCTTTCCCAGCCACTTTTCGGTTGCCACCGGTCTCTCGGCACCGCCGCGGGGCCGGGGCCGGGACCGA
>VZRU01003441.1:167398-207060 GCA_013398155.1 Pedionomus torquatus
CCAGTTCTTTCCCCGGCCCCGGGCTCCTTCCCCAGCCCCCGGCTCCTTCCCCAGCTCCTTCCCCAGCCCCCGGCTCCTTCCCCAGCCCCATCATCGACGGGCAGGTTGCCCTCTCCCTCAGGCCCACCCTGCGCGGGGTTTAGCTCTTGGAGTTAGAATCATAGAATCATCCAGGCCAGAAGGGACCTCCAAAAGGTCATCTAGTCCGACCTCCCCGCGGCCGCAGGGACACCCCCAACTAGACCAACTTGCCCAGGGCCTCGTCGAGCTTCGCCTTGAATATCCCCAGGGAAGGGGCCTCAACCTCCCTGGGCAACCTGGTCCAGTGTTGGGGCTGGTTTTTTTGAGGAAAACTGGGAGTTTTCCTCAAAAAACCCACCCTTTCAGCTCCAGCAGGTTGTCTGGGTGGCCTCGCCCTCACAAGCAACCCCCATGTGGCTCCCCCGGGACAGGGGCACCAGGTGGGTACCTGCCTCCTCTCTGCCCCGCGGAGGCCTGGCCTTACCCATTACGGAGTTGATCCGTGTCTTTTTTTTTCTTTGAAAGTTGCTCCTTCCCCAGATGGCAGCGTGACCTGGCTCCTCTTCGGAAAAGCAAGGTGGCATCCGTCCTTCCCAAGGAGTGGGACATGCTGTGCTCCAGCTGGTGTCGCGTGTCTCTTCCCCATCACAAACCCCTTCATCTCCAGGTACCAGGAACGACTCTCAAGCCTGGTACGGCTTTATTTTCCCCACCCCTCGGACCTACTAAGAGAAGATCATTTCTGCACACCTTTTTTTTGTTTTGTTATTCACAAGGATTCGTAAATTGCACACACAAGATTTTCTTTTCTTGCCTGTACCAAGAAACACGGCACAGATGATGGCTTGAGGACGGATTGCTTGAATGGCTGCTGCAGTCTGAAACTCAACCAGGGTGTTTCTTTGATGTGGTTATGGAGACAGAGAGAGGCTGGGTCTTCTTTGCCTGTGTACAGGTCCCCATTAGTCTGTTTTTGGCTGCAGCCACCACGGTGTTACCCGTTTAGCACCCTTTCCACCCTGCTGCCTTTCGTGCCTTACAACCTGGCTCTTACCCAGACCTTTTTTACAGCTTTGTTCGCGCAACTGCTTAAAAGCCCACTGAAATAACTTTTTTCCTTTATTTCCTGCTTGCCCTAGCAAGAATTTCTCCATGCGTTCAAGCTAAATTCTCTCCCTCCCCCCTGCCCAAATCTCATCCCACTCTTCCTGGCTTATGTCTCCACTGATTCTGTCGCTCACAGTAATTTCTTTGTATCTCCAGCCTTCCCCCTTCTAAAGTCTCAAAGCTTCGGAGTGAATCTGTTACCAAGTGGAAAATCCAAGGAGTTTGGCTTGGCCTGTGTGGGGAGATGACAGAATATTTCTCACACATCTCTTGGATGGGAAGAGAGTTAAAACACAGTGGTATCAGTATGTTCTTGCTCTCCGTCTACATTTCAGGTGAGGGAAATGAGACAGAAATGGGAGCACATTTAGCAGAGTGACCCTTGCAATGGATGTGTTTCAAAAGGGGTTTAGGGAATGGCCAGACCAAGGCAGGAAGCCCCATCTGGCAGCATGATCTGTGGACCCTTCACAACGCTCTGTTTTGACGCTCACCTCAGAAGGCAAAAGGGATCCACCCTACATTGAACTGGAGGAAGCTGTGCTTTCCCCTGCCAGCTGCAGTTCTACTCTCCTTCCCTCTCTGCTTACTCTAAATCATAGAATTCCCTAGTTTGGAAGGGACCTTTCAAAAATCATTGAGTCCAACCATCAACCTAACTCTGATAAAAACCACCACTAAACCATGTCACTAAGCACCATGTCAACTCGTCTTTTAAATACTTCCAGGACTGGTGCCTCAACCACCTCCCTGGGAAGCCCATTCCAACGTTTAATAACCCTTTCAGTGTAAAAGTTTTTCCTGATATCCAATCTGAAACTCCTCCTGGCGCAACTTGTGGGCATTTCCTCTTGTCCTCTTGCCTGTGACTTGGGAGAAGAGACCAACCCCTGCCTCTCCACAACCTTCTTTCAGGGAATTGTAGGGAGCAATAAGGTTTTCCCTCAGCCTCCTCTTCTCCAGGCTGAACACCCCCAGCTCCCTCAGCCCTTTCTCATAAGGCTTACTCTCCAGACCCCTCACCAACTTTGTCGCCGTTCTCTAGACCCACTCCAGCCCCTCAATGTCTTTTGTGGGGACAAAAACTGGTTTGGGGGCCCAAAACTGTACACAGCTCTTGAGATGGGGCCTCCCCAGTGCTGAGAAGAGGGGGACGATCACCTCCCGAGTCCTGCTCACCACTGTGAGTGATACAGGCCAGGATGCTGTATCAGCATCAAATGGCACAACTTCTAAAAGTGGCTGTTAAAGGGGTAAGATAAAACACAGGCTCCGGCTTCTCTGTGTAGAGCATCAACCACATTTTGGCACGTTCCTTTTTAAAAACAGGCTGCTCTTCCCAAATTGCAGAAGCGAACCCAAGTTCAGATTCCTTCACAGTCCCCCTATGAGATACTGACTCTCCAGACCCACACGTGCAAACTCAGGCTCCGTGTCCGGTGTGGAAAAGGTAAAAGCATCAAAACGGTGTTTTCTCTTGTGAGCCCAGTGCATGTTTCCGCTTGGGAGCTGCTGCTGGGTCCCTGAATCGCGGGGAACAGACACAAGGCTGGTCTAGGAAGAGCCCCCTGTAACTGGAGCAATACAGGGCCATTTTGTTTCAGAAGCATGAAACCGTAAGCCTTTCCAGTGTTTGCTTTTAGAGGTACAATGGGCCAAATTCAGAGTGAAATAAGAAACAGCGACAGGATGGAGTTGAGTGGAAGTTCCCTGCTGAGGGGTCTTAACGCATGCATTAGAGGGGCTGGAATTATCTAAAACCACTAATCAGTGCAAATAAAAAAAGCATTCAAGTTACTTCTCTGTTAAAATGAATAAAGCCAATAGAGAAGTTTCCTGCTCCCCACCTTCCTTTCTAAGTAATATCAACATGTAGCATTTAGAAACCCTTTTCACAAAGTTAAACATTTATTAGGAACAAGAACTATTACAAAAAGATACCCATAGTCTAAATATATACATGAGGTTTAAACATAGCATTTTCATGTAACTTTAGCTATAAAAATACATTAGATTAACTGTATCCTAATTTATAAATATAGTTCTTTAAAAAAAAAGTAGTATTTCATATGAAAGCCTTACTGTGCAATGAAAGAATATATACCCTCTAAGGGGTGACTTTAAAGTTAGTGTCTAGTGTTATATAACTTAGAAAATTCAGTGTGTAGAGTCAAACCCTGATTTATACAATAAGAGATATATTGACTTTTAAAACACTTGATAAGGGAAAAACAAAAAAAAAACAAAAGACATGAAATACCTATCATACATATAAAGCCAGAATACTAGGATTTGAAGAATTTCAGATGATTTCAGTTTCAACCACTGTTTATCAAAAATTAATAGAGAGATACATCAAGATATCCAGCCTTTTACTGTTTGCCTGACCTCCCTACTGTCTGACCACAGCCCTAGAAAACCGTCAAGTAGGCAAAAGTAAAATGTTTGTCTGAGAAGATGTTTGCAGTCTAAGTGTTTTACAAAAATAGAAACTTATTTACAATGTTCCCATTTGGCCTTTCTTGGGGAAGGGAGGACATTTTCTTCACCAGATGGGGAGAGTTACCTGTCTCACCTATCCCTGGGAGGACAGGCACCTGGTTATACGCAGCTGTTGGAGGTATTTCATTTAAGAAGTTAAGCAGTGTTGAAGTGCAATTTCAACGTTCACTAATAAGGAAGTTTAGGCTTATGCAAACTTTTTCCTTACTGATCACCACCCACCTTCCTTCCTCCTCCAAAAAAAGGTCCACTCATGCTGCAGAACTTGTTACTGCCTGAGTATATCTCTGAGCAAAGGACAGTACAGGTTAAATCCTTGCTCGCAGCGGAGAACAGAGGTTAGACCTGCATTTCTGCTTCAAGCTCTGACGTCTTAAAAGCTCCAGGCAGCAATCTTTAGCAGTCCTCTATGGAGGTCTGTCAATATGCCACAAGGAACCTCTGTTGGTTTGCTCTCAGGGGACAATCCCAGCAAGATCTTCCCAGTAAACTTCCCAACAAGCTGACGCCACCAACTCCTGCAATACTTACAGTTTCCGCACACGTGGAACTTCCCGTACCTTTGCCAGCGGTTCTCCAGTACAGAATCAGGAGGAGGAGGGAAAGTAGGGAACCCAGGAACTGAAGACAGCGTGTGGCTTGTCATTAATCTTGTAGTAGCATCTGGGTATGCAAAGAAGCTATGGCAGGAGATGCTAAGGCATGAACTTGATGTGACAGCCACTCCACGGATGCTACTGATGTATCTACGTGCTTACACAACTGTAAGTAAGACACAATTCGAGGCAGTTTATTCCTCAGTGGAGCATCAGCTACTCCCGGCTTGCCACAAGATGACAGCACTCGTGAGGACAATGACTGTAAAGCTGCTGACACATTCAAGTTCAGCTGAAGCTTAGTCCATGGTAACTGGTTTGCACACCCACATCTTTAGCACTCAGCGTGTGCTTGGGAACACCTGCCTTTTCATACTGTACTTCCAGAAATGTATTTTAAGCTACATTCATACAGGATATAGGAGCGGTGAAAAGAGCTTGTAAGTTTTACTCTCATAATAATAGCTCTGGCTCAAAAAACAAAGAGATGTTCAGACAGCCTGGAAGTTATAGAGAAGGAGAGAGCAGGACAGCTTCTTGCAGTTCCTCTGCTCCCTCCCCCAGATGAGGAGGATTAATGTGGGATGTTTTCCGTGGGGTATCTACCATGCTACATGCTTAGCATTCAACTCTGTGTCATCACGGTAAGTACAGTGCAAAATCCTCTTGCAAAAAGTGCTATAGTGTAGCTTTGAGATACAATTGCGACTCTTTTGGAGCCAGAAGGGTTAGCAAGTCAGTAACTTGCATTTGCAGCATGTGTAATGTGTGCACACCAAAATATCAGGTTCAAAGGACATTTAAATTTTATCTCTGTCAGGTGAAATACTGGCCCCGGAGGAGTCCTCTAGGAAACTCCTGTAAATCTCATTCAGGGCTAGAAGATCACCAATATTGAGAATGCATGTATCTTTAGAGAGACCAAGATAGCTCTGTCAAAGAGAATTTCTTTACAGCTGCTTCCACGAAAGCTTGCACATCCCAAACTTCACATAAACTCCGCCAACTTCAGTGAAGTTGTATCAGCCCTACCGCCCAGGGTCCACTTATGCCAAGTGAAACCCATTTGCCTCTGAAGGTGTTCAGCAGTCCATGCCAATGGCACCAGAAGTCTCTCTAACATGCCATCCATGTCCACGCCCTTCAGGGGTACGGTTTGAAAGCAGATGTCCAGCAAACACTGTGACCTATCGGCATTTTAGTCACAGGTAGCAGACAGGGACAGGCAGGGACTTGTACAGCACAAGCATGTGTCATGCTGCCAGTAGGGTTGGTTAAATCGGTTTTCGAAGAGCCAGTTGACAAAATGGAGTCCAGTAGATTCAGTGTTTCTAGAGGAATAAAGTTAGGTGGTTTCCATTTTCCTTCCTCCCCCTCCCTTCCCCCTTGCTCTGAACACATCCCCCATGTGTCACATTCAGAGTGTCAGCATTTTAGGCCTTCTGTTTTCATGGACTCTTCTGGGAGAGTTTAATGGTGACTGTTTTCACTTCGGTATATTCTGCCAAAGCGTATTCACCACTGGAAAAGAAGAGGGAGGAGGGAAAGGGACAAACAATTGTAGCACGTTGATGTGTTCTTCCCTAAGATAAGAGATTTCTACACAAGTGCATTTTAGCCAGTGATCGACAGCTGCTGTAGATGACATCAAGCCAGTAAAACCAGCTCTGAACTAACTTACACCAGTATCAGTTTGACCCATCACTTCTAATAATTGCTAAGTACATGGACATAAATGCACGCAGCTACACCCTGTTGTAAAACAAACATGGAATGCTTCTGGTCACGGTCACCTATAAGATGACACCTTGTGATTCTCTGCCTAGTGAAAACCAAGCACTATTGTGAGAACCCACCAAAGAATCATCCAGGTAAATACAGTTATCAGTGTTTAGACAGTAATTAATGGGACATTTTCACTGAAAGTAGGCTTTCATCTACAAGATACCATATACTCAAGAGAGCATAGTTGCCCCAGAAACACATACCTCACCACTGCATTTCGTCTTGGTTGGTGAAAACTGGCTCTATTTCCATGCCTGGCCCAAGGGATAAATCCCTGACATCCTTTAATTAGCCAGGCAGTCAGGCAAAGTAAACCGTAAGGTCTCAATACATATGCCCCACTTGTGGGACTTTGCTGTGCTTAGCAAGTGAGGCATCTGAATATCTCAAGGGCAGGAGATGCACCAGAACAGCAACTGGAAATCACTCCTGGAAATAAACTGGCTTAGTAAGGAAAAGACCCTTCAGAGGGATCCAATGAACGGTGTAATAAAACTTGGTTCCCTCCTATACAAGAAGGAAATTAAGATTTAAATACATTTCTCAGCTCTACCTCTAATTTATAGGATGAACTTCGTTTAAAAATTGCTGTGTCAGTAGAGCTGGAGTGTCTGGTAGCCATGCTGCAACAGGTCAGGCTGGGAAGAGGGGCAGAGGGTTCTCCTGTAATTTAGTAGCAACCTTGGAAGATGGGAAGTAGAATGATTTTGGAGATCACTCCTTGTTGTTCTAGCTCCAACATTAGAAAGTCAGAGGTGGAAATAGAGGTCCAACTAGGAGCAGTGATACAGCAGGGAGGCCCAGGTACCTCCATATAAAGATGGAGAGGGTTTGAGGTGGATACCAGTATGCCCCACCCAAGGTGCCACACTTTTCCCTTGATATGAAAATCTAAGTGGTAAGGAAAAATACTGGCAAGTGGAATTGACTGAACTGGTTATTAAGAGTGTATAAAGCAGATGAAGGTGTTCCTAAAAGCACTGCTCATGTTCTCACATCTGGACTTTACATCCACACTGTACAGGCTCAGCGCTTCCCTGTGTGGCATACTGCAAGTCTGAGAGCTTAAAAGCAAATTCAGCAACAATTTTACTGTCACAATTGTTATTGCATCCTCCATCTACATCTAAACAAAATATTCAGCAAAACTTACAGTTCTCTGCCGTTGCCTGACATTTTGAAGCCACCAAAAGGAGCCTGTGCATAGAGAGCATTGTAACAGTTGATCCTACAATAAAAACATCAATTATAAAAAGACAATTCAGTACCAAGGAGAAGCAAGATGATGACAACAGCAACAATACAAAAAAAAAAAAAAGGCTGAAATCTGTAATTTTTCTCTTTATACTGTTCATTCACTCGAGAAACCAGATTTTAGAAATAAAATTTTATTTTGCTACAGAAACAGAAATGGTTTGAGTAGTACTCAGTCTGACCTACATCTCACTTCCCAGTCTCTCATGGCTCAGACATTCATGCTTGAGCTGGAATTTATGCTGTGTTCAAAGCCAGGCTTAAAATAAATAGTCCAACCTATTCCCCAGATTAACGAAGCACGTTCTGAAATGAAGATGTTTACTCAGAAAGCTGTCTAAGCACTCACAAGCAGGCGCCACCATCCACTTCCACGTACAGAAAACAGTTGGACTGCATTAGACGAACGTGTTGCTCACCCCATTTCTATAGACACTAGGTAGGAAAAGCTAATGCAGATATTTCCTTAGCATCCCAGTAAGAACAAACGACTGGGGAGAGCCAAGTATGGCTGGGTGTTGTAGGACATGTGTACAGCACGTGTCCTTCACAGCCCAACATCCCATCTGAATGTAAATATTACTCAGAGGCAGATTCTTCTGATGCCAACTTTTGAAATCAATCCTCTGTATGAATCAACATCAGACATCAGATCAAATTCCTACCTTGAGTGGAGGGAAAAAAAAAAAATCAGAATTCCATCTTTAAAATTATTCTAATGTAAAATAAGAAATTTGGTAAGCAGAAACAGCTGTTTATTTTTCTGGCAGTCCTGTGATGCCATCTACTGTCCATTCTGATTTGTGCAGATAATTCTCCATCTGATGGTACCTAAAGATCCTAAGAATTGTTTGGGTTGTTTTTTTTTTTTAACATACAGGATTTTGAAAGGCATCATGTCTGGTGGAACTTACTACAACCCCTACACTTTCAGAGTTTTCCAGATGAAGAACTACATCGGTTGAATGAACAAACAGTCCATTTCTTGCCAGACTGTTCCTGACCACCTTATTTTGATGAATAGACATTGCTTCTGAGCAGAGTATCAAGAATGAAGAAGACTAATACATCTTAACTCCAGCACTTACGCATGATTCCAAATCACACATCCCTCTCCCCTCCCAGGAAACGAAGTCCCAGCCCACACTCTGTCCCACGCTGCTTACCAGACAGTTCCCGACTGCAACGCAGATGCAAGAGTTAGCGCTCTGTCCAGATTCTTTGTGAACACTGCGGCCGTGAGTCCGTACTCAGTACTGTTGGCTCTTCTTATGACCTCTTCTATACTCTTGAATTTCATAATTGGCTGAACTGGCCCAAATATCTGCACATATCAATTAAACGTTGGTACAGGAAAACCTTCGCTAATCACAGTAATTTTTGAAGTAATCAGAATCAGATGCTTTGTTTGGATACTATATGTAAAATGTTGTATCCTAGCCTTCTAAAAGTCACCGATAAGAGCCTCTTAAAATCTACTAATTCAACTAACTTCAGAGGAAATACAATGATGTGCTATGGTACTTAATATACGTTAAGATCCAACAACTAACACATCATCTATAACAACCAAAATAAGCAGAGTTAGATCTGGACAAGTTTCAAATGATTCATCCTTACTCCATTTACGACTCTCCTTTTTAAACTTAGAAGTTGAGTATACTCAAGAAGCAATTCATATATTTCAAGGATTGCAAGTTTTCTTCCTTGGTTTTAACCCTGATTTTGTCACTGTACGTAGCTTATTTGTATGCAGTGTGTTTACCATGTATATGTTTGACCCAAACTCAGCTTCCCAGGTTGGCAGTATAACGGCAGCTGGCACACACAGCACTTCCCAAATTCTGGAGTCTCTCATCAAGTGCAATGTCAAAGGTGGGGGGGCCCTTTCCTGCCTGCAGGGTCTTGCAGTATATAAACGCCCATTGAAGGCAAGATAACAGACTCACTTGTGCCACCTTGAGGGCCAGGCTAAGCAGTTTGCCCAGCCTTTTGATTCAAACAAGTGTTTCTAAATTTCTTCATTTTGGGAGACCCAGAACTGGAGCTTTGGTGGGCAAAGGATGAATGTGCATTTGCCACAAAACTGCAAATGAATGAAACTGGATAAGCTTCATGAATCATGACTTGGGATTTGGAACCAGTTCATTAAAAAAAGGGATGTCATGGGATTTTTAGCCCTTATTCCCTCTATTTTTAGAATGTAACTCATGCCCAGACAGGCTGATATCTTTCCCAGGTTCCTTATAGATACTGTGGCAGATCTGAGACACCTAAACATCCTGCCAGGAGTGAACAGTAAGCAACCCCATAAAAAGCACTGGGCAAAACTATAAAATACAAGTGCCGGTTAGACTTTGGCAACTACTTATTTTCCATTGGGTAACACGATGAAAAGTAGATTAGCTTCTATTTCAAAGGTATATCACAGGATCTAATCGCATGCAGCTTGTTCAATTTTTCAGCATATGAATAATGAAAGCCAGGGTATTAGATCTGCACTTTGTTGGCTTCAATCATGTTTTCATATAGGAAAGAAATGGTCAGCCTCAGGGGATTTCACCATGTGAATCTGGGAATTACTTCAGATGCTAAAGCTACTCGAGGACAGTTCTGTAGTGGCAGCATAGTGGGGTCATTCCTTCCCTCCTCACCAGCTTCAGGTCTGTGGGAAAGTAATAGAAGATTGGAGAGGAGGGCTGTGAGTACACTCAAGTGACTCACACCTGGGGTGCTGGGAAACATATACATGATACAAGTTATTTAGTCTTGTATGCTTGCGGGTAGAACATCTGCACTTGGCTAACATAAGTCTGTGATGGACTCAGGGACAACTTATCTTGCCACTGGAGATTCCTGCCCTGCTGTTGAAGAAGATCAAAGCACCAGAGAAAGAGTTACGCCTGCTCGAACCCTTGAAATACCAGTTAGAGCAGGGAGTTGGCTCGCTCACTCTCTCCTTCACGCTCTAGCTAACGAGGACTCTGGCTAGCATGGACTCTCTTGCTAATAAGGACTCTCTCGGTCCATGGTGACTGTGTCCCCTGCTTGCCTGCCTCTGCCTGAGTGCTGCTTCAGAGATCCCCAAATCCATGAGGTACTGAGATTAAATTTGTGCTTTGCCTTCAATCCATGGTTTGTGTTTGTTCCTGCATCGGCTCACACAAGGTCCCAGAGTTCTTGTCCCACCTTTCCACAATAAAGCAACTCCTTTTTCACAAAGTCGTGGCAGGAAGAACATGCAACTCTCTGCCTTTGAATCAGCATGTACCGCAGCTGAGCAATTACAAGTCCACTCAGCAGGAGGTTTGTAAGAGCACACGGCACAACCATCCCTCTGCATAGAGTGGGAGGGCTTAACTCTGTCTTCAGAAACTTTCAAACTTCAGGGCAAAGAATATGCAGAATTTCTCCAGCCTGCCACAGCCTCTGTTTTTTTATTCAGTTATTTATATTTACAATTAGGGATGAAGACTAAAAGCCCTCTACCACCACTATTTTTATTCAGAAGCAGCATTTATAGCAGCTGTATCTAGTTAAGGCTGTGCTTTGCATTTTATCATGTCCTCCTGAAATGAGACCCAAAAGCCTTAGGATAGTATTAACTACTATGTTTTGATCTGGGTTTGTTGAGTACACTCATAGGGCTACTTATCTTTTGGAAAAAAAACAAATGAAATGGGGAAAAGCAGCAAAGCATTAGAGAGGGCTGGCAAACCAGCACCTATTAATTGCACACAAATTACTGCTAAAACATTTTGACAAGGCTTTTTGGTTTTTTGCCTGCTCTATTTTCCCTCTTCTCCTCTCACAATTACCACCCCCCACAAGCACACTCCAAATTGAAGCTCACCTTGCAGATACTTTATTAGTAGAATGGATTAGGTAGTTGTTAGAACACTGAAATAATTTAAATAAGGTAAACTTCTATTCTTCTCTCAGGTTTTAATTTCCAACCACAAGCATACCTCTTTTTTTTCCCATTTAGAGTAGTGAATGCATAAAAAGGTTCAGGTGAGTCATACTGTACCTCTTCTTTGGCGATACGCATGTTGTCAGTGACCTCCGAAAACACGGTGGGTTTTATAAACAGGCCTCTGTCTTCAATGGCAAGACCCCCACACTCCAGCTTAGCCCCTTCTTTCTTCCCACTTTCTATCAGCTCCAGGATTTTATCAAACTGTTTTTGGTCAATCTGTCATACACAAAGGAGAACGAGAAGGCTGAGAGAGAGGATGTGGGCATAAACCTGAGCCACAATAAAAAAAGAAGGTGAAGTTACATGTGATAGCTTAAAATGATCTAATAATTTGCTGCCACATGGAGGGGGGTCTCCCCCACTTTCCCTTGCTCTGCATCCTGGATATGCACTCCCACGTCTCACCTCACTCTAGCTCTGAGATTTACTGACCTCCATGCACTGATTTAGCTCAGAAGCATCGTGAGAAAGCCTGAGATGGGTTCTGATGGGCTGGCAACCTCAGGCAGTTCAGCAAGGGATGTGACCAGCAACAGCACCAGTGCAAGGGAAGGAGAATTAGAGTATATGTGCTCTAGGCAATCCTGCTTCAGCAGAGGAGTTGGACTAGATGATCTTTAGGGGTCCCTTCCAACCATGACAATTCTGTGATTCTGTGACATACACTAATAAGTTGACTTTGCTGTAAAGAAACCCAGAAGAATCCAGCAGACTCCGTCTCCATCTCTTTCTGCATACACACTCTATACAACAGCCCCAAAGACAGAATCATAGAATGACTCTATTCTAGAAGATAAGCCCTATTGGTGGGGTGACTTCAGAACAACTGCCACACTGAAGCCATAGTTTTAAAATCAGAATCATCTTTCACAGATCTTAGGGATTAGTACCACCCCAGCATTTTTTGGTTGTCTGGACTGGCAGCTATATCCTCTCCTTTAACTACCAACCTTGTCTAACTCCTCCCCATCCATACCTAAACATGCAGTAATCTCAAATAGCAGGCTCTGATATGTTACTAGCCTTTAAACTAGAGGTTTCAGGAAAGGTGGGGAAAGGCCAGTCCAGTTGCAGGACAGTGAAGTCCCACAGCTGTGCAGCCCTGCACAAAGACTTGGAGGGAATACTGTGTACTCCACAAGCACAGAGGGTCATGTGCTGGGAAAAGGTGCCAAAGCCCACAGCGCTCCTGATCATCCTGGTCTTTCTTCTGTGCTCCACATGCAGCAGCATCCTTCAGGTATTGCCAGGTTTCAAACAAACAGATGTGGCTATTCGCATGATACATAATTTAGTGATGAAACACCTCAGCACAGCAAGCTGCAGATGGTAAAAGGCTTATGGAGATGGTTAAAAAAAGTAAAACTAACAAAAACCTCAACAAATTCATTCGAGGTGATTAAATACAAGATTCCACCCACTGGTTCAAGGTGCCCTGGCAGCCTGGGATGTTATTCTAAATGCCAGGTACCTCCAGATGCTTGCACTGCTTCAATACCACTCCCCAGGCATCTGTTTTTATTTCAGCAGGGCCAGTTGCCAGTTGGGACTGTTTACATGGAGTGTTCCACACTCAACTCCTCCAGATTACAGTCTATATCCTGTCCCCAGTTAATCCTGGCCACACACAACCCAAGTTGTCATGCTTTTAGACAAATATCAAAGCTTCAGGAGGGTGTCCTTGGGGTACTTCTGGTACACAGTGAAAACAGAGAAGAGCACATCTCCTGCCACACAGATGTGTGTATCCCATGCACTGTAGACAGCTTGTACTAAGTGCTTGTGTTCTCTCATGTGTTAAGATGCTACCCAAGAAAAGGCTTAATACATACTACCACACAAGGAAACATGTGCCCTGGTGTAGGATACAGAGTGTCATATAGAAAGTTTGGCAGGTGTCATAGGTATTGTCTATTTGTCTGGTTGCTTAGTTGCCAAATGTAAATAATTTGAAAATATCTGCAAGTGCTCTCCATCCTGGCATGTCTGTGATCCAGACCAATCCAGTTCATCCACTTCACATCACAGAAAACAAAACAAGGATATTTATACAGCTGTAACTTGTTGCAAGGCAAACTATAGTTAGATGAAAAGACACTGGGGAAAGAAAACATTTGCGAAAATGACATCCAAGGGTGGAACTGTTTGTCATTGTAACTAGAGCTTGCAAGGCTTGTTTAAGTTCTGTCCCCTGCTCCACTATTATTTATGGTTCAAGCATTGACTTCTATTAAAAACACATGATCTGCTAGAGCAAATTCTACTATTTGTCCATCTAATTCAAAAGAGAGAAAGGCTTCTAATGACCACTGCAATGCTGAAAATCTGACAACCCCCAAATCTTCGTATCTTGCTTCATTTAAGTCAAGGAACAGTTTTTGTTCTCCCAGACCCAGCATTTGTCATCCTACAGAATAACCCCCCAACTGTGTTCAACTGACTGTTGGGAGACATACTCTTCCTACTTACATTTTTTACTAAATCCTAAAGTACACAAATATCTACACTCCAAGGAAAACATTCACCATCTTAAAAAACAAACGACAGGCTTTGGGCTGAAAAACTTCTGGCCAGCAAGAGATACGAGGCAGCCTTAGTCCTTACTAGTTTCCCACAGACCAGGCCTTTTAGTCCCCATATCCCAGTATTTGGGGTTCTACAGTAGCAAAACTGGCCTAGTCTTGTTCTAATCTAACCCCCGTTCTAGCCCACCAGGCTGTTAGTCTCATCTAAAGCAGCCTGTTGTTTGCAGTTATATAATCTACCAGTTAACCAGTTTGCCATCTGGGCAGATTTACTTTATTACTTCCTATGACACGGGTCACAGGAATCCAAAGTTAAAAAAACGCCCTTGGGTCTGCGTTTGAGGTTGGCATTCAAACAGTCCTGATCACTCCTCAGGTTTCTTGTGGTGTCCTTTGAATTTCAGCCAGCCAGCATAGTCAGATACATGTGAGTTTTGGAGAAGTCTCATCAGAAGCATGCCTCATTTGTGTTTTAATTTAATACTGCTTAAATCCGACCTAATTTTCATCAGAGCAGTGCAGTTTGTATCACCATAACCCAATACTGCAGCTGACACAGTCTTTTCCTCACAGCCATGCCACAAGCATCCCTACCAGCGCTCAATAATCCACATCAGGGAACTGACCTGTGTCAAGCCTTTCTTCCTCGCTTCCAAAAAGGCTGGATTAGACCTGAATCAGCCAGTTCCCCAATCTAGTTCATGAGTGCAGTGCAATATAGGAACAAACAGCTCCAGACAGAACAATTTTTCCAGGACTAGCTTACATCAACTTTAAGTACTTGAGAAACAGCACTGTCCCTGCTGTCCCCATGCTGTCCTGCACCAGGGTGCCTCAGTAGCTACTTACAGCACCATGTTTAGCCATGGCGTGGCTTGGTTTCATGAAACGCTAGCTCAAAGTCTGGAGTGCAGAGGCTCTCCTATTTCAGACTTTTTGAACTCTGTAAGTTGCAGGACCTGTTGTCTGACTACAAGCCCTTGGAACTGATGTAGGACCAAAAAAATCATGGGCTACAACCACTGTCAGCCTAAAGGCTGGCTCCAGCTCCTTCCCGTTGTTGGTTTCTAAGCCAGTGATCACCCCAGAATGGGATCTACACAGCAGCACGTGGCCATTTTTGTAATGCTGCTGCATATGTTCACCCTGACCAACACAGAAGGAGAATGAAAGCAACGACTTGGATCTGAAGCAACTGAGGCCTGATGAGGAGAGACGAAGAGAAGGAAAAAAAGATTATTTTTCCTTGTGATTCTTTCCTTACCCATCTCTTACCCTCAACTGATGGGTAAGAGAGAAAAAAACTCTCACAGCAGAACTGGTTACTTCAAGGACAGAGGAAAAAGTTGATCTGGAGGCTTCACATTTGAACAGCATCTTGTGGGCAGGTGTGAATCTCTGCTACTTTTGGAGATATTTTAAGTCCTTGTGACACTGCATCATTTCTCTCTTCTACTTGAATTGCTGTGTGTTGCATCTTACAGCATAGGTTCCAGACAGTGAGCAACCATAGCTGCAGAGGAAGTGGTTGTTCCTTTGCACTGGGAGCCACACGAAAGCTTTGGGATTAACAGTTTCCTCCCACTCTCTCTACACCTTCCCATCTTGGGCTTGACAGCTACACGCAGAGAAGTTCAGGGGTGTGTGTGTTACCTCTCCAAGCTGCAAGTGCAACAAGTAAGCCAGAACAGGGGAAGAGTGGAGATGGGCCATATTTAAAGTCTGACCAGACGCTGCTAGGGATAGATGCAGCCCCAGCATGAACAGGGCATGGACATAATAGGGTTTTTCTGTGCATGGATTATGTGTAAAAGGGCCTAGATCCAGATAAGGGGAGGCAGATAAGAAAAGGGATCCATTCTCTGAGGGATCCAATATAGCATCAAGGAAGAAAAATAGCGCAGTACTGATAAAAGGAGGCCTAGGTTATATATTTCCACAATTCTGATTCCCCCTGTATATTTGGTAGCAAACTGTGAATGTGTTAGAAGGTCTGACCCAAGAATAATGTTCCTCCAGAGCTCTCCACCACAACTCGGGTTGCGTTGGAAGGAAAAAATGAGGAAGGCTCTGGAAGCTCATCATGACAGCAGCTTGGCACAGCTCTTCCTGCAAATTCAGCTGAAACTCCTCCAAAGGATCAGAAATGGGGGAAATGAAGAAAGGGAAAGTGGGGACTCAGGAGTCCCTGGGCTCTACTTGTCATCACCAACACAGCCCAGTGGCTGAACAGCCATTTCTGCAGCTTCACTCTTCTGTGCATTGCTATTGCTCTCTGCAACGTGCTCTGTATTACTGTACCAGGGAGACAGCCCCTTCCATAAGGCTGGATAAGAAGTGAATTAAATACATTTGTGTTTAAAAAAATTACAACATAACATTTCAACAGTTGTGATTAATTGGTATTTAAAATAGAGAGAAAAATAAAGCCATGATACATTACTCACCCCTCAGTGCTTCTGCTGGGACCATATCCGCAAGGATAATATTTACACAAGGAAAATTAAACAAAAACACAACCAAAAACCAAACAACTGTTCCCAGGCACACAGTTACCTGGGGCCCTTGTTCAGTTCTGGCATCAAAGGGGTCTCCAACGAGTCGCTTCTTGGCATACTCCACGCTGCGCTTGACGAACTCCGGATATATCTGCTCCTCCACAAACACTCGTGAGGCAGCCGTGCAGCACTGCCCTTGATTGAAGAACACGCCTTGATGGGCACATTCCACTGCCAAGTCCACTGCAACATGGCCCAGGAGGGAAAAGTATTACCACATGCACAGTTTCAGCCTTCCAGTGTTTCCAGACTTGTTTTTTGCCTTTCTCTCTTGAAAGCCGCCTTTAAAAATGCTGACAATGGTCCACACCCACTGAAGGCACTCACAAGACCTCATACTCCTCCCAAATCAGATCTCTTACTACTTCCACCCCCCTTCCTACCTTTTAGCTCAAGGTCTAGTCTGCCAAAGCCCCTGATACTTTCTTCCACAAGGATTCATTAAGGGCAACAACCAGCTTTTCTTGCTGCGAGAATTCTGATCTGGATTCCAAGATACTGGGTCCCAAAGGCTAGTTTCAGTAGTGATTGTTTGGAAATCAGCATGTCCTTCTGTTGTACAGCCAGTTCAGACCAGGTCCTTGCAATGTTCCCTGTTAGCAGATGGCACAAATACCTCTGGTTTTCAAACTCTGCCATGCAGGAGAGTGGAGAGTATTTTCCTCAAGCCAAATAGGATTTCCCAATCACTTTGGTGGTCACAGGTTATAGGTATTTTCTAGGACTACTCATTAACGCAACAAAGTCATAACAGAACATGCAAAGTGAGTCCTACAGACCCCTAGGACAGAGGTGAAGGCTGGATTAGATCAGGTCCTACAAAACTCTCTGTCAGAAGAAGGCTTGCAGAGGGCTGCCTTTTAGAAAACTGCTTTCCCCATTGCTTGGCTCAGACTCTGCAGTACTACAAACCAAAAAGAAGGTGCTACGACAACAGAAATGCAAAATGCAAGATTTATGTGCAATTGGAGCTATCCCCAAGGAAGGCAACAGCATAATGGTCTGTTTGTTTGCCATAGGAATTGTTCCTGGGCTGGACAAGAGCTCCAGCAATGCAAAACTGCATCTTGTTCTTGGACAAGGGTTTCCTCCAGCCTCTGGGCTGGATATTGTGGCAAACACCAGTCCTGCCAGCTGCCAAAGGACAGCAGAGGCACACGAAAACACCACACTCATCGTGTCTTACAGCAAATAAACACAGCAGCCAATACTTACAGTCCGCATCTGCACACACAATGCAGGGGTTTTTCCCTCCAAGCTCTAATGTCACCCTTTTGAGGTTGCTTTTAGAAGCAGCTTCCTTGATCAGTTTTCCAACCTGTAGCATTGAGACACAAAGAGGACATGAGCTGTTTCCCCTGAAAGTCTTAACTGAGCATGTCCAGTGTAACGCTACCAAGTGTAGAAGAGCCTGGTGGGTGGCTGAAGCAGACAGAAGTCAGAGAGAGGACTCTTAAATGGGTTGAGTTTCCTACTGCTGTGATGTGATGGTTCAAAACCATCCCTAGAATTAACATTTGGTTTAGGCATATCTGCCTGGGAGTGCTCCAGGAACTGTATCCTGAAGTTATCTGCTACCCAGAGCTGCAGAATAAGGCATCTCCAAGGCAATGCTGATAACCAGTGGGGCTCCAAGGTTTGATAAAATGGGAATTCAACTTCTTAGGTGGCCTGAGGATGTCAGCAGACAAACTCCATCTAGCTCTGTTGTGGCACTTTCTGCCCAAGAACCTGCTCTGACCATTCAGTGGAATTTATGGCCACCCTCCCCTCTCCTGAAGTGAAGGATTTACTCTGCTTCCAGAATTTAATCAAAGTAATGTCAAACTAAGGAGTTTCCCACACACTGAAAACATTTTCATATTAAATGCTTTCCCCAAATTTCGACTGATATTGCTATTTCTTTTTTAGACTGGTAACATCAAAACAGTGATTTCTCTTCCTGTTTTAAACAGGATTCCTTGCCAGAAAAGCAGTAAATATCAGGATCATTTAGTAATTTAATTGTGCTAGTGTGAGTTAAAACTACTTAAGAGCTTCAATTGTTAAGGCAGGTTATTTTTGCTAAGTGTGACCTTATATTTTAATTTCCTCATTCTGCAATGTTTTTTCTTGTATTTTACCTTTGTGCATGGCAATTTTAAGTTTGGTTTTGCCTAAAAATACTGTTGCCCTGGAGCGGAGCTGTGTGCAAGGAAAGCAGGCAGCCAGCACCCATAGGTCTGTATTTCTCATGGTTTGCCTTTGTAACTCAAACCCAGCAGTGCAGATCACGTCTAGTCACTCAGCAGCCTAGGCCTAGAGACAACAGAAGTAAGTGATGCATCATGCTGCAGATACATGTAACTTCGCAGGAGGCATTACTACAAGCTGGCTGGCCAAAGAAGAGTAAGTTAATAAACTAAGGGAAAGGACCAGAAATGTAGCTGGGAAAATTCTTGTGGAGTTTAAGATGAGTATTTCCAGGCTGGCACTGAGCCCGAGATGGGGCTTAAAAACTAAGTCAAATTGTATTTTGAATTAGCTTCACTTCCTGGCTCAGAAACAGTAGCATTATTCTGCAAATACTGCAGAGATGAAGCTGAACTCACAGATGGGTGGAGAGGGAAGAAAACACTTCTAAATTACACATGCATTAGTGAAGAATCTGTCTCCCTTGGTGTTTCCTGCACACCCATGGATTAGGAACATAAGCACAGTGTCTATAGCAGTTTTTTGCCTAGAGGCTCCAGCGGCCAAGATTCTCCTTCTGCCCCTAATCCACTGGATACTCCTTTTTCATTAAAAACCCAAACAGACCCATGTGGGCTGGACGAGTCTGTAAGCTCTATTGTTCTCACATAGCCAGAGTCTAATCTGGGCTAAAAGTTTCTGATCTAGGATTTGGAGAGAAGCATGTATCTGGGTAAACTCCTGGATTAGGCCAACTATCAAGAGAGTAAAAGATCATCGTGAACTTCTACTTTATTGCGTTTGTGTTTGTTCCCATGATCCCTGTACAGAAACAGAGGTTTAACACACCTTTTCCTATGAGATAAGTGAAGCAGTGAGCATGTCCATAAAGCCACTAGATGGTACTGTTGTTAAATGCAGGAGCTTTTGAATGTTCAGCGAGTTACCTTTACCCACCAAGAATACTATTCAAGGTAATTTGTCATCATTATGCAATTAGCTTATACTCTGCATTGTGAAGATAGACATAAGAATGGATGATTTCAGCAAATGCTCAGCAAGAAGAACATTACTTAAGGAAATAAAAGAGAAAAAACTGTATTTGCCTCAACTGCACACGTTGATGTCAGCATCCTTTGGACACTGCCCCGCTTTAAGGGGTGTGCATATATTGCAAGAAAAATTTAGAGCATTGAGTAGAAAAAGAGCCACATTTCTAAGAATGCTGCTGTCTGAGGATTTGCAGCAGTGATTACTGGAAACGAATTTGTTTGCATGCCACAGCTGTGCTCAACTCCATGGACAAGGCCAAGCCATGCTCTCCTTTCCCCCATGTAGGGAAAAAGAGGACGGCTGTAGGTTTCTGATAGGGCAGAAGTCTTGCTTCCACCCCTCTCCTGAGCAAAGCAGCAGTAGATATTTACAGGGAAAAAAATAATAGAAGGTGCCTTAGTGTGCAGGTCTCAAAAGAAGCTCAAATGTTAATCCCATCCACGTCAGCAGAGGAAGTCTCAGGCACGGGGCCATGTTTTTATTTAAATCCTAGTTCCTCAGAAGTAACTAAAGCCGAGGAAGAATTGTTCAGGGCTCTGACTGACATGTTTTCCAGTTGCACACACTTTCAGGGCAGGACTGGCAGGGAACCTTGCCCAGAAGCTCCATCAGGTTAATGACATGATGATAAATCACTGCCATCCTCCACTGTAAACTCTTACCTGTCAGAGCATCTATTACTTTTTTTTTTTACAGAAATGTGGTGGTTTGGCAAAAAACAGTTTACAGAGGCATGGGATTATCGCAAGCACAAGGATCTAAATTAGACAAATCCTGAACACTTCTGAGAAATCCCGTCATATGAAATGTGATGGAAAATGGTGTTGGCTGTACAGAAAACACCAACATTTCATTTGTCCAGTCATGGATGGCAGTTTCAGACGAGAATGCAAAGAGAAACAGCAGGTGTTTTATGAGAAATCCATCACTTACCTTTGTCGATCCAGTAAAAGCAATTTTATCAATGTTGTGATGGGTAGAAATAGCAGCTCCGGCTGTGGGGCCATAGCCTGGCACAATGTTCACCACACCTGGAGGGAAACCCACCTAAAACAGAGGTTAAATACAGCTCTGTTTTACAGAGTGAGATTTGGAGCATTCTGGAGCTGATCTGCACTCCTGAGAGCTGCAGCTCAGTTCTCAGGAAGCTTGAATTAGTTGCGCTATATTCCTTTCAATTAAAAATTGCAAGTTGCAGACAAGGAGCCCATACTAGATACATCACTGTTTTCCAGATTTTCCAGTAATGTGGCTATGTGCTACCAGCTGGAGTAGACGTGGGTGAAAGTAACAGCCATGCTTAGGAAATGCCAAGTTTCAATAAGAATTCTTGGAGGAGTCCCAGTTTTGAGTGAAAAGGGAGAGAGTCTTTTGGCCAAAGTTGGCCCCCAGCTACTGCTGTGCAGCTGAAGCCAAGGGGTAACTGAATGAAAGTTTGTTTTGAACAAAGGTTGACATTTGTGGTTCTTCAGGGGCCAGAGGGATTAAGAAGTCAGTAAAACCTCACTAGATGATGGGGCTAATAAAACAGGAATACAAGAGCAGATGGTAACAGACTTATGCCAGTTTCCACCACATTTACAACCTAGATTAGCCAGCCAGTATTTTGCCAAAAGATACAAATGACAAAACTTTAGGTGAAATTCCAGTGTGAGGAGAAGAGCAGAACTTATTGGTCTGTTTTTACTTTCTGGAACAAGAGTTTCGATGATTACGGTCTCCTAGGCTAGCCCTCCACTACTACTGATGGCACAAAGTTGTTTTCCCTGCATTTTGTAACAATGGAGTTGCAGGATATTAAGCCTTTGCTTCATTTCTTGTGGCTTTTTAATGCAGAATCTCAATAAATTCAGTTGCTCCTTTCTAATAGAGAAATAAATTGGTAATTGCTCATGAGCTACCTTGCAAAAGATCCTCTTCAGAAGCTTTTTCCTTTTTTTTATTTTTCCATATATCGGAAGGTCAATCTGATTTCTTTCATGGATGTGGCAATGATAAAAGTGAGTTTAATAGAGTTTGCATCTTGGCTAATAAGCTTTCAAGAAAATACTGTGAGTCAAACTGTGCAAGTAATGGTGTTTGGAGTCAGCAGCAAAGCCACAAGGAAGCAAAAAGTTGGTTCAGTTCACCCCAAGCCAAAAAGTTTTTTCTGTTTTTCAGCAAAAATGAAAGCCAAAATATTTTGGTTGGCCCAAAAATTATTTCACTAAACTTAACACATAGCTTTACTTGTGTGTTAACATCTTCTGCATCCTTTTAAAGATGGGGGGAAAAAAAGTCTAACTTACTCTTCTTAAAAATCTGCAAAGAATTTAGCTAATTTTGGGTGGAGAAAGGAACATCTTCAAATAAAATTATTCTGCTGTAATTACATTCCTGCCTTGAAGGGCAACTGTGAGAAAAAGGCAGCTTAGAATTTCAGCTAAAAAAATTCATTTCACCAGAACTGAATGGCTTTTGAAGGAAATGCTACGCCTGTGCTTGTGGAGCTGTATGTCAGAGTGAAAAAGCAGTGGTGTGGCAGGGCTAGCCAGAAGTCATGCAAACTGCACCCTATGCTCACTCATCTTGTTAAGTCCATTAATTAAGGAGATACTTAACCGGTAGTATTTTTGCATTGTCTTTCCTGACATTTATCCTTCCAATTTTCTCCCAGGCTAAGCCAACAACAGTCATTATCTTTAGACTGAGCCTAACAAACAGACTTTCTAGCTGAGAGGCAAAAGTGTATCTACGACCCTTTTAGTTTTCCTCACAATTAGTCACATAAGTAGATATAGAAAGCTGACATACTGCCCAGTCCTGGAAGGACTTCCACCACCTTCTACCACCTCTCTACAATTAATGGATTTGAAGGCACCTAAGAAGATCTAAACCAACATTTTTAACTTCCAACCTACGATTCTTCCCTTTATATCAGTATCAAGTTGGCTTTGGAGACCACACATAGCTAAATTGTTCTATGAACCACAGAAATTATGAAAAATTGTTTCCCATGGCACCCTGTCTTGGTTGAATTGCCCCAGTTAAAAAAGGTACAAACTCAACACTGCCATCTAATCAACACTCTTTTTTGTCCCATTGCCTAACAAAACTGAGCTGTAGTGTTTCCCTCATTTGGGAGAGTGGAAGGCATGGCAGGAGAATAAAAGCACCATTTTTTCTCTTTTCAACTTCCTGAGAAAGAAGAAAAACCCACAGGTTTTGTGATCTTTCCTACTCCTAGATAGCCACTGCCAGTCAGGAAGGTCTTTGTAAGTAAACACCAAAGAGAGGTTGTTCTCACTTTCCTCTGTGAGCCTTTAACATCTTTAAAACCTAAAATTCTACACCAGTCAATTCAAAATACAGTCTTGCTTATCACCTTAAAAGAACAGTACCTAGATGGGATGTTCAGATTTCCTTACCTCCTTGATCAGTGAGCCAATGTACAGAGCCGTGAGAGGAGTTTGCTCAGCTGGCTTAATAACCAAAGTGTTTCCACAACACAGCGCCGGTGCCATCTTCCAAACTAGCATTAGCAACGGGAAGTTCCACTGCAAGAACACAAAGTTGGTCAGATCAACCTGGCAGAGTCACCTACTCACCTTCACACAGCTCAGGGAGAAAGAAGCAACTGGGAGGACAGCCCCAAAGAGAAGCAGCTGCTTATAATACTGCATTGCTTGGGCTGTGGAATAGAACTTCTTTGATTTCCCCAGGAGATCCCAAATTTTGCTGGCAGTCCTCAAGTTAATCCTGTAAATCAGACAAACCTCTGCATGATGTGACCTCATTCTTTACAGGAGTTTGATCACACTTTGTATAGGATTTTGACCATTCGCAGAAATCATGTCAGAGGCAATGTTCTGATGCATCCCTTTTGAACAAAGTCCTTATGTGAGGGAATTAAAGGCCGCAACTACTCATTGAGAAAAACTAATTTTTCTGCGTTAGATATCTGCTGAGCAGTTAAGAGTTTATAAAATATCATCCAATTCCAGGTTTATAACTAAGAAACTGCAAGAGGTTGTTCAGTCATGGAAATCCAGGGGAGGTCTTATACTCCCTTCAAATCGGAAATTGCTTCTTTCCAATTAGTTTTCTTATTCGGAATTAGGAACCAGTCCACATCAGTTTCTTCTGAGCTAATCTCTTTCATGGTCATGTGTATTTGTAGATCTTGGAGCCTAAGCAAGAAGTGGAAAATCTAGCTCGCACTGAATTTCAGAAAGGTCACTTGGCAGCAGAAAGGATTTCTTCATTAAAAGTAATTAATGCTGCTTTAGGGATGATGGAAGCAGGCCAACAGTAAAGGGACTTCTTGTCAAGACTCAAGCCAAGGGCCTTCAGCTATCAACAAAGAAGCCAAATATGTTAGTAATCCACAAATTCACACTTACAAATAAATTAGAAGTATAGCTTTTAAGAGATGAGTTCTGCTCGAACCCAGCAGCCCTGAGACAAAGCAGAATTTAGTCTAATGTATTATTCTTCAACTTGCCTCTCCTTCTTTCCCAGACTTGTTTTGTTCCAGTGATCTGCTCCAACAGCCACATCCCATGATTTTCCCATTTGTCTTTTCCTCCTAAGCCTTCTTGAAGGCCTGACTTTGCAGCTTGAGCCATTCACATCCACACTAACTACTTTTCTACACTTCCAGAGCATGACATAACTCCATTAGGAGATTTCCGCTGCAGAATGGCTGGTGAAAGTAACAGTAAAGGACTCCAGGGCTGCCTCGTGATATCACCTTGGGATAAAGCTCAGTCATATGCTGCACTTTCTAATAACTTCCCTTGCTAAGAATGTTTGTTTAAATATAGTCAAGCCACAGGAAAAAGGGAGGATTGTTAATTGGTCTCAGAAGACATATGCAGAATAGTGACAGAATCTCATTAAATCAAGAGGAATATACAAACCCACAGACTGTTGGTGTTAGAGATCAAACTGGGGAAAAAAAGGAAGGGATTTGTTCTATGTGAAATGGAGAGATGTGGTTTTGTTGACCCTGATCATCATTTTTACCAACAGTGTTGAACTTGAGCCAAATTTGGTTCTGTACTTTCTGTTGCATTTACTGCTGATGTAGGGTCAACCTGAAATATCAAAAAGTCCCACTATTTCCCTTTTTTAGCAGCCCTGCAAAGCATCCTACATGTAGGCTTTTAAAGGGATAGATTCCAAAAGCATTGCTGAGTGCCAAAGGCAGCTGAAGTGTAACAGGGAGATACCTTTTTATCGGTGATCAATGTGAGGAACCTGATGTTTTGACCTTAAGTCATAAATGTTAGCTGCTCACAAGCAGTCATATTGATTGTCAGCCAGAAAAAGCTGTGCAGAAGTCACCAAGCCAAACGTCTGATAACTAGTACTGACCAGCTCCCGCTTTGCCTCACTCTGGCATTGCTAAACAGATGGTACCATCTTATCACTGGGGGTACAAGCTCAGTTCTGCTGATGGAAAAAGCAAAATTTCCCCAGGTATCTATGGGAACTGGTCCAGATCTGGTATTGCCAGGATCCAGCAAAGGCAATACCCCATACGCATTTCTTTCAGTCTTTCACATAACCTCATCCCAAAGGTAAAAGTCTTCCATGGACTCTTATCGATCCAAGTATCCAAAGACAGAATCTCGGCATACTACCATTTGCCTCATGGCCTGTAGGATATCACGCTCAAAGCATCCAACCAAACAGGAACAAACTGTGTCTCCCATGTAGCTCTAAAGTCCTCCTGTCTGTTTAAAGCAAGCAACACACGCTAAAAACGGAGGTATTCCAAGAAGTACCCACACTGTCCCCTCAGCAGAAAATGAGACCTCAAGGAAAACAACTATTCAGTGAGATTTAATCACAGAAAGCTCAGAGGACAGCCAGGGGTTATTAATAATAGATATGATTTAAAACTCAAAAACTATGCATCAGCACTAAAGTAGTGATAGGATGGTTGTCCCAGCAATGCAAGAGTCAGCGAGATGTCTGGTCTCTGGTGAGCAGTGTCAGCCTTAGAGAGGAACAGAGCATCTGATTAGGAGACCCACCCTTCTATTGCAGAGGACTTTGTGTTGCCAAGAGCAATTGGCATGGGGGTAAAACTACATCAGGCAACCCAGATGGGAGTTCCCTGCAGAACAGCTGTACTTAACTAGAAAGCAAATGGCTGCAGTGTGAGATGGGGAGTGCACATGTACTTCTTCCAGTTCTAAGGGGGATGCAGGGCATCATCGCCGCTACTTACTGGAGTTATAGCTCCACAGACACCCATCGGTTCGTGCCTGGTGAAACAGACAAAATTTTCATCTGCAAGACAAAAGAATAAAGGAAGAAAAACCAGTCAAATCCTTGCTTTCTCCAGAAAGAGTGTTAAGACAACAGCACACAAGCAGGTTGGGCAGAGAACTGAAACCATACTAGACAAAGAACCCTGTATTTGTTCATCTTAACTCATGCCTTTGGGACATTCCAGGTGGATGAAGATCTGTTTGCAAACAAGTCCTGTGTCAGCTTGAAAGCCAAACACTTCTTACGTTCACAGTGGAGCCTTTTAGAACTAGGAGTTCAATTCCTTCTGCAATCTCCCTGTGCCGAGGCTAAGGTGGTGGATAACTCCCTACCACACCAAAGAGCAAGCACAAATTTCATTCTGATTTTGTCTCACTGAAAGAAGGAAAGCACTTACTTCCCTGAGGGAGAGAGTTTTTAAACCCATTTTGTACAGGAATCATATTCAGTGTAACAGGAATTGCACTTCTGGTAAGAAATCACAAAAATATTAAAGTGGGAGTAAAGTAATACCATTAATCTTAAAATCTGCTATTATGCTTTCAAAAAGAAAGCAGGAAGGACACTTTCCTTACAAATTCATTCTTGTGGAAAACCAAGGTTCACTGAGAAGATCAGACAGAAAACATGAACATTTCTAATTACAGTTTTTGGAAGTGATCACAAACCAGGAGCAACAAGTAGCGTCCAGACAACTTCATGTTACTCTGAATGAGGGTGACAGATACCAGTTTCCATGATTGACAGTGCTGCCTTTGCTGACTTCACAGGCTGAACCCCTTCCCCTGGTGACTAATTTTTTTCTGCAGTGCCTGTTTTTCATACAGCCTCAACGATCACCCCCCATGCAAGGGCAAAATAGGCAGATTCTGACAAGACACCATGTTGCTCATCACACCACATGGATATCCATTTTCTTAACTTGTTCTCCTCTAAACCATATTTGAATTTATATAGTTGTGCCAAACTGTTTGCTCCATCCCTGCCACAGCAGTGCAGTGTGACTGCTCTGACCCTGCAGCCTAGGACACACTTCGACAAACCTCTTTCAAGCATCAGAAAACTTGTCAAGAGCTCAATGCTTTGGCTCCCGAGAGGAGTCAACATCTTAGACCTTCTCTTTGATAAAAGTTAAGAAAATGCGCTACGTGATCTCTCTAACCATCTGTGAGCCAGCACTGCCAGGGGTGCAAGAACACCAGTGCAGTGGGAGGCACTGGTGGATTCCACATCAAACCTCTGCCACATCCCTGTGGCATCTAGGACAGCACAGGCTCTGCTGCCTTCATATCATTCTCCCTAGAAATCTCTGCTCTTCCATTCTCTGGCATCTTAATTCACTTCAGTGATACCTAATTAATAACCTCCCTTAGAATATGTGGTTGTTTTTTTTTTAAGAATTAGTCTGAATTTAATTTTGCAGGTTTTCAGAAGCCTGCCTTTCCACGCACCACCCTCTGAAGCCTGATCCCATGCCATCTCTGAAATGGGTCTGAAGGAACTTACCCACAGGGATAGTTCTGCCCTGAATTTTATCAGCCCATCCAGCGTAATATCGGAGTGTTTTTATACAGCCTTCCAGGTCAATGAAATAAGCCTGCAGAAAAGGTTTTCCTGTGTCCATAGTTTCCAGAGTCTGAAAAAACAAAATTGCGTTCACTGTCAGACAGGTCAGGTTTTGGTTTTTTTTTCTTTTTAAAAAAAAAGCTTTTAGAGAAACTCCTTCTCAATTTTATTTTGCTCTGTGCTCCAGGGATAGGGTATCCTTCCCTTATATTTAAGGGATGAGCTTGTTAATATAAATAAGGTAGAAGGGAGATGAGATCCGATAACCCTGATGCGTACAGAATTTGCTTTGTTCAGTGATTGCAACAAAAGCACATCTTCTGAAAGCCCCAAGAAGGTGGCTGTGGGTGGGATACAGGGCTGTGGTCTGGGGCACTGGTCAGAAATCATGTGAGTGTCATGACTTCACCATAACTGACCCTCCAACGCAGATGTTCTGGATTCCAGATGGTGTCACCGAAATCAGTCAGACTCACTTTCCTTTTAGTTGGAAATCTAATTCATAGCCCTAAAACTAACCCCTGAAAAGCCTCTTTTGTCCACAAGATGATAGAAACCACATTTTTTACAGAGTTCCAGTAAAGTAACCTTTGGGTTCAGATCTGTGCTGAGACTAAGGCAAGGGAGAAGTTGCTTCACTAAAGCTGCACTGATGCTGAGCAGCTCTAAATGAAGTCCAGTCTCGGCCTGTGTCCTTCACACTGTTCTGGACATTAGCTGAGTGAATGCTTTGTTCTGTCCTCAGGTCATTAAATAGGATATTGGTGCAAATGGCCAGCACATCCATGAAGGAAGTACTATCCCTTGGTAGATTGAAACATCTTTGTTTACATATGAAGTCATACCCTGTCATCTTCCACAGAAGTTGGGGTCCAAACAGCACTCCAACAGACATTCCCCTTGGAATGACTAGGATTGTTATCCACTCTGAATGTCTGCTAAACCGACTGATTTTTATAAGTCATTACATAGCATGCAGGCAACGCAGCTACAGCTGGCTTTCTGCAGTGAAAATAACAATGCCAAACAAGCCTTCCCAGATCAGAAGGACAGCAGAAAGCTTAAAATGAGTGTCCTGGTTTATGGGAAAAGGAGGGTCCTCTGAAGTCACATCAAAAAGCAAGCAGAAAACGAACAGGGTGTATTCACACATACACATATATATTTTTTTCTTCTCTTTTATTTGCTGGCCAGAACTGCCTTTAGACCTGGATTTTTTGGTTTTGTCCTGCTGAAACTGGAGACTGTTGTGGTTAAGAGACACTGCGTTGAAGAAAGAGATCCAGCTCAAAGTAGTCATGCAAGTACAGGCTCCTAAGCACATCCCATGTATGTTAAGCCCTACTGACCTCAGTGGGACATCAGTTCAGGAACTTAAAGATATCTAATAGTACTGAATATCGTAAACACCCTTCTCCTGAAGATACAGAGCCAAAGCGCAGCACTGAACTAGTGAGTGCTCAGGTCCAAGATCTTAGGAACAGAATGACAGCAGCTCTAAGCTGAGAAATGTTAGAATCTGTAGGCATGATGTGCCAAGATGTCCAAGGCCTATAGAGTCTACATGCTTCTACCAATTGCAGTAGATTTTAGCCTGGGTCCTACCCTCCTCCTTCTGCACCAGAAGGGCTCCTTCAGGACAGGATGGGGTATCATTAGCAATAGTTCTTCAGTGCAGAAATCCAAGTTAAGACAGCTTCATGGCTATAAAGAGATTTTTCCTGAGCCAGCGCACTCAGTAGGGAAAGAATCAGTTCCCACTTACACACACTTTAAACTTTGGATGACATCCAGCAAGCAAAAGATTCCTTTTCCAGCCCCCCATTTTAGGGGAAGCAATTCACAAAGAAGTCAAACCAACCTTGTATTTTTGTAGTAAAGAAGAACCAAATCAGTTGTAGTCTTTTGGGGTTTTTTTGTTTTGTTTGTTTGGCTTATGTTGTTCATTGGTTGGTTGCCTTGGCGGGTTTGTTTGGGGATTTTTGGTTTAAGTCTAGAACTGGAAGCCAGCTATGAACATTGATGATAAAGTAAGAAAGAACGTTTATTTCTTTGAAAAAAAAATTAAGTATTAATATCTGTTATCACTTCAATAGCTAACTAAGGTTTTAGAGAAGTCATCAATTATATAGAAGAAGTAACAGCCTTCTTCTAAGTCCTCTAAAATCCTCCTGCAGAATGAAAAAGATACGCCATGATTCCTGCAAGGACTCTTCTGCCCTTCATGAAGGGAGAGAAAGAAAGCATTAGGTAGATAAGGGCACAGCAAAATCAGAGGGTGGGAGCTCAGTTATGAGCCAACTGTTGCTGGCTTATCACTGCTCACAGTACTTACTGCCAGGATGACTCTGTCTCGCTCAAGAAGATCAGCCAGCTTGTGCAGGAGTCGTCCTCTGCTTAGGGCATCCATCTGTCTCCACGGAGACCCCCTCTGGAATGCCGCCTTCGCTGCTTCCACCGCATTATCCACATCAGGCTAGAGCAAGGACATACACAAGAAAACCTTAGGTTACAAGGAAGTAGCTGGACAATGGCACAGAAACCCCCATTAAGGCTGCTTCCTAAATGATGCTGTACTAGCTAAAACCAAGTTATCTGACAAAAAAACCAACCTTTTACTCCTAGATTTGGATCCAAGCCTACAGTAAGTTTTAGATTTGGTCTGGGCTTATAAGCAACCTTGGGGTCAGAGTGCAAATAGGGTAATTTTACGCAACTAGTTTGTTTATACCATAACCGAGAATCCTTTTTCTGCCTATACAAGATGTAAGTGATGTTGGGGAAAGATGGAGAAACAAGATCCCAGTTCTGTTCCCATTACATTCCTCAAGTGTGACAGGCTGTTGGCCTGCATGAATCCATCCTCCTCTGAACAAGTATGGAAAGGAAAGTCCCCCACGAGAGATATTACAGTTTTATCCAGGGGAACAATCACAGCTCAGATCCCACCATTCAGTCTCCATGGACCTGTGCCAGTAACAGTTAACACACTAAAAAAGCTCCTTTAGATTCTAGATCACACTTCCAGAATAATTCTACAAGATGGGAAGGGTTTTGTTATTCAGTGCTATGACAGAGGTATTTCACCTACACAGACTTAGAGCTACTCTCCCTTCATCTCCCAACTGCTTTACCATGCTCTAGACCAACTAACCTCACTTACCCAAGCCATCACTCCTGCAGGGAGCAAATTTCTTCTCTCCACCACCACCACCAGAGAAGCTTCATGCATTTGCTCCACAATATACCCTGAGCTCCTCCCTTCTTCCCACGTGCATTGATTAAAACACTGAAGATAAGGGCAACCTCCTGAACCAGTGAAGTCAATGGGAACACCGCCATCACCATCCATGAGGCCAAGGCTGTACCCCAAGCATACATAAAGCACGCTTCACCCCGGCTTTGGACAGAATCCTGTTCTACGTAATGTCTGGCACAGCCTGTGCCTCACTTCAGCTGATGGAGAGCTCTCACCCCACCACAATATGTGGCTCAAGGGGGTGGGAAAAAGGGAGGGTTTCAGGCCTTGATCATTCTTCATAGCACATCAAGTCGCTCTCATTTCTGTCTTATCTCAAGTCTTGTCTGGAGACAATTACTAAGCCTCTGCACTGATCCAACAGTGTCTGGCTGTTCTCCTCTCATGGAGAAATGTGTGGTGTTCAACCAAGACAAGTGCTATGGGGAGACATCTTGCCTTCTTACAACAAGAGTTTGAGAAAAATAAGTCATCACCCTCTGAAATGGCACCTCTTGGCTTGACTCCTTTTCTTTACAAGGAGATTACACAGCCTTAAAACAGTCTGATCCATGCTGCCAGGAGAAGAACTCCACCCTTTTGGAAGGACACTGACAGGGAAACTATTGGAAGAAACTTGTGCTCCTACAAGGGGCTAAGAACAACTCAGGCCAAGCGAGGGTGTTGGTGAGGCACAGGTAACAAGCACCTGCCTGCACACAGTGGCTGTGTCCTGCCTGAGTCCTGTCACCCACAGGCAGAACAGGCCTTCAGAATGGTTCACTACAGTCGGGTTGATCCATATTCAAACTGTCACATTGCAGAAGCCAGAAGGCACCACCAGCCACTGCATGCTTATGTACTCCCCATCCTGCCTGCTGGAATGAAGACACAAGCAGAAAGAAGACAATATTTGATGTGACAAAGCAGACAAAGAAACTCCAGACGAGTGTAAGGTTTAAACGAGTCTTCCCTTAGCAGCAATTCTTTAGCTTCTGTGACCACAGCATGCCACCACCCTGCACTCACAGGAACAGGGATGAGTTGGCTTTGCAAGAAGAGGTCTTCAGTGCATTCCCAGAGCTTCCCCATCCTCTAAACACAGGGCCACCTGAGCCCTGCTGCAGCTCCTGCAAATATCAGTTATTGTCATTCTTGTTGCTTTTTGCGGACACACTGAGCACACATAGCATCTTGGGGACTGCAGTCACTACCACACAAGCTGAAAGGCTTTCCCTAAACACCCTCCGTGGTAGCACCACCAAGTGAGATCTTGTGAGCCTGCACAGCCCCAAAAGGCCCGAGACCAGCAAAAACAAGGAAATTCTTCAGGAAGGCTGAAATGCCATTCTTAATCCATCCTGTTATGACTAGGCATTAGGGGAGTCTGAATGGCATGTTCATTGCAGGCGTGTTGCAATAGGTAGGCACAAAATGCGTGACAGAGAGAGACTCATAACTGTCAAGGTGCCAGGGACACTGCGGCGTACAAAACCACAAAGACGAGGTNCATTGCAGGCGTGTTGTGCAATAGGTAGGCACAATGCGTGACAGAGAGAGACTCATAACTGTCAAGGTGCCAGGGACACTGCGGCGTACAAAACCACAAAGAGGAGGTCTGTGCATCCTGGTGAGCATTTCGGATCTATACAGACTTACCAAATGTTACATAAAGAACTCTGAAATCTTAATATTCTCTTAGTAAAGTCAAGCATTGCAGCATTGGGAAATGCCTGCAAACCTTCATACCCACCCTGGATGTTTGCATTATGATACAACCCCCAGTTACACAACCACATACCATTTTCCCCTGAACAAACTCACTGTTCTTTGTTCTAAGCTACCTCCTCCACCTCAAGTCCTGTTTATCGTCGTTCTGTGTCTAGTCTGCTCCTTTTTCCTCTCTCCTGCCTCAGCAGCAGGCTACAGCCAGCTGAGATCATCACTCTACTGGCTGTGAGTAGGGAAAATACCTGCAAAAGCACCTTGTCCTGCTTCAGGTCCAGTGCATCCAACACTGTTTCCGTTTGGCCAGCAGGGAGACAGCCAGGGATGGAGCACACCCAGTGGCTGCCATCTTTCTTCAATTCAATTACTAATTTCTTTGAAAAGCCTCCGCTGTGCACATCTTTGGAAAGGCACCTTTCTGACATAGGGTATGAGCATGCCACAGTTTCTCAATTAGAAGCAGCTCCTCAACCTGCTCCCCTACAAACGATCTACACATTGCATTACTCTAATTTTTGACCCCAAATTCAAAACAGCTACAAAACAACATCTTAATAACCTGAAGTGTCCCGAACCACTACTGAGGGCATCGTAATTCTGCTGTAGGAAACAATGTTCTTCCAGCTTCTTACCTCAGCCTGCCACTGCCATCTGAGGGGAGCAGGATGACTGTGAACAAAACCCTCTTACAACCGTTCAGAGAGCCACATGGGAGAGTGAGCTGCTTAGAAATGATCATGACAGATCCTCTACACTGTCAAGTCTGCTCAAGAGTCCCAGCTGTGAACCTGCTGCCCGCTCTCTCTTGGGCACTTCTTTGAGGAAGTAACATCTTCCCTACTGCCCTTGATGTATGTTAGCAAGCTGCTAGAAGGAAAAAAAAAAGCCTATCTTCAAGTGTTATCAACAGCACCGGAGAAATGACAACAGTGCAAGTATTTTTGCCTGCTCATGGTAACACCAAGATAAGATGGAAGTTCTGGGGCTGCACTATTCACCGAGGGCAGAAGTCCCTGTTATCAACCTGGCAAATACTTGGACACTAAGCCATTATTTGGGAGGCAAAAAGCCTCCAACTATCCAGTGGAAGCATTTGTCATTTTATTTTCAGTGCTTCTTTTTCCCCCTAAGACTTTCCTTTATCTCCCAACTATCAAGGGCAATTCTGTCTTAAATTCCACAGCTAAAGAACAAACAACAAAACCTTTGCTCCTGGCCTTATAAAGCATTGGCCAAATTTCAGCACCAGACTAAGTTGTCATCGCTGAGATACCCGCTGCCAAATTCCCACCCCTCACGTGCAGCCTAAGCAAAATACACTCCGCACGGCCAGGGAGGGGCAGGTTTCTGTTCAGGGATAGGAAAGTAGAATCCTGCTCCCAGTCTGCTGTGAAGGCAGAGCCAACCCTGGCACAGCACTGCTAGAGCCAGTACCTGCAACTGCCACCCCTGTGATGGTACTGACCAGCACAACCATGCATGGTGACAAGTGGGGACACGACACTGGAAAGCACCACCATACACAACTCTCACCACTTTCTGCAGTAGCTTCAACAGGCTGGATTTACAGACCTAGGAAGGGGATGTTCATCAAGGGCACAGGAAGTCTTAGGGAACTCAAGTTTGCCAGAGTACAGTAGGACATGGTCAAGCATCACCAGTGGCCAAACAGCTAGGTCAGGATGCTTCTCACCTGTGTCTCCGCTTTCAACTAATCCAGATCCAGGTCTAACCCCACTCAATCCCTTACAAAAACCTACTTAGAGGGAAGAAAAAAAAATATTGAAGTGTGAATTAAAAGGGTGAAAGAAGAGGCTTTCAGGACCCAAGATGCAGATAATTACAGGCAAGTAAGTTATTCTATGCACCAAGGAGTCCACCACCTATGCTGAGTATCCACGGGCAGAGGGCTCCACTGACTGGCCCCAAGGAATGGTTTACAGTAACTCTCATGCAGGCCAAAAGCTGAAAGTTACCCTTGAATTCAGGCAGGGACAAGTCTCAAGGAGGCAGGCTGCAAAACTGGCCTTTTAGTTCTGCATAACAATCTTCTCTAACCAAGTCATTAAGAAGCAGCCTTGAAATACTCATGTAATGCTCTGTAACTGCTTGAGGAGACACTTAGGTCAGGGAACAATAACAGCGTCATGGTTTCTGCCTAGCAAAATACAGTTGCATCAGAGTAAGCTTCAACTCCACTGTTTACATGCCACTGCAATTAAACACAGTTGTGTCCTCCCCAGTTAGTATAAAGAAATTACACATAGTGCTGTGTTCTGCCTCAATCTGTAATTGCCCCATGGATGCACAAATCTCCCATGGGAAGAAGTCTCAGAGGCTGCTTTAGTGTAATCTAGAAAGAACAGCTTCTTTACACACTATTTGCATTTAGGCTGGAGACTTGCGTTGCTGAGCAAGTTTGCTCCCACCTCCAGAAGGCTCTATACTCTACACTGTATATTACCAGAAAATATATTGTCCCTGCTTAACTAATAGAGCTCCTACTAGGAAAGGATCCCCAAGGCAGCAACCTGGCTGGAAACCGGGCATTGGGGTCCAACAAGTATTGGGCAAGCTTAGATACCAAGAAAGATACCACAGTACAGGCAGAAGTGCCCACACTGAGCAGCCAAAGCCCTGGTACAGCAGAGAAGCTATGAATCACCTTCACATGACATACTGTAAAAAGCCAGCTTTTGGGCAAGCTCTTTCCCATAGATCAGGCCAGTTGACCCATACATGATGAGCTGTTTTGGACAGGACATGTCACATCCGATTGTTCCTTACCTCAGACCATTACCAAACCCAAGCACTTATATCCCAGGCTAATCTAGGGCATGCCAAGGACTGCTAAAGTTCTTGAGAGACACTGGTTTGGGCTTAACTCAAAGCTGCCACATCTGAGCAGGAGGCCAAACCCCATGATACCAGTTGGAATTTTCTAGCAGAAAGTGGGCAGTGTTTGCATGACTGAGCTTAAATTCCCCCAAGCACTCAGGTTATTTGTTGACTGTGTTTTAAAACAGGACAAGTTTCAGTTCAGCATGTCCAACAGGCTGCCATGAAGTCTGTGTATAAACCACTCCCAGCACAAGTACCAAGTTCTGTCAAGGATGCACATACATCATCATTGCTATTTCCTCAGAGTGGCTTCTTCTTTCTGGTATATAACATAAGAATAATATTGAATCTCGTGTTTCTGCCAGTGTTCAGCAGGCAGTTCCTAGCAGGAAAAGTGACCCTGACCTTACCAAGTTGGACAGGACTGATGCCATCCAGCCCCTGCAATCCTTGAGCAGCACATCTAGTGTCCCAGACCTCCAGCTCACAGTCTGGTCAGATGCATATCGAGGAAAAGTTGGCTTTAATGACAATGTGCTTTCCTACAAAAGGGAGTCCCTTGGAAACTGCCCTTTTTCCTGCCTTTCCTACAACACTTACCTTGTCTCCTTCCTCAATGTCACAAATTTTCTCCAGCGTTGAAGGGTTGTAGGTTGGGAATTTCTTTCCACTTGTAGACTCATGCCATTCATTGTTAATAAATATCTGAAGAGACAGAAAGGAGTGGGATGGGGAGGATTAAAAAAAAAAAAGCCACCACAAAAAACTAAAAAAGACAACCAACAACTGATGTAAATAATGCAAAAAAAAAAAAGAAAAGGTACTCCCCAAAGGCCCTGAGGCTCTTCATTTTCCATTGATGGCAGCCAATCGTGTTCAGTCTCTCTCCCAGGGAGACTGTTTGTGATACTGACTGCATTTATCCAAATTAGAACCTGAGCCAGAGAACTGATGAAACAGCCTTCGTGCACCCAGTTAGTTTTGAGGAAGACAGAGGATGAGGCCCACACAGTATAACACCATAATTTGGCAATGAGAAACAGACAGTTTTTGAAATACATCTCCATGGGAACAGCAAGCAGACAGCATGAGAGACTCGTATGGTTGAGGCAAAAGGAGCCCCTTGTTACGTGCCACAATTGAAATGTCAGCATACAATATAACTTGGTTGGTTGTATCCTGCCCTGGGCTACTTTCACGACTTACCCCCCCACCAAGCACTGACGGGAAAAGGGTAAGTACTGGCTCCGTTCAACCCCACCATGTCTTGTCACAGGCTAGAGCAAGCCTCCCACGTCACTTGGAGTCGTCTGTGACAAGATTTAAGTGTTTCAAAATATTGCATTTCCAGAGCAAGAACAAACAGTCCCAATGTTGCGTAACTGAAAATGCATCAAATACTAGAGTGTTGTTACTCACTGTAAACAGAGCACGAATACCTATATACGATTAATTGATTCAACATGCATCTTATCCTCCCTGATCTAACTTGGCAGTGTTAGATTTTATAAATATACTTTAAGTAAGATTAGATGAAGTAATCTTTTTTAGTAGCCTGTTAGCGGCTGTAAGCAAGTACTTTTACTTGGAAGCCATCCATATTTGCAATCTTGTTTATGAGTCTCTACACACCACCAGTAGATTAATGTTGCATCCCTTACATTCGGAATTCCCACTGCTTTGGGTCATAGATTTCTTTCCTTGGGCAGCTTTTTTCCTGAAAGAAGTTTCTCCTTACTATTTTTGTAGAAAGTTATCCAAGATACGACTGGCACAGAAGCTGCACTTTTGGGCGCACCTGTTTCAGACCGGCTGAGAAAGAAATTTGCCAAAAATGTTGCCAAATGAAGTTACGAGAAAAGATAGTGTTAGAAATACTAAGTTGAAACTAATGCTCCCAAACTAGCTCTAGCGCTGCATTTTACCATTTACACATTTTATCTTCAGTTTTCCTTTGTTTCACTAACAAAAAAATTCACATTATAAGTGCAGGAGATTTACAGGGACTGTAAAATTACAGCATCGGGTATATGCTCACAAAGTAAGGACTGGGGACAGATACCATTTTTTCCTCCACACTCAAGATTAATTCTACGTTAAAAGCGTGGGATGGGAAAACAGTATTCCTATAAGCAGTAGTAAAACACGAGAGTGACAGGATCAGGCTGTTTTAAACGTAACCTATATGCTAGCATCATTCTGGGAATCACACCACATAGCCAGAGTCTTTGGTGCCAGAAGCTGAAATCAAACAGGGCAGCATATCAGCCGTTCATGCTTCATACCCAGGATTTGATACACAGAATCGTGGACAGATCACTTCCATCACACATCCATGACAAGCGTTAAGCTACTCTATAAGCAAGATCTTTGTTAATTTTTTTTTTTCCTCTCCCCCAGCTCCGTAACTGGTAGAACTGAAAATAAAAATCTCTGCTAAGCGGAGGAAAGGGTGCCGTCAGCTGTAAACATCTGGTGAAACTCAGAGCTTTTAGAAAAACCCTTGCAGTTTTATGAAAACTGACTGCTGCTCATTATTTTCTCAGATGCACCGGGAGCATCAGATCAAATGTCAAATTCACACTTTTAATTAACATTGGTTTCCACTTTTAAGAGGCTACCTCGATACCTTTAGCATACAGAGTCCCTGGCAAAACTCTGGAGAATAAAAAAAGTGCATGTTTTAAAACATACACGGCTACAGAATCAGATCCCTAAGGAGTATTTAAAAGTGTTCACAACAATAAAAATAACAAAACCCAGAACATTTGGATGTTTAGGAAGAACTCTAATGGCCGTGTCCATTTTGGACGCGGGAAAGAGCTGTTTGTGCAGCATTACGCCATTCTGCAGTCAGCAGCTGCAGATCCAATTTGCTGCTAAATGACAACTTTATTTTACAGTGAAAAAGTAGATAAATTTGGGATGTTAAAAATTAACCTAGTCCAGTGATTACCACTAATTGCTAATCTGTTTCAGCACTTCAGATGCTTAACTGAAATCAACACCTCACTGGATAAGCTATCACTGTTTACTCTTTTTTGTTGCGAGAGAATGAACTTCAAGTTTTGCTTTTTTTATTAAAGAAAAATAATATTTAACACAGAAATGTAACAGTAATTAATACACTCACTCAGCCCCTGCAGGTCCTTTAGTCCAGCCACATAGTTCAAATTATGGCAGTCAAGACTGCCTAGCAGTGTAACCAGCCAGGATATTTTCCCCACTGCGCAAAACGGCAGGTCAGGCTGCTGTGGAGCAAAAAGCAACACGGCTACCGCAGAGCTACGGCCACGTTAAAGAGCAGGGATTTCTGCATCTGTGCTCAGCTCTGCACTGGCCTCCCCTCTAACAGGGAGAGCTATTAAGCTCAAGAACCTTTGGTTAAATCCAAAAGGTGGGGAGGGACTGTTTAAAGGGAAGCTAGATGGAAAACACAGACGTGTGGGTTTGGGTGGACTCGCTGTTCAATCCCTCATCCTGCAGAGAGGCCATGGAAGAGCTCTGTTGCCACCAAACAAGGCATGGGTGACCACCACTCCTCTTCAGAAGCTTAGGACGGCCCCAGTCCCATCGAAGAGCCCTTTCACGAGGCCCAGTCCTGCAGGAACAGGACCCAGACCCATTCCTGGTACTGAGCCCCCCCATCCCACCCAGCGGAGCCTGACGCTGGGTCAAGGACGGCTGAGCACGACCCGGGCAAGCGGCTTCCTCGTGGATAAATCCCTTCTTGCCTCTACCCGGGCTCACCCCATCCAAATCCGATTTCGCCGGGTGCCAACGTGATGCAAACAGCATTTACGAGGCGGGTTTGCGAGCACTGCTGGGGGCACTCAGGAAAATGGCCTACGGGATGACCAGGAGGGGACAAGCCAGGATGGCACCACAGCCCATGCACGGCAGGCCTGGCACTGGCTGGCACCAGGGCCTGCCCACAGCCACACGGAGCTGCACTAATAATTCATTAGTTTTTTTTTCTTAAAAGATGGGTTTTTTGGGCTTTAGGGATTGGGGCAACAGCAGGGTTTCCAGAAACGCCACGGTCATCTGCTNTGGCACTGGCTGGCACCAGGGCCTGCCCACAGCCACACGGAGCTGCACTAATAATTCATTAGTTTTTTTTCTTAAAAGATGGGTTTTTTGGGCTTTAGGGATTGGGGCAACAGCAGGTTTTCCAGAAACGCCACGGTCATCTGCTTGCTCCAGTCGCTCAACCACACTCACACACCCATAAAGCTACCACCTAGGGCAGCGGGAGGAATAAGAAAAAGGAAAATAGTAATAAGAAAAACGACAGCGAGGGAGGAATTTTTATATTAACAAAAAAACCACCTCACCACCAGCCTGACTCCACCAAGCACCTGTGACACCAGGGCGTAAACCCACCGCCGGCTTCCCCTCGCTAGCTCACCTTGGTGTACTTCACCTCCAGGTTGCGCAGGGGCCGCGGCAGTGGCAAGGGCGGCACTTTCC
>VZRU01003441.1:221169-274766 GCA_013398155.1 Pedionomus torquatus
TTTTTTTCCCCTTGAGTTTCCGAGCAGTTGTGGGTCTGACTCTCTTTTCATGAAGACCAACAGAAGTGGTGTTGACTGTACAGACAGAGCAGGAAGCTCTGCCTGCCATGCAAGTCTTGTCCTGGGTCACATCAGGTGATTCCCTCTTCAGTGGACAGATGCCCTATGCCTCATGCCAGTCAACAGTTCCACCTTGTACTCTTCAAGTGGCAGTTTCAAACTCTGTCCCTGGGATGCCAGTGCTCTGTGTCAGCCCTTTGCCACTCGCATTACCAGTTTCTCCACAAAGGCACGGAAATGCCCAAGGCCTTTTCTTCCATTCTCTACAGATGTGTCATCTCCTCGTGGCTGTCTTAAGACCATTCGAGGGAGGCTGTTCATTTTAGGATGGAAAAAGAAAGAAAACACAAGCTGGGCCAGTTTCCTTGGTCCCCATGGAAGAGGGCAACGACCAAAAGTTTCTCACACAATGGCCCAGGTGGGATGGTTTTTGGGTGCCAGCAGCTCCCAGGTGCTGCTGCCAATGCCAATGCCACTGGGTCTTGTCACAGCTGCTCAGCATGCGGGCCCAGAGAGGCCACTGCTGATAACACTCTCCAGGTGTTCAGCCTGAGAACAAAGGGCCTTTTCAGTGACTGCTGAGAAGGAAGAAGCCTCCTTGCTGGTTGCTTTCCTGGATGGCAATATTTGGTTACAGTAAGATCTGTTATTTCAGAAGAAGCCCCGCAGAAGGGAGGGTAATTTGACTCAGGCGTGTAAAAAAACAACGTGGGGACCCTTGCTTCCCTCCTTCTTCTCCCCAAAGTACTGATTCAACACAGAGTTGTAATGTTTCATCTCAGCAAAGCTTAAGTGGAGTCTGGGACCAGAACGTGTCTCATCTCATTACGCTCATTTACATTAGGGTGAGCTAGTTCATCATCTTGAAGATACAAGGCTTCCTGCAGAGCCACAGTTACTTACCTGGCAGGTTAAGCACACAAAACAGTGTCTTCTGAGCACAAAAACAAGCTGAGAAAAGCTGTGTGTTGGCATGAGCACGGTCCAGGGGAAGTTTTCTCTCAGTCTATGGACCAGGATTTCAATATTTGTGTTGTACAGTCTTAATCAAATGGTTTCACAGCAGAACCTGCACTGTTAGCACAGGAAAAAACTGAAGGATAACTTGGTCCTGTGGATGGGAGCACAGAGATGGTTTTGCTATGTTTCCTGCTGAGTCTTGATCGGTGTATTCTGTGTGTTTTGGCACCGGGGGAGGAGGGGGATTCCTGAAGAGGAAGGTACTTGTGCTTGCGACCATCCATCACAGTCGTCTAGAGGTGGCGCATTCTTCCTTTCCCACACAGCCAGCTGCCAGGGGAAGGAGCATCCCTTGTGATGTTGTCCATATATTTTCAACACCTGTGGTCCTGGCACCAAGTCGAAGGCTTTCTGTGTTGTCCTGGAACCTTCACCATGGTTATTATCACCACAAAATACTCCCAGTATGTTCCTCTACTATCGCTGCTCAGTTCCCCCACCTTTTACGTTTTCCCTGTACCCCATAAGCTGTTCTCCATAACAGTGGGGAGGTGGTGCCCTCTGATATGCAGGAGGTGACTTATTTGAAATTATTTTCCCTGCTTCCTTCAGGTAGAAGTGAGAAGGACAATCCAAGGACACTTTCCACACTGAGGCATTTCCCATCTATGCAGAAGGATGCTGTGTTCACCCCAAATACCTCTGTCAAGCTCACCATAGCAATTCATACATATTTAAAAAAAAAACCAACCTGATCTTCTCATATTAAGTAAGTAGAAGAACACTATCTCAGAAATTATGCTTTTCAATCAAGCAGTATTATTTCCTAATAGAGACAAAACCATCCTAATTCTTCAAATGCCCCAGCTAACATCTTTACAAATAATGGGATTTGGCTGAGTACAGTTAAATATATTTGATTACTTCCCTTTTATCTAGTTCTAGGTTCACTGTACTTTTCCTTGGATGGCAAATAAGAAGCCCTTTTCTACTAAGTGACAGCAGGGAAAAGAATCAGGTTGCTAATTTACCTGAGACCCAGGAGCATGTAATGATAGATGTGTGCTGGAAACCACAGAGTGGGCTTTCTAATTTAGAGGGGAGGAGAGAGGGAAAGCGTGAGATTCGTTAGTCTTTCAAATTGATTGCAATTTTTCTGACAGTCATCCATGGTTATATTTACATGCACAGCAAGAAACAAATGCAGTGAAGAGATGATCAACTGGCAAGAAGTTGAGACCTAACAAAACGTGTCATACAGGAAGCAATTAAAAAAGGAAAAAATCACCGTTCTCTAGACGGACAAGGACACATCATGCTCTTGGGTACTTACAGTCTCTCTCTCAAAGCAAAGCTTACACTTACCTGCAGTGTTGTAAGAAGTAAGCTCTTCAGAGGCAAGCACACACATGGTCCAGGTCAAGTTTGGTTAAATAAGCAGAAATCCTTTTGTGGATGTTCATTGTTGGTCATCAGAGGATCGGGTTCAGGAATTATAGACTACCCTGGGGAGCCATAGCCCATGAAGTGGCTCTATGCTTCTTCTGTCACCAGCTCTGTGTGTCACCAGTGCCTCCCAAGGGCATATGTTACTTGATTCTTTGCACATTAGTAGACAGAACATCTTGATCAAAGTCTTCTTGGAGATATGTGAAGGAAAGAGGCAGATAGGGAGCGAGATGGGAGGATGGATTGCAGGCAGGTACCGAAGGGTCATGCCTATGGTTTAGGTTTGGTTCCAAATGGGTGTCATCTGCCCTAGGAAAAGCAAAAGCCCAGCACGTGCCCACATTTCCATGATGGCCAGCTAAAATGGGCTTAAAGCACAAGCAGCTCTGAGTGAAAAGTCGTTCTCTAGATAGGAAAAGGACGTACCAGACTTGAATCCGAGCCTAAGTTAGGTTTGTAGCATGGATGTACTGTTAGTCTGATTTAGGAAAAGCTTATTTACTCTTCTCCCTTTCTTTACCCTCTTCTGGGATCATCTGTGAGCAGGTCAGATTCGAGCCAGGGTTCCACCTAGAGAGGAGCATTCCCACCAGCCAAGAACAGAGCAGTGCTAGAGGGTGAGATGAAGTGATTGTCAGGAGCAGTTTGGGTCATATGATGCAAAATTATTTAATTTAAAAAATAATAATATTAGTATTGTCAAGTAAATATTCTTTTAGTGCCTTAGAAGATTCAACACACTAGTTCTTCTCCTGGCTCTTTTTTAAGCTGTTTCCGATATAACATTGGTTATACAGAAATGCACAAAGATGCTGTAATTTGCCGTGGGCATGTTTGGGTGTATCCTACACTACAGCAAACCCCATTTCCCTAAAACATCTACAGGATCACCAAAGTGGGCAGACAGCTTTTGTTTGTCTCTGTTGTTTCACAGAAAAAAAAATCTTATCATGACTTTCAAGTAGAAAAAAAAAAAAAAAAATTAGAGAAATAATAACATGACCCAACTCTGAAAATATTTTTTTTTCATGAACTATACCAATGAATTGGAAATGCAAGTAGTAAAATGAATTGCCAAAAGTATCAAATATATGTGTTTTCAATAACCTTTCTTTTTGTTACCTAGTAAAATATTTTCCTGGAGAAGGGTTGTTAAACCCCTCTGTGCAATATAAAGGTGCAGTGATGTATTGTCTCAGAAGTGGTTTAATGGAGTTTTGGGGTCCCATTTTTGTACATATTTTCAACACACACACTGCTTGATCAATTTGGATTTATAAAATGCTATATATTTCTTTCTAAGCGGTGATCTTAACTTTTAAAGAATGTTGCTTAGTTAGGAGTGCACGTGTGTGTTTGCATCTTGGCAAGGCAGCAAATAACATACAATATTTATGCCATTTGAGAAAAGTATTTTGTGCATTTGCCAAAAAACAGCCCTTTCTGAGACCCTAAAGGTATTTGATCTGCTCTAAAACACAGTCCTGGGAGGAGGATTAGGTGTGCGGGAGTCGTGGGCAGAGGGAAGGTCTGTCCAGTCTTTGCAGTGCAAAAGGGCAGGATTTTTAAATGAAGAAGCCAGATCTCATTGCAGCTACGTCTCTTTGAATCTCTTTCAGTAAAATTATTTCGGACTTACCTGTGGTTTGACCACCAAAAAAACCCACGGACTTTTGCAGTCACTCACCCAGGCTGGGCAGTGTTAGGTCAGGGTCCTACCTGAGCTCTCCTGTCACAAGTACTGCAAACAACTTGAGGAGGTCAACCCTCTGCAGGGACCCTTATCATTAAACATACAGAGCAAAGATGTCCAAAAGACGGTGTCTCGTGTCACACCAGCATTCCCTCCTCGATGGCTGACCCACTTCAGGCCTCTTTTTCTGGGAAACAGCAACCAAGAGCTTAGAGCATGAAGATGGGGGTGTTGTAGGATCATGATTTAGCTGTATCCTGATCTCCCGCTTCCCTTGCCTATTGGTACAACAAAGATCAGGATCCATCCTTGGCTGTCCGGTATCAGCTGCTGTTTACTCGTTTCAAAAGGCAAAACCCCCAGCCTTGCTCACGCCCCAGCCAAGCCCTATAGACCCGTTGCATGGAAATCTTTGTGCCAAATCCAATGATATAACGTTTCATTCAGAGAATTTCTCCATTTTTGTCCCCCCTTCTCTTTTGCTTTATCTCTTCCTTCTATCTTCAGCCTGTCAGGACTTTCACATACCTGCGGCTGACAGCTAAGAGATCTGGAACTTTGATGTTGTAAGGGATATTTTATCTCAGGTAATTCTCACCAATTCCTGCCTTATTGTGTAGGATATCCAAGGACTCCGAGAGTGAGCAACGCCTTTGTCTGGTAAGATCAGAGCAATTTGCAAGCTTTTCTGGGAACAAGGTCCAATAAAGGGACTTTAGAGATATAATCTGTCAACCCCATTGAGCAGCACTGTGACAGCAGCCTTATGATTATTGACAGTTTAAGCATCGCCCGAGACAGAACAAGGCTGGGGGTATGCAGTTATTTGTAGCAGGACATTGTTTTGCCGAAGAGGCAAAAGGAAACCCTTTATACCTGAATTCACCAACTTTTTACTGAGTTTCTCCCTCACACAAACAACTGACCCTATTGGGAGCTACTGCTTTTTGCCAGGAGTTTGGGGAAAAAAAGTAACCCTCTGAGGTGCAGCCTCCAATTCACCAAGGTGATCTGGTTTTGTGGCACCAGTTGTGAAGGGCTGACCCAGTACAGCCAGTCCCAAGCCTGCAGCCACTGGGCAGAAGGTGGACTGTCACCCCCAGTGTCCCAGAGTGTCACCCTTTCTGCATGGCTTTGGCACGACAGGCAGATGCAGCTGTGAGACCAGGCAAAGCTTCTTTTTTTTTCTTTAATTAGTCCTACAGTAAGTACCATATGGGGCAGGAGTAATGAGAGAGCTGCGATGCCCTGAGCCCTGTGTTTGAAATCTTCTTCTTCACCCTGTACCTTACTCTTTTCCTTTAAATCTCCTCATTCCTGGCGAGTCATGCTGAGATGGTAGAGGTGTTACCTGGGATCAGCCATCCATCATCTCTTCCAGCAGCCGTGGCATTGGAGCTCCCTAGAAAATGACTCACAGGAGAAGTTCCACAGGTCTGTCCTCTATTGTCTTCACTATCCACCGGCTAGTTCATCTCGCTGGGGTTTTAAATCTCTTAATCATATTTGATTCTTGAGTAGTTTCCTCATTATTCAATGTATTTCCTAATTAATCTGTCTCCCTCGCTAGGCAAACATTTGTTTATTTTATTTGCAAAGAAAATCAGTAAACACTCAGGCCTCACATCTTTACAAAAATATTAACAAAGACCCCAGCTCATCTTCAGTGGCCACAGGTTGGTCTCTTGCAGCAGTTATTTTGGGATAAAACCTTTCTGCAGAGGCAAGTAACGGGCCTGTATCCATCCACCCCTGGTCTGCATCCATGCCCTTGTTTTCATAGTCATCAAGCTGCTGCTAGTACACACTCCTGGTAGGTGTTTAAACTTCCTGAGTAACTGATCCCTGCTTACTGATGATCAGATAGGCACGTCAGCGTTGATCTTCATGCCAACACACAATCAAGTCTTGGATTGTTCCCCAAGCTCCTTTTCTCTTGCTGCTCAAACCCTCAGCCATCCTTCACAATACGTTCTCTGCCCTCATTAAGGATGCTGCTGTCCCTACCCAGCATTTTGGAGGCAATACTGTGACACTGGGGTAGAAATCCTCCTGTGGCTCAGCAGTAGCTTCGCAGATCAAGTTGTAGCCCAGAAGCCAATGATACCAGCTGTGCTATTTTGTTGGGCTTTCAAGATAAACGCTGAACCTGCTACAAAACGGCTGGCAGGTAACCCCTTGCCAGCCCCTCCACCACGCCTGCCAAAAATACTTTTCCTGATGGCAGAAGAGACTTACCCTCCAAAGAGCCGTGTAAAGTTGTGTCCACCTGGCAGAAGCACCAGGGCAGACAAACATCTCCCCGTCTGGCCAGAGCAAAGGGGCTGTGAGCACCTAAAGCACCAGAGGACGGGATGCCATCGCTGCTGACAGAGGCTGAGGCTTTGCCCCAGATTTGCACGGGTGCAAATTTCCTGATTTCAGTGTCTTTGCCTCAGGGTTTGCTTATTCTTATAACGGGTGCCTTGGGGAAAGCAGACAGCTGGAGGCAGGAGAAAGCAGCTGTGGGTGGTGTAAGAGGAGAATCCTTCCAGCCCACCCTGGCCATGGATCTCGGCTCCTGCCACCCAGGAACGAGCTGCTGGTGGCCTGCTGGCCATGCCTCTGAGCACCTACCCGACAGGAGGCTCTTGCAATAGCTCCAACGTGTTTTCTCAATAATGAATTCTGACTTGTTTCCCCAAGTCACCTCTTAATGACTCAGTTTGAATCTAATGATGCAATCCTGAAGGGAATCATCAGCTCCCCGGCTCAGAGGGTCAGCCACTCTCCAGATCCAGCCCATGTGGCTTTTGATTGCAGCACAGTGTGGCTCTGTGTACCCCAGATTGATGCGTGCCATCTCCTGGGTGTACATTCTTTCTAGGGTACCTCACCCCATCCCACTGTGGCTTAGGCCTGCACTTACCTCCAAGTCATCTAGGTACAGGATGGAAAAGGCCAATCTGTTTTCCATTAAGTGAGAGCAAACACAGTGGTGTTACCACAACGCAGAGCTGATGGGTGTTCACAATCCAGTCCCTCATATCTAACCCTGATATGGTTCTTCCTCGCTGCAGCTCGAGGACCAGATGGAGAAGGGACTCAGGGAGAGTCCTGCAGAGCAAACACTTCTTCTGCTGCCTGCTGCTCATGCTGGCAGATTTGAAAAACAAATACAAAAGCAAGCAAGAAAAAGATACTTTTCAAGCCCACCACTGTCATCATATTTACTTCATGTCTAGCACATCCTGGGCTGCATCAAAAGAAGCGTGACCAGCAGGTCACGGGAGGTGATTCTCCCCCTCTGCTCTGCACTCGTGAGACCCCACCTGGAGTCCTATGTCCAGCTCTGGAGTCCTCAACAGAGAAAGGACATGGACCTGTTGGAACGGGTCCAGCGGAGGGCCATGAAGATGATCAGAGGGATGGAGCAACCTCTTCTATGAAGACAGGCTGAGAGAGCTGGGGCTGTTCAGCCTGGAGAAAAGGAGACTTTGGAGAGACCTTAGAGCAGCCTTCCAGTACCTGAAGGGAGCTCCAGGAGAGCTGGAGAGGGACTCTTGGTCAGGAAGCATAGGGATAGGACAAGGGGTGATGGTTTGAAATTGGAAGAGGGGAGATTTAGATTAGATATTAGGAAGAAATTCTTTCCTGTGAGGGTGGCGAGACAGTGGAACAGGATGCCCAGAGAACTTGTGGCTGCCCCATCCCTGGAGGGGTTCAAGGCCAGGCTGGATGGGACTTGGAGCACCCTGGTCTGGTGGGAGGTGTCCCTGCCCAGGGCAGGGGGGTCGGAACTTCATGATCTTTAAGGTCCCTTCCAACTCTAACCATTCGATGATTCTACTTAGGAGACATACAAGAAGTTCATTGCCATGCAAGATCCAGTCCCAACGGAAAACATCTCTCCCAGTGACAGCCTTTCCCACAATAGTCTGAAGCGAATTGTGGGCTGCTGAAATGACACTAATCTGCACCTTCCGATTCATTATGCGCTCCAGACTTCACGATCCTGTTGAGGTAGAAGCCTGGCAGCGACAACTTCACTGAGAGCTACACACTGATGTCATTTGTACACTTGTTCACTGGAGTTTGATTTTTCCAGATTGTGCTGCAATTTCAGCACAGGGTGTTAAATGATTTACAGTGGAGACAGTGGCTAGGCCAAGAATAAAACCCAGGTATCGTCAGTCCCAAGATGCTATGACAACCAGCTCGTGTTAGAAAACACTCCCTGCCGCTGCCTCACACTTTTATTTATCAACAAAAGCAGTTTTATTTCGTTTCACTCCTAGCAAGACACTGTTTCACTGGAGACCACTTAAAGTAAGATTTATCTTCCTTGGAATAACTACAGACTCTTGCATTTGTAATTCATTCCCCTCCCTTTTCTAATCTCATTTCTATTGAATGTATTGTTTTTCTTTCCATTATTTCTAAAATGAGATCATTAAAATGAATATTGGAACTTAACAAGTTTGGGGCAGGAAAAAACTTCACTGCAGAGGCATCACAAATGTAAAACCTTGGATTGTGGCAGGGCCCCTCTCAGCTCTTCCTCATGCCATTTGTNTTGTAATTCATTCCCCTCCCTTTTCTAATCTCATTTCTATTGAATGTATTGTTTTTCTTTCCATTATTTCTAAAATGAGATCATTAAAATGAATATTGGAACTTAACAAGTTTGGGGCAGGAAAAAACTTCACTGCAGAGGCATCACAAATGTAAAACCTTGGATTGTGGCAGGGCCCCTCTCAGCTCTTCCCCATGCCATTTGTTCCTGCTTCTGTTTTGAGATTTCTGTAACTCCTGGAGTCCACAACACTTTCTGCAAGAGGCAACCCTGCTAACAAGACAGTGTTTACCTGCGTGAGTGCTTCAGAGGATGAGGCTGGATTCTTCTGCTTGCACCAACGCAAACAGCAGGAAACCTCCCAGAGGATGTCTCCCACCTCCTGCCTTCAGGGCTACGCCGCGGGTGCAGAAGAGCCCTGAGCACTGCAAGGGCTGCACAGTTGAGATCTGCAGCTCCACTGAGTCAGCTAAATCCAGAGAGTAATTACATTTTGCCTAAAAATATACACACAGTCACTCTTTCCTATCCCTCAGCTGTTATTTCAGTGTTTTTCTTTTGTCTCTTTGTGTGCCGGAACTTTCCCTGCCCTGATAAAAATCCCAGAGAGCACGAGGTAGGGTTTGGGATGGATATGTGGGTGTGAGCACCCAGTTTGCTCAGCGCTGCCGTGCACTGGGGTGGTCCCCTCTCTGCTCCCAACCCAAGCAGCAACAAACCTCTTTCCAATCCTTGGGAAGCGGCCGCTTCTCATCTCAAGTGGGCTGGATACCAGGGATGGGTGAAGCAGCTCCTGATGCAAAGAATCCAGGGATCCTTGAGAATGCTCTACTAATGCAGGATATTACCTGACCCTTGGTAACACAGCAATATGTTCCAGATGCAAAGAAGAGATCTGGGGAGAAAGTTGCTGAGACACTTCTTTTCTTCATTAAACATCTATTAAAAAAACCCAACAAAACAACAACCAAAACCAAGAGTGAGCAAATCCCTGTCTAACAAACCTGAAATCTAGAGTAAATCCGTTGCAAACTACAGCTTTGCTCGGGATTAATACTGGTGTAAATTAGGCTAAGATTTGACCGCAAATCCCAGCGTTTCTCCTCACTCCCGAAAGACACACACATTAAGGTCTAAGCATCTACAGCTATGTATTGCATAAAATATTTCCTGACTAGGAAAATCTCATGGGACAATGATCAGGAACAAGATGGTGCAAATAATTGGTTTAATTGAAAGTAAAGGCACACTACTAAAAATAAAGAGATGAAAGCGGCTTTTCCTTTGCCAGCTTTAATACGAGCAATATTAGTAGCAGCTGCATTTCAACCCATTTTTGCAGATAACTGTGAGAGGGGCACTCTGAAACCTAAACAGTTTAATTGCATAGGCTACCCTTTAATTTAGGGTGGTGAGAATGATATGAAGGACTCATTAAACTGGGGCATTAACCATGGCAGAAAATAAAGTAGTTCCTTTGTTGCAGAAGATCTCGCTCCCCTACAATCACTACAGTAAACTCTTCATGGGAACCGCGGCAGGGTAGGATGGGTAGATGGAGACATGTTGAGATAGAGGGAAGCAAATGAAAAATAATTGGTACAGTGCTCTACAGATTGTATGTCACTGCAGACAGTTATTTAATAACTCTCCAATTATTGCTGCCAGCTGGGGCATATTAAGACACTGCAAGAAGTCAGGCCAAAATCCCCAGGGCATAGCTGCTACCCCAGCCCCGCGCTTCCTTCCCTGGGATGAGGAGGGGGCACGCCGGGGGCACATTGGGCACCCGGGAAGACTGCTCTGCTTTTCCCAAGGGATAACAATGCTTCCCCCAACACTCCTGCCCCTAGCTTAAAATATAAGGTGATATAAAGCCATTGTGGGGTCTCCTTCCCCTGGGGTGACTCTTGACAAGTGTTTCCTCCAGTGTAAACGTAATTAAGTGCAGCACGATGGGCAGTTTGTTCCGTGGCAGCGCTGGTTTAAACAAACAGCATCCCCCCCACTGCCCATGGAGCTGACTCGGCTCTCCAGCTCTAGGTTTGTACTTACAAGGTCTGTGTGAGGTGCACCCGCAATGGCTGGGAAACTGGAGCTCTCTAAACCATCTCATTGCTTCTCCTCTCAGCAGTTGAGCTGGTGCTTTGAACATTTTGCTTTCTTTGGATTTCACTGTCCCCTCCTCCTGACCTGCTGCGAGAGCTCCACATCACCCAATTCACCAGTTTATTGGGGGATATGGAGGTCAGGAGTTTGTGCACAAACCACAGGTGAGCAGCAGACCAGCATCCACGGCTGGTGGCCAACTGCTACTAATGCCAGCATGGACCGAAAGAAAGGGTTAGGGGGCACTTGAAGCTTTAAGCAAGACTCCGCTGGTCACCATTATATGTTAAAGCAGCTTCAGGGACACCAGAGCACCCCAAGAAGCTGTGAGACATTTCTGCAGTGAGCCTCACAACGTTAGGGACCACCATTTAAGCTCTGGAGACCAGAGTCCTGTGGTTACACAACCTCAAATCCTCCAACAGCCACCATTTCTCTCAGAAATGATGGAGAAAGCTTGACATCATGAACCTTAAGAACTCAAAAGCCCAGCTGGAAACCGAAAGCCCAAAAATGCATCATCTGAGATCAACATCCTGTGTCACCAACGCCACGGCTCCACTCTGAGCAGGTCGCACCAGCCCGATGGGGTCATCCCCTGGGTCCACGGTGGACGTGAAGACAGAGCAACCTTGCCCTTATTCCCCAGCAAAACAAAGCCTTTTTAACGACTCCTTCCTGAAGTTCAGGATTGGGTCCATAAAGCAGAGACCGTACTTCGATACCAAATGAAAAACATTACTCACAGACCGTAATTCCTTTCTGCAAATACCGGAGGAGAATATTTCATTTGGCAAACAATTGAGCCTTACAGTTTAGAGCTCTTAATGTGATTAGGGACAGGTTCTGCAACACATTTGTAACTCCAGGTGATTTCGCTATATCTTTTTGGACTGTGACCAGACATAAAAATGCCCTTTCGCTAGATTTGGATCCAACTAAAATTGAGGAGAATCAGATGTCGGCAAGTCCTTTCCAGTTTGATCTTTACCCAGGGGTATCACAACACGCTTCAGCTACGGGTTGCGTCGAGCGGCTTTGAAATCTCAGGCTCTTTTTTGCATTAAGCAGATATCTCCTCTGACGAGAGATAATTCTTCTGTAGCACATATTCTGTAAAAGAGCATGCCCTATCCCTCTGAATTACCGCGATGGACCTACGGCGACGGGAGAGAGCACAAGTACTTCCATCAGCTCTGTGGGCTCATCTTCACCTTTCAGACTTCCTAAATCGCTTCAGAAAACGCCGGTCTTGCATAAAACGGGCTGAGACCAGGTGACCCCAACATTTTGAAAGCAAAGCCTCAGCTTTCTGCAGGGTCAGACTCTGGGATATTTCCTGGTCTCACAGGTTGTCCTGCCACTGTTTCTGTCTTGGCTACCAAAGGTGGAGTTGCAAGAAAATTAAATTAAAAGCAAAATCTACAGGGGAAGGAGGCAGGGGAGCACCGCAGTGAAAAGCTAAATTGTTCTGTACACAAGGCTGAGAAACAGAACGAAGCTTGACCTAGAAACTATCGATAAGAACATCCCTAATTTCTTGTTTGTGAGGATTCACATGCTGGTTTCATCGGCACCAGGGGTCCAATGGCACAGTGTCCATTGCCTTCCCTGCACCCTGCTGGGAAATCCTTGTGGAAATAACGTCCATTGTTCGTTCAGAAACTGGATCAACCCCTTCGCCACAACCACCATCCTCATAACATCATACTATGGAATATTTATGGCAAGCTATAAAGCAATAAATAAATAGAAATTGGGGGGGGAAGGGGTGGGGTGGGGTGCGAAATTCACATTCTAACAGATTTATCACTTTGTAAGAGGAGGAAAATTGAACTAAGGACAAAAGCACATCATTTTACCAAGCAGGTAGGTCAAAGAAGAATCAGCAATGGGAAAACCAGACCAGGGCTCTGCACATTAAAGCTTCGCTTCCACTGAACGGCCACCACCACCAAGATCCAATGCAAAAGAATACGCTTGAAGTGTTTTACGATGTCGTTGATCTTTCTGACCCTGGTAGCTCTGCTTTAGTGACACCGAGGAAAAGCAAGCTGGTTTAGGACACCTGAAATGCATGGTTGGGTGGTAGTAGCAGCTGGGATGTCTGATGACCCGGGACTCTTCACCTCTCTCAGGAACAAGCAGGAGGAGAAGGTCTAACGGCAGGAATTCGAAGCCAGCAGCGTTCAGATCAGAGAGGAGACATCTGGTTTTGAACGAGGGCAGCCAACCGCTGGAACACGTCAGGAAGGAATGCGGCAGATGCCTCAGCCCTCGCTGTCTTCAAAGCAAAGAGTGAATTTCTCTCACATCTTTCTGGAAAGATGTGATCCAGTGCAGCTACGGGTTTACCAAGGCCGGTGGGGAAAGCGGCTCGGTCAGCTACTCCGAGCCCCGGGGGGCTGCTGGTGGCCAGAGTGAACAATCAGAATCTGTAAGCGTCCAGCTTGTGCTGTGTGTGTCCTGGATGCTGAAAGGTTTTGCTGAGCAGGTCATGGATGTGGCTAATTACACACACGTGTGTATACGCACGTGCAAACCGGAGCTGGGGAGGGTTACAGAACCCCTGGCACCAGCAGCAGGCTGAGACAAGCCCAGCAGCACTTCAGTAAATCTAAATAAACCAAATATGTCAGGTCTTTGTCCTTGTGGATTTTTCCAGATTTTTTTTTTTTTTTTAAATGCTGTGGAACAAACATTAAGGCCAAAACAACATCTCTGCCCTTTACCGCACTTTCACAATCCAGGCACGAGGCCAGACTGCAAAACAGGACTGTCCAGGGGTGCAGTTTGGTGCCGCGGCTGTGCCAAGGTGGTGCCTGCTGTGGCCCTAAGCACCATGCTGGATCCTCCACCAGCACCATCCCACGGCACAACCATCAGCCCAGCTCACCAAGAGCTGCTTTGTCTGGCTAAACCAGTGGGAACCCTTTCACTTCCTTGCACATGGGACGGATTTCTGGTGATGGAGGTCCCTGAGTCATCTCACTCTGGATCAATGGGTGATGGAACCTTCAGCAGAGCTGCTGCTCCACTGGATTCTAATGATCAGAAAACTCAGGGATGGTGACTGCAACGATAGGCATGAGGCTGTTGCTGTGGGGCTCTCCCAGTCCCATTCCTCAATCATTATTCCCACCACTTTCCTCCTGCCAGCACTAAGACGTGCCCAGCCGTATCAGCAGAAACCTCTTGGATGTGCGAGGTTCCCTCTCAGCTGGATCTGAAGCTTCCCAAGACGGTTTGCCACCACTGGGAGGTATCACAGGTAGAGGGTTTTCGAGTACACAGGTACAGGATCAGCTTCAGAATTTTTTTCATTCCTATTTCCACCCCACCCTTTTTTCTAAAAAACAACAACCAACCCACACAACAACAAACCTCCAAACCAAAACCAAGGCGCTTGAGTTACCCTTCTGTACTGTACACGGGCATCGGGGCACGCAGCTGGGGTGGGAGAGATGCGGGTCCAATTCTTCCCTCTGCCCAAGAGGGGTTTCTTTCAGCTTCTGCCAAAGCTATATCTAAGTACAACAAGCACAATAAAAATAAAAATCAATTTAATTTAAAAAAAAATGGGGGAAAAAATCACAATTCAGTTGGTCAGAAAGCAAGACGCAAATAAACCAGATCCTGTGACCTTACAGTCATTCCCAGGAAGCAACAGCAGGATAAAGCTGGAGGCAGCTGCAGGGGCTGGGTTCACCCCATCACTGGGGTTGAATTCCCTCAGGCCCCTTTAGTTTGCTTGGGGAACCTTCAACCTGGGGGGAGACCGGTTAAAATCTCACGGTTAAAAATACCAGTGGAGTGAATCCAGGCATAGCCTTCAACAAGAATATGAATATCTCAGGAGGAAAACAAAAGCTCCTCTCTCTTCTGGTTCACCCTTTCAAAGGTTTCCTGAAACTTCATGAAAAATTCGTAGCTGGTGTCAATCACGTAGCTCTCCATAAGCCGAGTAATTGGCAACTGTTATTGAGGATACTGAACCAGTTCTAATGAGAAAAGTACCTTCTGTTCATTCATTACCATAAAAATAGTTATACAACACCCCCCTCCCTGCCCCAAAAGATCTGCTTTAGCATTTGTTCAGTAGTTTTTGATGGCAGTGGGCAAGAGGCTGGGTTATTTTTATTGCCAAGAGTGAAAAAATTTCAACTTTTCCAAATATTTGCAAAACCAGATGCCCCAGTAAAATTTTTTTTAGTCTGTTTAAAAAACAACTTGTTTCTTAAAAAAACCCCACATTTTGCTTAGAAAACATACCAGATGTAACAAACATTTGAGACATGGTCTAAGGATCACACGCTCCCCAGCCCAGCCCTCGGGCAGGACACCCAGCATGGCAAGGATGGCCACGGTTCAGATGGAAGTGGACATGAAGTTTGGAGAGATCTGCTGATGTTTGGACCAAATCCTGCCGGATGCTCAGCACCCTTAGCTGGGGGAGCACCAGAGAGCGGTAATGAATATTGGGAGAGTCTGTCCCAGTGGGAGTGAGGAAAATCTGAAGCACTTGACCGCATTGAGATATATGCACCAGCTGTCACATCTTTAATCACGCCTGACATTTTTTATTGCCCTGGCAATTGAAAGGTTATTTGCTGAGAGCCTGCGGAGGAAGATAAAACTGATGCAGTGTCAGATCATGGTCCCACCCGTGCCCCTCCGCTTTGAACCCTTCCTGACATCTTTCAAAGGGATTTGATTCCTAAGGACAAAACCACACCAGACAAACATTTTAGCTGGGGAAAGAGAATCAGGAAATTGTCAGGGTCGGAAGGAACCTCTAGAGACCATCCAGTCCAACTCCCCTGCTAAAGCAGGATTACCCAGAGCACATCACTCAAGGGTGGCATCCAGGTGGGGCTTGAAGGTCTCCAGAGAAGGAGACTCCACACCTCCCTGGGCAGCCTCTGCCAGGGCTCCTCCACCCTCACCAGAAAGAAACTTCTCCTCATATTTGAACGGAACTTCCCCTGTTCCAGCTTGTGCCTGTTGCCCCTCGTCCTGTCACTGGGAACCACTGAGAAGAGTCTGGCTCCATTCTCCTTCAACCCACCTTTCAGATACTTGTGAGCATTAATAACATCTCTCCTCAGCCTTCTCTTCTTAAGCTCAAGAGTCTCTTCTCTTCTCAAGCTCAAGAGTCTCAGCTCTCTCAGCCTTTCCTCATCAGGGAGATGCTCCAGTCCCCTAAATATCCTTGTTGCTCTACGCTGGGCTCTTTCCAGTAGTTCCCTGTCTCTTATGAACTGGTGAGCCCAGAACTGGATGCAGTCTTCCAGTTGTGGCCTCACCAGTGCAGAGAAAGGAACCTAAACATCCCTAAAAGTGAAGGCCCACCTCTCTTTGTCAAAACACTGCAGAAGAACCGACCAGCTCCAAGGGCAATTACTTTGCAATCAGCAAAATCATTATAGTTGCTCTCCACACACACGGCAGGAAGGCAGGGGCAGCTCTCTTTGCTCGAAGCCAAGCAATCCAAATTTACTGAAAGGTATTGCCAAAGGAGGAGCTCAGGACAACAGGCTGATCACGCAGACGGCAGACTCCCGTTATTGGCTTCAGAGCCCTACTTCACTTCTCGGTGGCTTGCAATTAGAAGAAATAATTACCATCACCACTGAACCTGCAAGACCTAAATACAGAGCAAGAACTGTCTGCTCCTTACCTGCGCCGGGGTGCTTATGGCGACAGCGTTTCTGTAGCCTTCTCTCACTGAGCCATCTGAGGGAGGGTGAGGTTGGAGGTTACACACAGCCTCTTGCAAGAGACAGGCTTCAAGGAGGTGTTTTATGAGGCTTCTTCATGGCTTGGACCCTCTGAGAAGCTTCCAGGTGCACCTTCCCATTGCTCTCTTGGTTCCACCGCCGCAGGGGCGTGCGTGTGGGTGTATGACAGGGGTGACAAGTAGCAGAGGGGGCTGCTAACCTGAGAAAATCTTCTTCTGACTCTGTCATTCACCAGAGCCCAAAGAAAAACTGCTAGAGGTCAGAAGGGAATCCCTGGATGATGCAAATAACAGCACAAGTACAGAGCTGCAAGCGCTGCAGATTCCTCTTGCAGGATGTCCACAGGTGACCACCACCCACCTGCCCTAGGGGTGCTAAATGCTGCCTAAAACCTTCTGTCTGCCCTACCACCTTCATTGCCAGCCTCTGCCTTGCAGAACCATTAATTAATAAGCTTGATATGGCATTTAAAGGGACATCATCACATCATATCAGTTTTCAATCACAAATTTGGGAAGAATAAGGCTTTATATACCTTGAGACCCCAGGAGGAATGGATTGGTGATGATGATGTTCCTTTAAATACCAGCAGATGTCAAGTCCTGGAGGAACCATTTTTCTTCCAAAGAAGGAAGCAGTGACCCAGCTGGCCACGATATCCGCCCTGTGGGACATCCCTGCACAGCCACCAGAAGAGAACCAGCTCCTGGAGCACAAGAACCCTTGTCTTTGCTCCAAGAGACCTTCAGCCAGAACAGAACCAAACCTGCCTTGTCCAGGTCTTCTTAGCAGTGCACACATGGGCACTTCACTGGAATTAACACAGATTTTAGCTCAAACTAAAAGCTACAGTGGAGAAAAGCCTTCAAAGAAAGAAAATATTGTGGTTTCCCAGGAGGAGAAAGACAGGTTTTTAAGGGCACCTCAGTAGAAGGTCGATGCTTAAAATCTGGACCCTGGCTTAGATCATTTGGACATAGAGACAAAGCCTGTGCTCGGAAGTCAAAGCTTTGGGTTCATTTAAGTAACTGTGGCCTTGAATATCTGCTCCTGGAGCCAGCAGCACGGAGCCTGGGATTTGCCTGCAGCCGCCTTCACTCCTCTGCAGCCCCGACCTGGGGCACCCATCTGGTCCCAAGCAATTTCTAACTCCTCACTAGCAGGAACAGGGCCCAGTCTATGCTCTTCCCCTAACCATCACAGTACTATAATAATTTTTTTTCTTTGTTTTGCTGGAGCTTAATTTTCAATCTATGACTCCAAACTTACCCTTCTGGCACTGGATTCCAAACCCCATTCCATATTGGAAACCACTAATTTTCTTAGTACCATTTTCTGTGTGGTAGAACTCCACTGTTAAAAGACTTGGGCATGGGGAAACTGCTTATTTCCATTATTTTTAATAAAAGAAATGTCAAAAACAATGCAACAGATTTCATCGCTAGTGGCTCTCAACCCCAGATCCAGTTTCGACTCAAGTACAACCCTAAAAATTGACCCTCTCTTCAGCTTCAAACCCCAAACCTTTTTGTGGGCTCCGAGTAGAAAGTTACTGACCCTGTATCTGAGCCAGTTCTCAAAAACACAAATAACTTGCCTGATGAAATTTTTGTAGGGAAAAAAAAAAATATATATATGCATGCACATGCATACACACACACACACACGCTGTATATACCAGAAGGGATTAAATCCTCATGTTGCAAGAATTTAATTTAAAAAAGCTAAGACATTGCAGGAATGCAAAAATATCACCTCAGCCTGGTAACCTTTGGCTTCGGCGTGCACTTCCACAGCTAACAAACGGGAACGTTTCCTTTCCAGCGCTGGGAGGACTGGTGCCACTCAGGAATGCCTGGCTTCAGCCCAGTTAGGAAAGGAAACCAGCAACCCTTTACTAGCAGGCTCCCGGAGTCAGCCTCTCATCCTAGGGGCTTGGTAGAATTCCCACTTTCTTCATCGTCCTCCGGGTGCCCCATCTCCAAAGGCGCTGCTAAGAAGGACCACAGAAGGGTCTTTGTGCAATAAGTATTTTCCCACTGCCAACACAGATTATTAGGTTTGGGTTGTTTGGTTGTTTGGTTTTTTATTCCTCTTTGTTTTAGGAAGGTAATGCATGATTTGCACCCGTAGGCTGAGAACTGTGCTGCTGTCATCTCACTGGTGCCCACGGAAGAACTTCTCACCACCGTCGGGGGAGACCAAACCGGTGTCTCCAGACAAGTCCATTCAAACGGGAGAGAAATGGTCCGCAGGAAACATTCGGTACCTGCACAGGGGCAGGAGTAAGTTCATTTCACACCAAGGTTAAGCGTTTAATAGGACCCTGTGTATTAGCAGAATTCCTGGCACGTCCGAGCCTCGTTTAAAAGGTGGACGGGAAACTCTCCGCCTTTTGGTCTGATCTGAAGTTAATCACGACAACCAAGGGACTGACCTACAGGAAACAATCCTCTAGGTACTGACGTTACCCAAATAAAGCTAGCAGTTTCTGCAGTTTATTGGCTGTGTTTTTCCCCCCAGCAGGCTTAATTTATGGTAATTATTAGGAACTATGGATTAAATTAATAAAAAGGAAATTACTGAGGTTTCCTGACCCGGAGGCCAAGGGTAAGTAAAGAGAAGCAAACTGCTCTCGATGGGAACGCTTCCCTGCTGTTTTCAGGGCCAGTGGAGAAGGACTTTCAGCGCAGCAAGAGGGAGGGCGGGTTTTTGGGAAGGAGATGTCTCACCTCAGATGCTGGGGAGGACCATCGCATCCCACCAGCCTGGGGAGCCCTGACCCATCACGGCACAAGGACCGACTCCCTGCCAGAGGAGTGGGCTGCTGCCTTCTTCTCGTCTGAGCTGTGTGCAGCGTCGGCAACACAGTCATACGCTTTATGTTAGCAAAGAAATAGAGATCTCTGTCGGATGGGAAGAGACTATAAAAATAATACAATGCAGAAATCCGGCTTAATTCAAACTACTCCAAAGTCCAGAGTCCTGTTCTAAATCCAGCTCTGCCAGCTGATCAGAAGAAGTAATTCTCTCCTGCCTGGGTTGGAGCACGTTTATTACTGCTTATAATTCTTATATATATCTCATACTTTAAATTAGCAATTTGAATGCTCTTACGCTGTCGCAAAGTCAGATCGTTAGCGTTTGCCAGACCCGGCCTCGCAATTTCTGCTGGCCTGGGTATAAATATGAATCATGTTCATCAAAGGCAGAGCAGGACGTAGCGCTGGTGGGGGCAGAGGGGACGGCTCCTGCTCTGCTTTCTCTGCGAGATCAGGGCAAAACCAAAGACGCCACATTTTGATCTCAGTAAGGAACCTTCAGCTTGTCGCTCCCCTCCTCTGCTGAGGCCCTCGGTGCGTACGTAGTTTCTGCAACGAGCGCTTTTGGCTTCGTTAACTCCCTTATCTGCTCTGGCTCCAGCGTAGAGCCCATCAAAGGCACAACCTGAGCTTCATCTCACGCTCTACAGCCAACTTCGGGCTCTGCAGAAAGCCTCATCCAACGTGCCCACACCCTACCAAGAAGTTTCCAAGTTTTTAATACCACATATTCCTACCTTAGGGGAAAAAAAAAGGAAAAAAAAAAAAAAAAAAAAGAGGTCTGGACAGGCTTTTGATACAAGGTTCAAAAGAATATCTGACACCTCTCCCCTTATACAGGTTAAGTTAATGCAGCACACACCTGAACTTGTATTTAAATATACCCAGACTGCGTTTAAGAAAGAGCTGCTACGAGCTCAAATCCTGAGAAAGGCAGGGAAAAGCTCCTGGAAGCAGCCCCAGCAGGGCAGGCACGAAGAAGCCTAACCAACATTTACAGTGGGCAATTGTTACAGTGAAAACCAGCCCGCCAGATTAAATGTCACTGGGGAGGGCTATCGGCATCTGATCTGGGTAAGGACGGGGCACGGGGGTACCTGGAGCCTTGTCAAACTCAATGCTCTTATGTAGTAGGTTGAATAACAGAACAATGTTTACATTTCCCCTTGTGCCCTAAGCAGTGTGGAAGCTGGACACCTGAAAAGCATGAATGATTCTTAAAGCAGCGTCAGCGTCGGCTCTTGATCACCAAAAACCGTTCCTTACCAGCATTGAAACAAGTGAAAAAGAAAACTTAAAAAAAAACTTAAAAAAAAATACAAGACCCCAAAAAACCAAAACAAGCCCAAATTACTGCTGCTTCTGAAGGTGGACAACCCGTAAAGACAATATAAATGATGGGGAATTCACAGCAGCCAGCTCATACTGTAGGTACCATCATGGCACGGTGAATGGAGCAGCTTGAAGTGCCACCATTCTGCTGAGAACTTGATGAATTCCAGCCAAGAAAGAGGGTTTTTTTTCCTAGTTTCTTACATATTAACACATTGAAACTTAACACTGAAAGTTCTCTAAATATACAAACAAAACAATATCCATAGCTAGAGGCAAAAAAAAAACCATAAACTGAAGTATGTAGGAAACAAACAGCCTGCTTGCAACTGGGGAGCAACAAAGGCTGTTACGTGAAGCCAGATAACAACTGCACCAGAAACACCGGGTGGAGGTACCAAAACCTTTAGAGCTTTAATCAAGAGGATGAGAGGTCATGATTGGATCTGTCCCTCAGCGCAATGAAAGAGGGGATGGCTTGTTTGATACATTTATCATTTCTCCTTACCGATGCCCTCTCTGAAGAGCGGGCCGTCTTCCTTCATACTCCTGAGCTCTCAGCCAGCTCCGGGTCCTCACAAAGCAGACACTTAGGATGAACGCAGCCTCGTGTCAAGAGCAACGTCCTGGGTCACATTAGTCCCGAAAAAACCTGCCACTCTAAAAAAAAAAACAACAAAAAGAACAAAATGCAGACAGACAAAAACCTCAACTAAATGAAGAAGTGCAGAACGCCCTTGAGGGTTCTTTCTGCCCCTTTAGGGCAGAAAGGAGATGTTTTCCCTCCAGGAACTTCTTTCACATTGACCTGTCCACTGCACTCACTGGAGATGTCAGAGCCCTAGGCTTATCCCACAGTCCCACCAAAGTGAATTTTCCACGTGCTGCGCCTCCAAGCTCATTTGATGCCACCTCACAAGGTCTGCTCCAGCCTCAGTCACCACAAGTCTCGCTCAGTTCTTCACCCTAATGACCAACACAGTTGTGCTAAAGGTGGTGTCACAAGATGAGATATAGATGCTTGATCACTCAGCCACAGTTTTCCATCCTTTTCAAATCGGGGTGACCACACTCACGGTATAAAACTCCATTTTGCTATTGCCATTCTGAATCTCGACACACTTCAAAAGCCAAATTGGTAGTTTCAAAATTCGGCTTCATCAGTCTCTTCTAAACTCATGTGCTCTCCAGAACAGTGAGTCCTAATCCAGTTTGAATTGGACCATTTCATCTCATCTCGGGCTCAAATGATTGTCAGTCCATCAAACGCTTCTTTGAAAACTGATTTCTTGCAGATGACCATGATTGCTATAAAACAGTATTTAAAAACATTTTAATATTTGAAAATAACTTTCCTTTCCTCCTATATCAACCACATGTTTGAGAAAGGGCCTGGGGTTTACCACAGCTTGGTGAGAAAATAGCGAAAAGGAGAAAGGATAATGGGGTGATAATGACTGGAAATGTATGGATTGAATTTGAGACCTATTTAAATACAAGAAGACAATTTGCGACTTGGTGGTATATGCAAACACAGAGAAATGTCTGTGGCTCAAGTGTGCATCTGAGTATAGAAGAATGTTTTGTGGCAAACTATTTCTCTTTTAGCACAGACAAACTGTGACCAAACTGCCAGCTGTTGAAGCTTTGGTACCCACCCCAGTCCAAGCAGATGGGCTGTGTCTGCTCCACAATTTCTCAGGAGATTTCCTATTCCGGCGTTACCGCTGTAGGATGGTATTGGTTTGCAACCACCGTGCTGACCCCCAGCACGTTGCAGACCACAGCCAGGAACAAAACTCCTCCTTCACCCTGTGCCTTCAAACTCCTTCCTCCATTTGACATAGACAGACTGAGAGAGCTGGGGCTGTTCAGCCTGGAAAAGAGAAGGCTCCAGGGAGACCTTATAGCAGCCTTCCAGGATCTGAAGGGAGCTCCAGGAGAGCAGGAGAGGGACTCTTTGTCAAGAAGTGTAGTGATCGGACAAGGGGTAATGGTTTTAAACTGGAAGAGGGGAGATTTAGATTGGATATTAGGAAAAAATTCTTTCCTGTGAGGGTGGTGAGGCACTGGAACAGGCTGCCCAGGGAGGTTGTGGATGCCCCATCCCTGGAAGTATTTAAGGCCAGGCTTGATAGGGCTTTGAGCAACCTGGTCTAGTGGGAGGTGTCCCTGCCCATGGCAGGGCGGTTGGAACACGATGATCTTCAAGGTCCTTTCCAACTCTAACCATTCTATGATTCTATTCCTAGCTGGTATCTTAACCTAGCAGTAATCAGAAAAAGAGCCAACAGGAACCTATACTTCTACCAGGAGCTTCGCTATGATGGAATAATTTTAACTGTTGGACTAGATGATGTATTTAGACATCATTGTAGGTCCCTTCCAACTGAAAATATCATCTAATGTTCTATCCTATCCTGTTGAAAGAAACCATATAGGAACCAGTTCTGGTTCCACTTGAGACAGATTAGTGGTTTCTCATTGTCCTTGGAAGGCCCAGGTTTTTCTGCTGTCTTTATAGTGCTGCATTTTAAGGAGTTTGGTGACTGGTGACAACATTTAAACATCAGGTGTAGTCACTGCTAGGCTCCCATGGTTCAGATTATTTCGATAAGCAGTTTGTCACTGGCTCCACCGGAGGCAGGGACACTGCCACTGAAAACTAGAAAACATTTAGAATCGCCTGAAAAGGAGCTGTGACTTCAGGGATGCTGATTTATGATGCCCTACGAGAGGTCCCACTTTAAAGAGGACTCACTTTGAGTAGGGTCTCATTAAGGACTGAACTTGTAAACCTCCCACAGGAAAACTAAGGCACATGAAAACAAAAGTAATATTTTTTTTTTAATTGGTGTCTGAAGAGCTCATGAAGATGTAGAAGAGACACAGAGAGCCACTGCACAAGATCCTGATGGCTCTTACATTGTTCCTAGATTCACTTGTTCTTTTTCTCCTCGGTGTATCCCATCTTTCCCAAAAAAAGATGCAGAGCAGGAAACAGGCCAAGCACAAGAGTACAAAGAGACTTATAAAAACATTCTTCCCTATGAAGCAACTGGGCTGATTTTCCCTGTATAACAGATGAAGTAGATTGAACAAAATGCTTACCTACATATCTCCAGCTCTGACAGAAACCCTCAATTGCCTTTGTCACTTTAGCACATGAGCACCAGGCCAAATGAAACACATGTTTACAACTATAATGAGGATTAGCTTTGCGCTAAAAAAGTTGAACTACAGTCAAAATTAGATGGTGACGTGGGTATTTGCCAACAGCATTAAATGAGAAATAACCGAGTATGAGGTTTCTGGAATGAATAGAAAACGTATTGTTTAGAGACCTTTTTGGCTGAGTATCAACATATGCCAATACTTAAGACTTCTTGTTCTTATTTACTTACCCCAACAATAAAACAATTGTTGTTTTGTGCCAACAGCCTGACAGACTTGTCCTGTACCTTAAGAAATACAGATTGGATATTATTTCTCTCATATCAGCTTCAGCCTACTTTTCCAAAAAAAAAAAAAAAAAAGGAGAGATGCAAAATAATTGAGTCCAGAGGAAAGGAAATACATGAAGGAGGTAATCGATTTTAATAACATATAGCATCAACCCACATTAAGAAAATAATAAAAACAGAGCGGAGGGGGGGAAAAAAAGTGCTTTCCCATCTCAGAAGACCAGGCAGTGTTTGTAGCTTCCTCCAGCCCTGGGCAGAGGTTATCGGTGAAGCCTCAGCGACAGCAATGATTAATCTTCCCCCAGTGCCCTCCCATCAGCGAGAGCCCAGGGCAGTGAGGTAACCACCACCGTTCCCATTACAAAAACAAGCAAACGGATGAATTAAAACCCTAGGAAACCAGTTCTCAAAACCCGAGAACTGGAAACATACTTGCAGTTGAGACGTTCAGACTCTTTCCTGGTCTAATCACTTCTCTCCGTGGTGTCACCCGCTGCCAGGCCACCCTCCTGTTCAAAATGAACTTGCTCCTTGCAGTACTTCACACCTAGGAGTGTGCCTCTGTCCCTCTGCCATAACACTACAGCTGGAATAGATAGAGACCTGAGCCAGAGCTCACTCTGATATAGCAGATATTGCTAGTAAAGACATCAGGAAAGCCTTCAAATTTTGGGATTGTTTTCCCCAACTCTCTTTGCTACACCCAGTTCAAGAGAGACTTGCTCGGCTGATCTTCAGGTGGCCTTTTCATGACGTGATGTGGGGCTGGATGGGACTGGCCTCGTATGTGGCACAAGAGGATCCAGGTATTTAAACTGGGACAAAGTTCCAGAAAATGGACAAAACTCTTGAGTTTCATTGTGTTGTGGCTGGTATAGTGCTCTGAAACGCTGCTCGTGTTATAGAAAACAAATTACAGAATCACAGAATCACCTAGGTTGGAAGGGACCTTTTAAGATCATCTAGTCCAACCAATGGGGAAAAAAAAAGATATCAAAAAAACCCAACAACCATAACCACCACCCCACACCACCCAACACTAAGCCATATCCTTGAGCACCAAGTCAACTTCTCTCTTGAATACCTCCAGGGATGGTGCCTCAACCACCTCCCTGGGCAGCCCATTCCAATACCTGACAACCCTTTCAGTAAAGAAATATTTCCTAATATCTAACCTGAACTTCCCCTGGCACAAATTGAAGCCATTACCCCTTGTCCTGTCATCTGTAACTTGGGAGAAGAGACCAACCCCCGCCTCTCTACAGCCTCCTTTCAGGTGACATATTTCTCTAACTTGCGAAGATGGAGTAAAGCTTAACTCATTCATGCTTTCAAACAGCCAGCAATGGGTCCTCTGGGAATACAGTTCGAAAAAGCTTCATTAATTATTAGTTAACATACTCTGGAGATCAGTTTGCAAACTCTCTGCTGGAACGTTTCTGGCAGAAAACAATTTGTCAGTGATCAAAGTGCTCCATGAAAATATCAACATGGACAACTGTCCAAGAGCAAACAGGCAGGGTCCCAGCAGAGCCCAGCCTGCCATACTGATCTGGAGTCCTACCTGCTGCCACACCAGACCATCTCCTAGACAGTCTTATGGGGAGAACAGGAAGAAAAGAGCCTATGAGTCCCAGCTCCAACATTGCTGATTTATACTGGACTACCCAGCCATGGTCTGAATGGGAAAACAAACTATAAGCCTGATACAACAAGCACTTAGGACCTTCCCTTTCCATGGAAGATGATGTCAACACCACACGCCCTGCAAATCAAATCATCACAAAACCTGTAAGTCCTGAATCTCATGAAGAAACCTTATTTGATGGCAGGAGGATCAGCTCTGTAACACCTGGATTCCGAAGGCAGGGAGGATATATGAAGTCCTGAAGCAGTATTTCGGAGCCTTATCAGTATTTAGATTGTGGTCTCATAGCCCAGTTCACCATCCTCTTAAAGGGGATGATCTCACAGCAGGAACCCCCCACCTCCCCCTCAGAAGACACAGAAAGGCAGGAAATAGGGTTTTGTCTGTATTTGATCACTTACAGCAACAGAAAAGATGACAAATGTGTGTTCTGTCACAATTAACCACCAAAGGACTCTTCCAGTGAAATCTGCGTGAGACACAAGCAGTTGCCAAACAAACACATGAGATTAAGGAAAGAAAGATTTATCTTTAATCTATATCCATAAAGAAAAATATACAGTCTGTGTAGATCTGTAAAGAGAGATGTCATGTCTGGGTGTCATCATCATGGCATTACACGGTTATCTGACTACGAGACCCTGTACCTTTTGGGCTACATAATCTAAAAGCCTATGCCAGGAGTCAGTCCCTTGCCCCAGACATCTACATCAATAAGGAGAAGGCAGAAAGTATTTTTAAGCATTTTCTAGACTGGGAACTGTAACACTGGAAGGTGTGTACAATTAGTGCTGTTTAGCCAGGATGTCCTCAACTGAATCCAGTACCAGTACCAGGGTACCCAGACTGCTGCCTCTACTCACCTACTCTGCTAATTCTCCATGACTGTGGAGATATGACCATGACCACGACGCAAAGAAGAGACCCTGCATAGTCTTTCACCAATTGTTCCCATGGCAGATGTCGTCCTCTCATCTCCATGGGACCAAGCCACCACGCTTGGTGTGGACACCCGTTGGTGAACAAAGGAGAGGGCAGAGTCAGGAACCCAGGCCTGGGCTCCCAGGAGGACCTCTGTACCAGGGGCCTGGGCACAGTTCCCACCCCAGCACGTTACTGCCTCTGGCAGGTAGAAGCACAAGCAGAGGAGAACCTATCTTTCAGCCGGTGACTCGCTAGGAGGACAATTTAGCTCTTGAGATCCTGGTACCTGGGTACAAACCCTTAAACTCTGGGTAATACAATGCCAACAGTATCCACGCAGGAATAGGAGTCTATAGGGGTTCCATATGTTCACCTCCTCCCTTACATGAACCACGTAAGGGAGGATGTGTCCTGCCATCCCTTTAACTTAAATAAAGAAAGGTATCGATCGCTTACCACCTGCGCTCCGGACTACTATCCTGCAAATGGTTTTGCTCTGGGAACATGAAGCAACATATGTTAGCATTAACTTTTCTGCCTTTTTACATAGCTATAAACAGATCCATTGACTCTCCCTCCCCTCTCTTTTTAATTTTGCAAAAATAAATGCTTTCCTGGACAGTCAGAGTTCATTACCGAGACAGAGCACAGCTCCCTTTCTCCTGCCCACAAGAGCCAGAGCGAGGAAGCTCACATGGCACACAGACCACCCATCTTCGATTGTAGCGGGCAGGGAAAAATCTCCCATATTCCATATTTCTCCAAGACTTAAGATCATTTTTCTTTGGAGGATTTTTTTTTTTTTTTTAATGCATCTTCCGTATCATAAAACCTGTTTATTGTTATTTCTCTGAGCCATTTTTATTAGAGAGGTCTTTTTACGGAGTTTTATATTAAAGATTCTAACAAAGGCAAATAAAATTACATCTATAAGTAAGTGCATGCTGTTACAAGCTTGCCAAGAAGAGGCTTTGCATAGTAAAGATACTATAACAGAGTCAGGATTTTCAGAAAAGCTCGATTCGATACTCACAGCCGGGGCCAGGTTGATGGAGGAGCTCAGTTTCCATTCAGGCACCATTAGCAGAGGACTTCCAACCAAGGGAGATGCGGGGCCACCCTTCCTCTTCTGTTAGATCTCATCAGCCACAGTTCATGGTCAGCATCACTCGGGTGGGAGCTTTCCTTCCCTGTGCCCTGCGTGATGGGAACTACTTCTCAGCATAAGACCAGGGAATGGGTATTTATGTTCAAAACCAATGGCTGTCTGGTCTACAAAGCATGAAGACGCTTCAGCTTGCTGGGTTACGCAGAGTTAAATGAGAGGTGAGAAGAGACCAGTTGAAGTGACCTCAGTTCCACAGCACCTCATTAAAGCACCCTAGATTAATTTAAGAGGGGGCTCCAGGGAACTGCCTGCAGTATTGCCATCCTGCATGATCACGCACAACCACGAAAGAAGCAGGGACAGGCAGCAGAGGGGGTCAACCAGAGTAGGGGTTTCTGCTTGTGGGTTGGGGTTTCTTCTGGGGGGGGGCGTTGAGGGGGATTTTTGGGGGTGGGTGAGTTCTTTTGCTTCTTTTCTTCAAAATCCATTTTGCTACCTTTGCCATAAAGGTGGCAAACGCTCCGCTACAACAGTGTAGGAAGGCAGAGCACTGCTCACACCAAGACCCCTCCGGGGTAGCCCTGGGAGACTTGACCCTGAAAGAAGCTCCGTTGTCCTCCAAGAGCTGCTCTCCTCCCACATGCCTGCATCCTTCGCATGGCTTTTGCCTTGGCAGCCTCCAGAGGACCCCAACCAATCTCATTTCGTTCACATTGGGTCAGAGCACAAGCTTCCCAAAAATGTACTTGCCTGGAAAACCCAATCTTCCTGCAGCTGGGTCTCCAGGAGGGGTTTTCACACACCCTCTGGTTTTGCAGCAGGGGACGAGGACATGGGACGGGAGGAGGCGGTTACGCAGCATCTCGTCCTACTCAGTTAACTCCGTGAGCTCGGAGGAAAGCTCACCATCTGCACAGCCCGTGAGTCACCTCGGGACTCAGGCAGTTTACTGTATATATTAGTCAACAGAAATAAACAACACAAATCCCTAGACATTAAAAGCCTTTTTAATTATTTTTGTCCTCCCTCCCCCAAAATTTGGCTACGGATCCCTAATTATAATTTTCTGGAGATTTTAAAGTATTTAACTGCGGTTTCTATAAACATGAAGATAAATTACTACATCTAAATATTGGTTCTCAACAGTTACTAATGCCTCTCAAGGGGCTGCTTGTATTTTACTAAGACAGAAAAAAAATAAATTGTAAAAGATTTGCTTTGTCCCTCTCGCTCGCTATAGAGAGGAGTGGGGTTTGAAAAGATTTCTTGTAATCACCACTGAATGCTTTCTAACTGGTGCCTTTAAACAGCATTATTAAGTGAACTAAAGGGGAAGATTGATTTCCAAGATGATACATTGTAAAGTCATGAGAAATAAAAAAGCCTAAGCTTTTATTCCAGAGAATGAAGAGGCAGTAAATGCGAAGAAGACACTAAGACAGACACTGTACCACCCACCAGTTCCCCTTTTAAAGCTTCCAAGCTGACTGGCAGACAGAGCTGTAATGGGAAAATCTTAAAAGTTTTGGGGCTTGGGTTTGGATGAGCAACACAACGTGTGTGAGCATCCCTGAGGCTTATCCGGACTGTCTGGGTCTCCTGGATCTAACTCTTGGGCTGCAAGATTTACAAGAACATGTTGACGTATCACATATTCACAGCTTCTCCTCGGATTAAAAAAAAAAATGCTCCAACAGCATCGTCTGTTCCAGTATTTCCCCGTTACAGCTGTGGATTATCAGCCTCCAGGTATGGAGGAGGGAGAAAACAGAAAGACCAGGAGAACACCCCAGACCAAACCTTCCCTGAGCTGAAGCTTCCAGGTGGGGCTGTCCCAGCTACAGTCACACCTTACTTGACCTTTCAGTGTTAAAAAATCTCCCTGAAAAGGGTGAATCAGGAACTGCAAGTCCTGTAATTGTGTCGCTACATCTGAAATACCACCGCAAAGCATCCCAATTTATGACTATTTTTCATGGCTTTGTTGTCTAACACCAGATGAGTCCCCTGGTTGTGACACCACAATGTCCCACACAACTGGGAGCAGAAACAGACTGAGAGAGGAGGTGGGGGCATCAGCAAGACAAGCTGAAACTCCCACCAAAGCAGACAAGAAATAGCCAGCTACGGCAGAGAGGAACCTGGAGAAGGAGCCCTACGCGAGGGAGGGCACCCTGGGGTCTCTAGATGGAGATTTGGATCAAACCCAAAGCTTCACGAGCAGGGAAAACACAGCCCTTCTGGGTGAGGAAGCTGAGCTGCCACGTCAGGACACGGAGGGGCTGCTCACCCTCTGAAACCCATCCAACTGAGCCCTAACGCTGGTATCTGATGCTGTTAGAGATTTTTTGCATTTATTTATTTTGTAAAGCAGTGACATCTCTGCGTTGGTGCGTATGCAAAGGGTACAGCTCAGCTGCCTTCTTTGCCTGGCCCAAGGAAACCTCAGCCCTTGGTGGGACACAAAACCGTATTCGGAGAGGTGGAACCCAGTGCTGGGGCTGAAAGTAAAGCTCCTTTTGCCCGATTACAAGCTGAGCCACAGCCCTGAGATGCCTCTCCTACCGGCCCGTGGTCTGCTGAGCTCCCTCCAAACAGACCCAAGGAGATGTGGTTCCCACCCAAAAGAGCTTCCAGGCTCCAGCTGGGCAGAACACAAGGAAAGCAGAAACCACGTATAAAGCTATATTACCCATGCATTCATAGACACATACTAATAATAGAGCCCAGAAACTGCTCCCAGGTTACTCATCTTGCATGTCAAGCCAGTCCTCATGGTTTCCACAGGCACAGGGGAGAGGTGGGTGTCTTTCTTGGTTTCATAACAGTGCTGCACGCCGATGTGTAATAAATAAAGATGAAATGGAAATAATCCAACCCGTTCCTCTTTGAGCAGAGTTCAAGGAAAATATTGCAGCGAGAGACCATAAGCAGACCCAATAAATTTGTTCTCCCGCCCCATTCCCCTTTTGTTATTAGGGTGTGACTAAGACTTTGCAGCATCAACTTTAGGTCTTAATTAGAGATTCTTGCTGCGAGCTCAAGGGATATTTAGAAATCCCGTTAACAATATCATAGGAAGTTGCAGCAAACGCAGACACGACACAAACCCGCGAATCGGGCAGGCTGAAACACGCAGTCCTGGTCCTGGGATTTTTTCCTTTATCTTAAGCCTGAGACTCCTCTGGTGTTACATTATCTCCTGTGGATATCATACCAAGGAAAGGCAGAGGGGGTTTAATAGACTACACCCAGTTGTCCTCAAATACTTAGATCCAAAGGACTGCTTGACTTTTGGGGGGTCAAAAATGGAGCAAGTGGGGCTGTATTATTCCTAAGGAAAAGCTCATTGCCTGGGCTACTGTTAAGACATTATTGTCTGACTGTGCTTTCTACCCAGTGCTCGCTTCAGACGACTGAACTTGACCTATCCACCCATCATAAATTAAATTCTTTGATCTCATCTGTAACAACACAGAGCCCTAATAACAATAGATCAAACCGCAGTGGGGACAATATGCTTATTCTTTACCAACTAACTTTTAATTAGTAAACAGCGTGGGGGAAGAATCCACCTTTGCAGAACAAAAAGGGAAAGAAAAAGCATTTAGTACTTGAAAGAAATGGCTGATAAAGAGCAGAGGCATCTTTCAGAGCTCAACATCCTTGTTCTGTTCCTCTGAAAAACCACATCATCCCCAAGCCATTAAAACCAGGATGAATTTCACGTTGTTAAGAGATCGCCACCAAAGCAAACATCAAAAGGAGCTGGGGAGCAGGAAGCAGGTCAGGTGGGAGAGAAAGAGCACGATGCCTTTTATCAACCGTTCACAGAGAGAAACATCTCGCCGCCCGTCTGCCCGCATCCTTGCTTGGGCTGCCCCTGGTCCCTGTGGTCCACACGGTGAGCCCAGCTGCGGCTGAGTCAGGCTCCCACACCTCCCAGGGGCGTTTAATGTTTGCAAAGCAGCAAAAAAAAAAAAAAAAAGATCCCACAGCTCCCATCGCCCTGTTTGGTTTTTTTCTTTGCACAGGGTGGATTTATTACTGCAGAGATCTTGGCGGGTCCCCCTTTACACTAAATAGCTTCGATCGCCTCGTCATTTCCAGGTGAGCTTATCTGCTCCGTGGCAGGGTGGCTCCTTCCAGCCAAACAGAAAGATTTTAAGTTTTCCTATCATGGGTGGCACTTGTCAAGGCAGGGATATTCTGTGGCTGCACGTCTCGGGTCGCTACATGCCAACATAGACCAAATTCTAAGGCACAAATTCATAGAACAAAGTCTCAGGAAAGTTTCTTTTGCTGAAACACCCAAGAAGTCTCCCTCCCTGGCATTTCACAACAGGGTGCAGCGACAGCTCACCTGACCCCCCAGAGGGATGCTAACAGGCACCTCACACCCTCCTTACCCCACTCTTTCCCCAAACCGGCAGGTATTTTGCAGACCATTAGGTGCAGAAAGTATCACAGGGGAAAAAGAAGACAAGCTGATGTAGAGGATGCACTCACGCCAGGCTCGTTTCCTTTGGGAAGCAAGCTAAACCCCCAACAGGGCTTATTAAAACCTGCCTGACATAGGAAGAAGACAAGCCAAACCCAACCCAACCCAACCCATCTACGTGGTGTTACCGCTTCCCAAGCAACCAAGCCCAGCCTCCTGCCGACTGGGAGCAGGAAGGAAGCCCACGGGCAGGGATACCTCACTGAACCTCTCTGAGCGCCAGAATCCTTGGGTTCAACCCCTGCAGTCGCCCATCACGTCAGCAATGCCCTCACCGTGGCTTTGAAGATACCACAACACGTATTCTCAGCCAGGTTTGGTATTAAACCAAACACCTGCTGGGCCAAGGTACTGGGATTTCATTTGTCTGGTTATAATCAGCTACCTACAACCTTAAAAAAAACCCTGTAATAATCCGATTTTTAAAGAATATTTAAAAAAAAAAAAGAAAAACGAAACTCACAAGCAGTGAATAAATAAGCAAACCCTTTTTTCCAGCTGGATGTCAGTGTACTTGAGCTATTTTATCAACCCGTCGTACCAAAACCCTTCACAGTTTGTTTGCCACTGAAACGCAGCCCGTCCGCAGCACAAGGCTGCAGGAAGAGCAAAGTAAAGTCTGTTTGGGTTTCAGAGGAAAAATTGGGACGAGTTTCAGGTAGGAAAGATCTTAACAAGCAAACTGGAATTCGGGCTGGACACCAGGGCAAACACTGGGGCTTCTATCAGATGTCAAGTGACCCTCAGTGGCTGCAAGTGGGCAACCTGGCCCCGGTTTTATCTGTCGGCCGCTGATTCCGTGGGATGGGAAACAACCCTTGGCGTGCTCCAGGTACAGTTCCCAACATATAAACATTTAGATTTCCTTTCTATCTTCTAAACATCCAGTCTTGAAGAGATATTTCACTTTTACAAGACAGATCATACACAGACAAATGACAGATCTCATTAAGAGGACAAAGACGACAGAATGCCGCCGCGGCTATTTCTTTAGATGGGTTTTCAGCTGTTCCTTTAGAATTTAAAAAATCAACAAATAGGGTAAAGTTTTTCCACTGAAGTCTCCGTGAGCACTGACACAGGATGAAATCCTGCCCACGCTGAGTCCAATAACTGGCAAACAAGTCAGAAGTTTGTGTGGCACACACACACACATACAAGCTTTAGGACACAGAAAAAACACAAACCCCTTTGCAAATTGTGCAGCCGCAACACCCAGGACTAACACGAAACTAAAACCAGCAAAACCCACCCAGGGCACTGTCAGGACCCAGCCTTCTGTCCGCTGGAAGGATGAAAAAGGGACATCCACCACCTCAGGGATTTCAAAGCCACGCTCACAACTTGACTTTGTGAATGTTAAAGCCACGCTCGCAACTTGCGCCCATTAATCACTCGTACAGTTCCAGCTGGTGGACAGTTTTGAATGAACCAGCGGCAGACATCTGGAAGGAGAGAGACTCGCTCCTCCCTCCCTCGCCACGGCGGCCGGTGCCGACGCCACGCAGCAGAAGCCCGTTCTGTTCTTCAGTGGAATAACAAGACAGTTTTGCCACCTACCACTACTCGCCGCCTCGTCAAAGCCTCGCAATGTCGTGTGTGGTCCGGAGTTGGGTCATGCAACCAGCCAAAGCCCCTCTAACTCCATTTCCAGTTCACATCACTCTAATAGGCCCTCAGCTGGCCCGAGAAATTCCCAAACATCTCTTTCTACAAACAAGGAATTGGGTTTCTTTTGTCTTGCAATCAGGGGAGACAAATTCTCCCCTTAACCACAGTTTAATTTATTCCTTTTGGTTGCTATTGCCTCCACCTAGTGCAGCTGTCTAGACTGGGATGGTGGGATGGTGGATTTTTGTTTTTTCCCTTTTTTCTTCTTAGTTTGGGATTTTTGGAAGCTGCCTTTGCTTCTTTCCGAAACAAGTTTATTTTTAGTGTCACTTTTTCCATTGGCAAGATACTATGGCTGAGAGAGCTGCTCTCAGAGGAACTGCTCTGCTTTCAGTATGAAAATGAGAAAAGTCTGCCTGGTTGGAGGGCAGGCACAGGAGAAGGCAGCCGAGGTGACGGTGAGATGGTCCAAGGGAACAGAGTCCCACACACGTCAGTGAAGGTTGGCTGCTGGTGTCACTGGCTGAGCACGCTGCCATCAGGGAGAGCGCAAGTCCCTTTCAAACCTAAACCTGCTTAACCAAGGAGGATTACGGCATCTTCTGACATCCTCTTGGACTAATCTCCGCTTTGGATGGAGCTCCGTGTGGGAGGATGCCGACAGGACTTGCACCTGCCCAAAGCCACAGCACTCAACTTTTCTCCTGTTGGCTTCCAAGAACAAGTAAGCACTTGTCCATGAGGCACCTGAGAGCTTTAAATCCTGGGTAACCTTGCCACACGAACCTGCAACCAGCAATATGGTGATTTCTTAGGAAAGTAGTTCTTAGGTGATAGGATTATGGTTCTTAGGTGATTTCTCAGGAAAGGGGGAGTTCACAGACACAAGCTTAATTTTTTTGTTGTTGTTTTGTTTTGCCGTTTACCACCCTTCAACCTCCTGGCTGCCTACTTAGAACCATAGAATGGTTTGGGTTGGAAGGGATTTTAAAGATCATCGAGTTCCAACCCCCTTGCCATGGGCAGGGACACCAGGTTGCTCCAAGCCCCATCCAGCCTGGCCTTGAACACCTCCAGGGATGGGGCAGCCACAACTTCTCTGGACAAAACCAGACTTAATGGTGACCCAGCTTGCTCTTGTTCTTTCAGATCAGTATTTATCCCACTCTTTCTCCAAAATACAGAGACCCTTCCCATGATTTTGCTGGTGTGTGTTTTTGGAAAGCTTCAGCCAAGAAAGGGACAGCAAAGCCTGAAGCAAGCCCCCTTCTCATCCACAGAGTTTAATCCCGCTGCAATGGTTACCTGTTCAATCACCATTAGTTTACTACCTTGCAAAGAGCAAGGGTGCAAAAATCCGACATCACTTTTGCAAAGGAAGAGGCGGACTTGAAATAATTGGATAAAAATCTGACCGGCCTCTTATTTTTTTCAGCGTCACTTTTCAGCCTTCACAGCCCCCAGAGCAGCTTCCCAGCTCCCACCAACAGCTCAGCTTCACCGTTGAGCGCGACGCAGCCCAAACACAGCAACAGCAAGCGGGCAGAAGGGAAGAAAATAATAAATTTGAAAGCAAATCCTGCAGGCGTTTAGATTGGGAGCGAAGAGGTGGGGGAGGGCATTAACAGACACACACAAAACCCCAGAATTAAGCAAGCGAGACCATTCCAGTTGAGCTGTTTCAGCCATTGTCTTACAACAACTTTAAACCCAATTGCTTCTTTTTAATGAGGCATTTTCTTCCTCTTAACCACCCAAATCTAATCCATGATGTTAGTCCAACTCAGAGAACTTAAAATCAGAACATTGGGGCCTTTCTTAATCCTCTTAACTTGCCAAAGGTTTTCTGATCACACACCTCTTCCTTCCTACTTAAGGCTGGCTTTTTTCCACCACCCTTTGTCTTCTGTTTACAGCTGTGAAAAATTAGGATCCAAGCAGTAAAATCTCTACATAACAAATGAGCATGTTTCAGTGAAGGAAACCAGGCATATTTTCTTAATTATTTCATCAAATCAGATGTATCTAACAGTTCCCTGGGCTCAGATACTCAACATTTCTTGAAGGACATTCTTTAATTCACACTCCTTCGTTCTACTGAATAGCTACCTTCAAAAGATAAATCCTGTCTCATGCTACGGTCACTTTGCACCTCTCACATGATGTGGTAGGTCAATAAAGTTATTGTAGTGGAACAGGATCTCACGTGAAATGCAGGCATCCTCATCCTACACCTCTCACAGGCCCTCCTGAAGCCCAGCATCTCAGGAGAAGATGTCAGGACTAACCGGACTTCTCATAAAGAAGCTGGAAAAGCTCTGATCTAGCACAGACTCATTCAGGGCTCACAATCAGAGGCACAGAAATACATCCGAGATCTACTGTACCTCTAAACTTGGACCTTTCTCAGATCGTGGCTAGTCTAGGGCAGAAGACTGACACTTGGGTATCTAAGGAATACCCTGTTATGAGGATAAGAGAGTCGCGCTGGAGTGAAAAATGGCCCATCAAGCTCTAAGAGGAACCCCCTGTCCTTAATGAAGTTTAGTGACCAGAGGGAGCAGCAGGGGACCTCAGTGATTTTCCAAGCCTAGCTACTTCCAGATTTCCCTTAAAGCTTGTGAAGCCTTGGACCTGAGCACTGGCTCCTGGAGTCACTTCTAGCTGTTACACTGCACTGAAGGAACCAAGCTTACACCAGAAGCCCTCTCCTCTCACATCAGCAATACACGCTGACACCATGAGATGCTTTCATGATGAACTGCATGATACAGAGTAGGTGCTGAGCAATGCAAGAGCCACGGGTAAGCAATTGTCCAAGGGACAATCCCCATCACGTCCTGGTTCAAATTAGGTTTAAAAACAAAAACAACATGAGACTTCCTTCCTGCCCCTCGCTGCATCGCTCTTCTCAGAGCTATGGGTTTTACCAAGTGGGCCACTGAGTCGAGACAAACTAGGAGCCGAGCAAAGGGCTTGAACCAGAACATGACCTGGCACCCATCCCAAGTTCCTTTCGAGTTTGGTTAATATTCCCCACCCATCATTTTTCATGTGCATGTGCCACATCACTTCCTGGTTCTGATTTGCCTGCTATTTGCCCCACGGGTAGGGTGTTACCCATCAAGGCTGAAAAGCCAGCAAGTAACCCCTCCTCCCCCTCCTCATAAACCCCACACCCATCTCTGAGGGATCCAAGCATCCTTGGCAGGAAGGAGTCCAAGAATTCTTTATGCACATAAGAATGTCCCCCTGCCACATCATAATCCTGTTTGCTACCAGTGCCACACACTGATGGTCTAGGTCAAACTCCAGATGTTAATAAAGCTCAGTAACAACTGCTCAGAGAAAATGCAGATAATTGGTCTCATACCTACTATTAGAAGAAAAAAAATCCAACAAAATACATGACAAAAGAAAATGTGCAATAAAGGAAGAAAAAAAGTGTCTTGGTTGCTTTTAACATTCTTTTCTAAAAGCTAATTTTAGCTCCATGGATGGAGCTTCAGGGCAGATGCACATCTGGTGTAATCTGCCAACTTCCATGGGTCAGGCCCATAGCACTTTCCTCCTCTGCTGAAAGTAGCCATCTCAGACGGCTTGGGATGCAAAACCAGAGAGGGTTAATTAACGAGGGTTTCACGATGTTTCCCTCTGCTCTTGCAGCTTTGGACTGAACCGGGTGTCGATGGTCTCACTCTAGTCAGGTGCTGACTGGAAAACACTTTGCTTCTGTTTCCCCCAGCACTCAGGAAGCGCTGGGGTCGCTCTATTATAAAAGCATCGATATTTGGCTTGTTGTCACCATTTGTTTCACCTCCTTCGCTACTAGCGTGGGTTACATAAATGTGCTACACTCAGAGGAATCCAGGAGGAAGAGGCAAGGGTCTGGGATGCCAGCCCTGCTATCTGCGGGTGCATTTCTCCAGCCTTTGAATCACCACCATTACCATATATGCCCTTCAAAAATAGTTTCCAGGCAGACATTTAGATTTTGCCATTGGCTTGGCTGGGGTTCTGAGAGGATCAGATATGGTCAAATTCTGCTGTTAGTGCAGATAATGCAAATCCCCAAAAGATAAGTGAGGTTGATTATCTGCAATAAGCCACAGGAACGACATGCCAAGCACAGAGTACTGCATTAAACTGGGACTCGGAGTCGTATGGGCTAAACTCCCCGTTAAACCCTAGCAATTGGCAACGTTATCGATCGCTGTTATTTCCCAGGGTATTTCAGCCTTCACTCACTTCCATTCACGAGTGGTTCACATTATTGGCTTGCAGGAATGTGTTGCTTATCAAACTTGCTGCTTCGTTGCACATACTATATTAACACGTGGCATCAGGGGCCCACCAGCTGCTCCAGCAAGGATAGGGGCTGCACAACACAAGTTAACAATTTTGGATGTTCCTACATGGAAACCATCATATTCACATACCTGAAACAGCATCCACTTTATACTACAGCTCTCGATTTCCATGGTGTGCAGAAGAAACCCGCACAGGGAGCCTCTGCCATGCAATGGGAGCTTCACCAGGCACCTGGAGGTGAAATGAGCAGCTCACAGCATCACCAGTTCTGGTGATCTTTCACAGTGGATCCACATAGGGACCCAGAACTGCCATTAGCTATTTTTTAAAGCTCTTCAGGACAGACAACGGGGCTCTGGAGAAATGCTTCAGCAAGTTTGTTACCTGTCTCCCTCCAGGCAAGACTGAATTTGTGAAGCTTCATATGCACCTCGACCCCAGAGCAACACATTCACCCTGCTTTTCTCTACCTGCCACCATCTCATTCCCTGAGCTTGCATCCCTATCCCCTCAGCCCAAAAGCTACACGTCACACGGATCCACAGAAGGAGAATCCAGCAGGTCACACCATGGCTATCACTGCCTGGCTTTGACACGTGGGCTTTCACCTCATTTCCCCTCCAACAACAACAAAAAACATTCATAGATCATAGAATCATAGAATGTTTAGAGTTGGAAGTGACCTTCAAGATCATCAAGTTCCAACCCCCCCTTGCCATAGGCAGGGACACCTCCCACCAGACCAGGGTGCTCCAAGCCCCATCCAGCCTGGTCTTGAACACTTCCAGGGATGGGGCAGCCACAGCTTCTCTGGGCAGCCTGTTCCAGTGTCTCACCACCCTCACAGCAAAGAATTTCTTCCTAATATCTAATCCAAATCTCCCTTCTTCCAATTTAAAGCCATTACCCCTTGTCCTATCACTATGCTTCCTGACAAAGAATCCCTCTCCTGCTCGCTCCCACAAGATACTGATGTCCACCTTGTGCCCTTCAACCCATCCTGCCAAACTTTCTCATTACGTGCTGGGTTTTAACAGACAAAGTTGTGAGCGGTACTTATTTATCATGCTATTTACAGGGAGGAAATTTATAAAACATGTTTAAAACTTTACAAGGACAGCAAGCCTTTCCAAAAAAAACTCAGGAGTTCAAACTGAGCTGTGCCAGAATTAAGTTGCTTCATGCAAGAAACATGGTCCGCAGGACTTTGCACCAGTGAGAAAGGAACAACTTGAAGATGAGGAGTGGTACTTGTCTCTAGTGCACATACTTTGGCCATTAGGATTTTCTCCAAGCTTTATTTCTCAATGTACCATCTGTGCGTGGCCTCCTTAGGTGAAACAGGCTTGCCCTAAAGAGGATGGTCAGATGGTGGAGCACGCAATAACTTCATTTACAGGGAGAAAGGAAGGAGGCAGCTGGAGAAGAAGGGGGGAGAGGATGCGTGAAACCCTGAACCAGGCGGTTGTTACCCCAGCATTCTTCAAGAAATTGCCGTGGTCTGTATAATGTGGGTAGTTTGGAGCAGTTGTGCAGTAAATATTTTTCCTCAAGCACTTTTCATGCTCGAGTTTTAGGTTTTCAGAGGGATTTTTTATTTTTTTTTTTAAAAAAAAAAGGTTTTTTTTGAAGGAAGATCAACGACTTAATGAAAAAAGTCTGAGAGATGCAAGAGCAAGGCTATCGCTTCAAGAGTGCTTCCAGATTTACATAAATAACATTCCTCCTGCATAAACATCTTGGCAAAGACAGAGCATCTAACCCCCTCCTACTCTATTGGCCTCCACTAAATTCTGCAGAATATTAAAACCCCTTGATGGTAACATGTTCTCGGCCAGAAACAAATCATTAGTTTGGATGAGGGCATCAAACTGCATCTGCTCTGTTCCCTGAAGTTCCAAGTGCAAGAGATTTAGTAGGGAGGGAAGAGGATTTCTTTGATAGAGGGATTTAGAAAAACAGCAATTGATATAATTTTAAAGCACATACAGATACGAGGGGATGTGTCTTTTACAGACAAAGACACATGGGAATGGTCTGGTATAATTAAAAGTGGAGATGGGCTCAAGCTGTGGAGTTTGGAGGTGGATCTGAAAGCTCAAGACTTTTGGGTCAGAGCTTTTGTTCTGCTTGCAACACACAGCTAAGATGGTCCATAGATCCATTTTATCCAGAGTCAGGAAGGGGTAAATACAAGCTCATCTCTAAGTTAAAAAGAAGAAAAATAAAGCCTCAGAAGAAGCTGTGAAATGCTGCAGGGGACCCTACTTGGCTGAAGAAAGCCACAGTAAGGGAGCTGCCCTCCACTGCAGGGCCAGTTCAGCCCTTGGCATGGAGCTTGCAGAGCTTTGAGAGGGCTCCAACACGCAGCAACAAGGGGCTTTTGCGGTTCTGGCTGTTCCCACCATTGCCAAAACTCCCTGCGAGAAGGCAGCGAAGAGGAAGGGGGGTACGGATGAAGCTGTTGCCAGTTTTTAACTCGCCTCTAGTCTCCTTGCGCAGAAGGAATTATTTTGGGGTGAGTTCTACTCTTTCAAGAAAGCACCACGTGGCCAAAGCCACCCAAAGAAAGTCCTACCCACCAGGGCAATAAGTAATTGATCCTACAGGAGAAGAAAATCTCTTTTACCGGGAATATTACTGAAAATTAGAGACAGTTGAGGGTCTTTTTTCTTTTCAATCCAGTCTGTGCCTCTTGGGTTGTATATTTTTTTCCCCTCCAGAAACTGCTAGCTTTCTGCTTCCTTAGAGGTTCTTCTTTAAACCCACAAGAACATCCTGCATGGATCTGCAGGGACAAATGATTTCTTGAAACATACTGGTCTTAATCAAACCTAATCTTTCATGACAGGACAGTATAGCCTGGACAGCTATTAGATTTAGCACAGCTACTCTGAGCAGCACTGTTATGTCAAAATTATGCAACCTAGGCTTTGATAGGCTTTGGGGATTTTCTCAATGGTTCCTTATGAGCCTGTTGGTGCCCCTCACATTTCAATGACCACAATATGAACATTAAATGTATTTCCTTTCCCACAGCTGGATACTGTCCCATCTGTTCTGAGACAGCCAAAGTGTCAAGTAAGCCAGACAAGGCAGACAATTTTTCATGCAAATCTGTTGACTTTAGGATTTTTAAATATATGTCTTTTTAATAACCCACAGATTATCTCACAAAAAACCAGGTCATTTGCAAGAGTTACTCCAGCAGTCCTTGGCATCGTTAGCTAACATTGCAACGTACATATATTATTCTCAGAAGAAAACCTGGCAGGAGGACAGAAAGAAATGCCATGTATAGTCAAACTAATGGTTTAGCCTGGGCTGTTGTATCCGACAGCGCTGGGTCTGGATGCTTGAGAGGGATGCACGTAGCCCCCTGAACAACTGCACCCCCAAACCACTTTCCAGCTGTGCAGCACAGGTGGAAGGGAGCAAACCAGACTGAAAGCACTCCCCCAGCCCCAGGCAGGGGGAATTGGGATCTTAGAATCATAGAATGGATAGAGTTGGAAGGGATCTTAAAGATCATGAAGTTCCAACCCCCCTGCCCTGGGCAGGGACACCTCCCACCACACCAGGGTGCTCCAAGCCCCATCCAGCCTGGCCTTGAACCCCTCCAGGGATGGGGCAGCCACAGCTTCTCTGGGCAACCTGTTCCAGTGCCTCACCACCCTCACAGCAAAGAATTCCTTGCTGGTATCTAATCTAAATCTCCCCTCTTCCAATTTAAAACCATCACCCCTTGTCCTGTCACTCCATTCCCTGACCAAGAGTCCCTCTCCAGCTCTCCTGGAGCTCCCTTCAGATACTGGAAGGCTGCTCTAAGGTCTCCCCGGAGCCTTCTCTTCTCCAGGCTGAACAGCCCCAGCTCCCTCAGTCTGTCTTCATAGGAGAGGTGGCTCTGATCATCTTGGTGGCCCTCTGCTGGACCCGTTCCAACAGGTCCATGTCCTTTCTCTGTTGAGGACTCCAGAGCTGGACACAGGACTCCAGGTGGGGTCTTGCAAGCGCAGAGCAGAGGGGGAGAATCACCTCCCACAACCTGCTGGTCACGCTTCTTTTGATGCAGCCCAGGATGGGGTTGGCTTTCTGGGCTGTCAGCACACACTGCCGGCTCATGTGGAGCTTCTCATCCAAGTCCTCCTCAGGGCTGCTCTCCAGCCATTCTCCGCCCATTCAAGTGGAGAATTGCTGGAGAGCAGCCATGAGGAGAAGGACTTTTTGTTTACAGATGAGGGCTTCTTCCCTGGCACCTTTACCCGTGCCCTCCCATCCCAGGGTGGGCACCTCAAGGCAACGCCTCAGATAATGCTGCACCCACAGGATCGGGTCTTGAAATGATTTACACGAAACCAAGGAAATAACATGTTAAATCAGCCAATATTATCAGTAGCCAGCTAAGTACAAGCATCAAGCCCACAATTAATTTCATTCCAGAACCCAGCCAGTCTCACAGCCCAGGACGAGTCTCTGCTCAGCACACACCCTGACTCATTTACTCACCAGATCTCTTGGAACAAGGTAGGGATGTGAACAAATGAAGCGCCTTGTGACTACGAAACGCTGCACCACGATGGCACAAAGAGCCTTTCTCGCCTCTACTACTGTTCAAATCCCCTCGCTTTTTAATGCGATAACTCCACAATAAAACAGACTGGGAGAAGAAGCTGGCAAAGCATCCTGCGATGAAAGCCAAAGATGTTAATTGCCTTCCTGCCATACTTTATGAGGTAAATTTGCCATCAGTTATGGATGCAAGACCCCCACTTGGCAGGAGAGGATGCTACCAGGAAGACATTATCCACAGTAGCTTCCAGCCTCTGGATTTCATGCCCATTTCCCAGAAGAGCCTGGTGTTGGCACCCAGAGCCTTACCTGGTGTTTGATGAAGGACCAAACCAAGGAGAAAGATAAGTACCTCAGAAGACAGACACCTCTTGCTCCTTTAAAAAGCATATGGACATTTGACTAATCCAGGTGCAGTTCATTTCTCCGTATCTCAGGGCTGATTTAACAGGGCCCACAGTAATGCCGGGAAGCCCATGCAGGCAGGGCAGGAGGACACTTCCATCCTTTGGAATAACAGGATGAAAAGGGAACTGGCTGCACTGAAGACCTGTACCTCCTGCTACCAGCTTCTCATGGAGCAACACTGCAATCAGAGAAGGTGCCTGCTCTTGTAGCACCAAAATTACCATGAAAGAGGCAGTCACAGGCTATAAATTGAGTAAGCATCACATAAACCCTGTCTTAGAAAGTAGGCCATTCCCCTTTCCCTAAGACGTTTTTCCTGGGAAAGGAGGGACCATACTTCTCTGGATATCTTGGGAACTTGGCCACTTCCTCCAATTCCCTCCTTTTAAAAAATAAAAAATAAAATATAGAATCACAGAATCATCCAGGCCAGAAGGGACCTCCAAAAGGTCATCTAACACCCCCAACTAGACCAAGGGCCAGGGCCTCGTCGAGCTTCGCCTTGAATATCTCCAGGGAAGGGGCCTCAACCACCTCCCTGGGCAACCTGTTCCAGTGTTCTACCACCCTCAGAGTAAAGAAATTTTTCCTAATATTCAACTTCAATCTACCCTTCTCCAACTTAAGTCCATCGCCCCTCGTCCTATCGCAGCAGGCCTTTGTGAACAGCCCCTCCCCAGCCTTCCTGTAGGCCCCCTTTAGATATATGTACATATTAAAAAAATACAGCTTATTTTCTGCAACTCTGCTTTAAAAGCTGAGTTCCTAAACCTAAAATGTGTGATGCAGAACAGCTGACTTTATGCAAGACTTGTTATTAGAAACAGTTCATTGCTGAACTGCGATTTCACGAGATGCACCTCGTTCACAGCGCAGGCATATACCCCACGTACAGATATCCAGGCACAACAGCCTGGCCAAGAACTGCAGAGTTTCTGCCTGTAAGTGCCTGGGGCAGATCCTGACTCAGAGATTCCTCCACGTTATTTTCCATGGGAGGAAGCAAGAGTTATTTTGCAGAGGGTCTGAACAGACTTGATGCCAGTTTCTTGCTGGTAAATACCACTTCCAACCTCACTCGCAGTCTCCAACAGATGTTTCTGCTTTTCAAAGTAATGGAAATTTTATGGACCATTTTCTCCTCCTTCTCCTGTTCCCTAGGAGGGAGCAGCAGACCCAAAATGCCCTCAGAAACGCAGTGGTCTCCTCCTAAAATGCACTTCAGAGCAGTGTCGCCAGCAGATCATGGAGACAGAATCAAACCAGTCAGTTGTGGATTAGGTTCTTCTGGAGCAGCAGATATCATCTGCAACCAGAGAGTGGCATAAAGGTTTCACTTGTCCAATAAGAAGCTTGAAGTGCCTCCTAAAGGGCAAGCTGGCGGTTCCCAAGGTGAGTAGTGAGCCCAGGGGTATGCCCAAAAACTGGTTAAAAAGACTTGCTGCATTATTTTTAAGCCCTTATGGTTGGTCAGCATTCATTACAGCTGGGGAAACTGAGGCACATGAAGTTGTTTGCTGGGGTAGGAACTTAATTGGGACTAAATCCATGTGTACGAGGCACTGCTGCGCTCATCGTGAGACAGCACCTCCTCAGCCAGAGGAGCCAGAACACGAACAGCATGGGCTGGAGACACGGAGACGAGGGAAAGCCTTTGCCGACGTAGACAAAGTATGGAATAAAAGGGTCTGATGTGCATCCTGAGAATCCACATCTTCCCTCGCCAGACTCTCATGTCTCTGGGCTCACCCAACTGCCTGCAAACACAGTCTTCTCCCCAGACGGCTCAAACAAACCGTGCGTGTTGTAATGCTCCTTAAGCAAAAGCCAAACAAAAGTTGGGGAATCCCATTGACTCACACCTGTTTTAATTATTATTTTTTTTCAGGGCCCAGGACTTAGTGAATGAGAATATTATCCCATGGGGATTGAGAACACAATGGAAACAGGAAACTTTTAAAAAGCATTTCTGTGGAGATATTATCTCACTGCTGTAGGACACAAGATTTACTTAATTGCAGCCAAGGAAGTTTTAGATTACGCTTTGCAATGTCTGCACGAAAGTCTCGGCTATTATGGGGCAGGCTCCTTGCGTGGCTACTTCTTTTAAGATATGTGCCTTTCCCTGAACATGTTAACTGGAGGGGATTTGATGATAATGCAAGTAGGTTCAGAATACTTCAAAGCCTTAAATTAGATTCAGGGCATCACAACCCATGATGAAGAACATAAAATTGCTTTTTTAGCAGATGACATCCCGCTTTCTCTCGGTGAAACACAAGCCTCTATTCAACGCCTTGGAGAAGTCTGAGACTAACAACCCTGTTTCTGCTTCTTTTTGTCTGCATAAATATGACCAGGACAGAGGCAATGCCTCCAGGCACCTCCCCAGCAAAATCCCTCTTAATTTTCCATGCCAATGGTCCCTAGAAGGATTCAAATCCATAAGAAGCCAAATCTCTCTCCACTTAAATAAACTTATAACAGTAAGTCTGCAATCCTTTTATGTGACACACATCATGATTTTCAAAGATGGTCTAACTCCCTATTATCTATGCTTGATCAAGTCCACTTACTGAAAATGGCTAGCCGTCCGAGTACTTCATTTTCTGCAGGGTCCCCTGGCACTTGAGCCTTTTAACAGCACTTGAACCTAATCCCACTCCCCACCCCCCAAAAAAGACCAAAAAGTGAAGAAAATAGAGTAGAATATTCAGCAGTTTTATACAGCCCTAGATGGGACCAATTTCATCCTTGTGTCCCCAGTTTTCCCTCTTCACACTTCATATTCCTAGTCCTGCTGCCTCTTGTGTCATTGGACCCCACGGCTGGGTCAGGACAGCTTGCACGGTGCTGTGTGTGAACTGACCACCCCCAGCATCCCGAGCTGACTGGTATTTGATGGCTGAGGTGACCGTCTGTGACCACTCAAGCTCCTCCAACCTTGTTTGTGATAGGGCTCCATTATTCACTCACTTGCCAGTTCTACTGAAATCCACTAAGGATTTGTCTTTGGGATCTCCATCCCTTTCTTATGTTGTTGAACTGGGTTAGTGGGTCCAAACGTTTTGGGAGAGCTGATGGAGAGAAACAACCCCATTTGAAATTGGTTCCATTGCAAGGGAAAACTCAGATCATCTCCTCAGTTCTCCAGAGGAATAGCAATTTTCGGCTGTTTTCTGTTTCAGCCCAACTTCTTGTTACCACCGTGTGGCCCCAAGAAATCAGCTCATATCACTTGTGCAAGTGTCCTGGCAAGAGACTACGGAGAAAGAATGACAATGAAGGACTAACCGGGTCTCTATATACCAGGGGCTTCTCCAGTGGACCAGTGAGATACTGGCCATACCTCCTGCAAAGCTGTGCTGAAAGGTGTTCAAACCAATCATGAAAACCACCCGTTAACTGAAGAATTGATTCTAACACTCAAAGATCTCAACTCCAGCCTTTGGAGCCAAGGCACATTGTTAACTGAACAACCCCAAACTAAGCAACCCAATGTCCTTAGATTTCTGTTCATTCAGGAAGGATGTAAGGTTATCAAAAGAGCACCAAGATGACAGGTTCAACAGCACAAACCCCATGTGCTCATATTATTACGCTCCCTATAAAATGACTCAATAGATCACAACCATAACCTCCCAAAATCTCCAGGTTATGCCAAAGGAATCATTCCACAACACTAAACTTGAGGATTTAGAATTCAGAACTTGAAAAAAAAAGAAAAAAAAAAAAGAAAAAAAGACTAAGTTACAAGAGAGAAAGTGAAGAGATGTTTGTGTTTGTTTTGAAGAAGAAAGCAAAGCTTAGCATTTGTATCCAGTGAGAGCTTCTGGATCTATTATTACATCTGTTCCACCAGATTTCTCTGCAACAGTTCCTCTTATTTCCTCAGAACAATAAAAACCATGAGCTGGATGCCAAGTGGCGAGTGTCCCACGACCTTCTCCAGCTACTAAGTCTGAAGCTACTGAGAGGTTTCAACAGCTACTATGAAATGATGCAACCAATTACTTCCATGTGCTAACTTTCAAGGTATCAAAAGAAGAACCATGTTTCAAGAAACAGAAGAAGAACAAATAAGGATCCATTTTTCAGCCTCACTACTTCTTTCCTGATGCTGGAATGGCAAGCTGAAGTGTTTCTACGGCTTCTTCAGCAGTGGCTATTCACACGTTCAGCCGTGTCCAAACAGACATCCTTCCCTAAGGCTCTGACCTTCCTTTTTTTCTAGGACACAGTCCAGTAGGTTGACTCCTTGAATAACACTTCTGCAAGCTGTTGACTTTCAGTGCCACTCCAACTGGAGCCCCACATTCATTTTAAGCCTAAGCACTGCCCGCTGACAACGGAGGCTGATCCTGGCTTCACGACCGTCCTTCCTTCCTTCCTCCCTTCAGCCAACACCAGATTTCACACACTTAGTAGGAAATCAATCAATCAATCCATCAATCAATCAAGCCTAGTGTTTACCAGTCTTCTGATGCCCCTGTGGGTTTTAGTGCTGGCAAGAGAGAGCAGGTGGAAATAGATGACCGAGATGAAGAGGGAAAGCAGAATCCTTCCTTTTGGCAGCATCTTGCCTTTTTACCAACTTGAACTACTCAGAAAATACCACCTGAGGGACTGAAGTCACTGCCTGCTTTTTTTCCAAACTCAACCTTCTGCAAAGTTATGCAAACAAGAAGGGAGCTTAAATGGAGATGGAAGCAGCAAGTCCAATTTCCCAAGCCTCAAAATAAACAACACACTGTTTATTTTTCTTCACACTCCAAACCAAGATTCACAAAGAATCCTCTTCCATCCAGTTAATCCATCCTTGTTGCTAATACGGGAAGATGTGTCCTTCAGGAAAGGCTGCCCTCAGTCAGCATGCAGACATTTTAATGATATCACCCTTTTAATTTTTTTTTTTTTTTATTTTTTAACTAAATCAAAAATACCTGAGCATCCCTATGGTGCCCTGAGCAGCTTTTCTGCTCTGGCTCCTGGTTCTACGGCTTCTGTCAGAATTTCCAGAGACTTTGGACCAGAAAGAAGACACAAGGCTATTTCCCCTCACTGCTAACTACCATTGACCCAAATTTACTGACTTATTTAGCCACAAGAAAACCCATTCTCATCATTTCAGTGGACAACATTCCCTTTCAGTTGTTGCATCAACATCGTACAAGGTCACTCTTAAAAACAAAGGACTTTCTATAATGCCGATCCCTGAACTATCTCAACGATGAGCATACGACATCAGACTTATTGTTAACATAAGATTCATTTAGTGCCGCAATCCCAAGTGGCAATGAAAAGTATCAGAGTAATTGTTCATCTGCGAGTCGTATGTATTTTCCCCGAAATAAATGAAGCGTACTCTGAAGCTCTCTCTCTTTCGGCTTCCCCTGCCACAACCCCCACAACCAACCTCACGCAGGGAAGAGCCAGCCATAACGCAGCACAAAACCAAAATAAAATTGAAACCTGATAAGGCCACATTCTCCGGGAGAAGCCATGTGTGAGATATTTTTGCTTAATTATTTCAAGAAATGTATGGCCCCTTGGCTGTCACCAAGGTTGGCCTTGTCAGGCTAATATCACGACGAACGATTGTGCAAGGCAATCGCCAGATACTTCCAAGTATTTGAGACCCAGCTAATCAGCTCACGTTTCATATTCTTTTTCCAACTTTTATGCTGAAATAGAGCCCTTACTGGTGTGTATCAAGCCCTTTTTTTCCTGCCCTTCTCGGCATTAGAGAGATGTCCAGTTGCAGGGTTTGGACACACACACTGACGTTGCTGCCATCACTGCTCCTAAAGCAAGTCTTCCTAAAGCTTTTTTTTGCAGAATCATAGATGTTTTCAGTCTTGCCAGGCCTACAGCAAATGCAGTATGAAGCCTGATTGCAGATCAACAGTGATTGTAGATTATGGCTAAAGAAATAACTCAGCAGGAGGGCATTCCAGTGCCCGGGTTTCAGCCGGTCACGCCTCGGTGCCCTGTACATCTGGTTGAAGAGACAGGTGCTTTCAGTCCTAAATTATACAGGATATTGAAAAAGCACCCACTGATGATATTAAGAAAGGGAGCCATTTGCTTTCCAAATAGATCACTTTCAAGCTGAATGAGGTTTTAATATCTAGAGGGAATAATGACATTTTTTTTGTTTATCCCCCTCTCTTACACAGGGGAGTACATAATAGATGTTGTTAAATAACCTGCTGTAGGATTTAAATCTGTTTCCACGATAGCTTCGGTGCCCATCCTACGGAGCAGGCAAAGAGCTGAGACATGCCAGGACACCTTACTGCATGGGAAGTCTCCAAGTTACCAACTGTAAAAATGCAGTAGCAACGGGGAAAAAAAAAAAATAACAAAAAAACCCAAAACAACCCATCCAAACCAACCCAAACACAAACTCATTAATTTTGGGCATGTTTAGTTTGGAAAAGAGAAGGCTGAAGGGAGACCTCATTGTCCTCTACAGCTACCTGAAAGGAGGCTGTAGAGAAGTGGGTGCTGACCTCTTCTCTCAACTGAAGAATGACAGGATCAGAAGCAATGGTATGAAGTTTAGATTAGATATTAGGAAGAATGTTCACTGAAAGAGTGGTCAGGCACTGGAACAGCCTGCCCAGGGAGGTGGTGGAGTCACCATCCCTGGAGATATTGAAGAAACATGTAGATGTGGCACTTCAGGGCATGCTCTGGTGGCCAAGACTGTAGGGAGATTGTGGATTGTGGTTTTGTGTGTAGTTGGATTTGGTGATCTCAGAGCTCCTTTCCAACCATAACAATTCTGTGATTCTGTATAATGAGCTTGAATGTTTCTAAGTGAAGCAAATTAGAAAGGTAAGGGGTTAGGGAAATCACGGCACTACTGAATAAAACAGCAAAAGAGAAAACTGTCATGATAACTGCCCCAATAGCTGTGCAAAGCCACGTAAAACCTCATATCTAGTAACACACAGAAACAGGATAAACAAAGGCTCAGTTATTTTCATAAATAGGCAAAATCCATCATAATAAATACTTGTTTAAAACTTACCCCATGACAAAAAAATAATTGCTAGGTGACAGCCTGAGTTAAAGAAAATACTCATGAAAGCTGGAAATACAGCATCTACTAAGCTGACAAACAGAGCCATTTTTGGGTAGAGAAGATTCCAGGGAGACCTTAGATCAGCCTTCCAGGATCTGAAGGGAACTCCAGGAGAGCTGGAGAGGGACTCTTGGTCAGGAAACATAGTGATAGGACAAGGGGTAATGGCTTTAAATTGAAAGAAGGAAGATTTAGATTAGGTACCAGCAAGAAATTCTTTGCTGTGAGGGTGGTGAGGCACTGGAACAAGTGGCCCAGAGAAGCTGTGGCTGCCCCATCCCTGGAAATGTTCAAGGCCAGGCTGGATGGGGCTTGGAGCAACCTGGTCTGGTGGGAGATGTCCCTGCCCAGGGCAGGGGGGTTGGAACTGGATGATCTTCAAGGTCCCTTCGAACCCTAACCATTCCATGATTCTATGAAATATGGGAATAAATCACTTTAGAGCAATTAAGGAGAAGCTGCAAAGGGTAAACACGAGGATGAGACCCCACGAGTGAAAACTGAAAAACTGCAGGTGAGCAGAGAAACCCAACAGCCCTTTTCACATGGAGAAGTACAAAAGGAAAACGAAGCTTCAGATGATGGCATGAAGATTCATCCTAAGGAAAAAAAAAAAAAAAAAAAAAACCCCGAGCTGTGCTCTCTGTGAAAGCTTATTCCAGACAGTCCATTTTGGAGAGGAAACGCGCCTTGGCGAAGGGAAGCGGGGAAGTCTGCAGTGTTTACAAACAGTATGTGAAGAGGTAGCTTGTAACTGGAGTGGTACGGAATGTCCCTTGAGGAAAGGGAGGATGGAGGAAAAATGAAGAAATTGGGTAAATTACCTTCCTGGAATAATGCTTTAACAACAACAACAAAAAAAATCTTTCTTAACAAGGCATAGATTATGCTTTGTAAAACGTGGAAATATGGTCTCTGACAGTACAAAAGAAATCAAGTAAAAATACCAAACTTGTTCTTATGAAGCGCTCGCTACGGCAGCTACGTAGCATCTGCCTCTGTAGCTGCACACACTTGAACACAAAGCCAAACACAGCTGCCCTGGGTAAAAATTTCGTCCTGTGTTGTATTTTCGAACCAAACATTTAAAGAGGTCACAGTTTTGAGGATGTATTTCATTTCCTTTGCACCATAGGAGTGATACTGGCATTTCCATTAGAAGAAAATAAAAAGGTATGTTACCAGTCTGGTATCTGTCTTTTGTAAAAATCACGGCCCTGGTTTAAGGCCAGAGTGGGCTATATTGCTCACCCTATGGGATTTTGTAAAGACAGTAAAAGGATCTTATATTTAATCCAAGCGCAAATGCTTGACTAACAAGCATTAAAATTGACTAACAAGGCCACAGCTTAGCAACTTGGGTAACAAATTCAGAAAGTTTAAGCAGCTTGTTCAGCTCTGCCTCTGTAAGAGCATCCTTGAGGTAAGACCTCAAAAGTTCAGGTGCAAAAGGAATATCCTTCCTTACATACTGGAAAATGCAAGATGGCCAATATTCAGTCTGTTTCCTCACCAATATGAGGTCTAAAATTCTCCTCTGCTGAATCTACCTGCCACTGGTGTTATTCTTACTACTAGCAGCTGGAGTAGGGATATGATAGAGTTTTTTTCTGAGACTTCATCATCAAAAAGTTGGGACTTCCAAACATCCTAAGTCACACAAATATTCCCCTTCAAATGTTTATCCTAGATGAAGATTGATCGGCTGCTTCTTGACTTTAAGGTTTCTTTAAGCTACATACCCTCTTGTCTACCAGTACTCTGTCAACTCAAGAAGCCATCCAGAAACTGGACGGACATTCAGGCACTTATGTTCCAAGCTTCACTCCTTCTTACATGTACACGTACTTTTCTTGTTTATACTGCAAAAGATGAATTTCCAGCCCATTGTACATTCAGTTTGTTTATGAGAAAGTGCTTTGGTCTGCATGAATTTCCCTGTAGAAGTGAAGAGGTCCTGTCCTCCCATACAGCCTGCTGAACTGGGAGGGGTTAGAGACTCAATTACTCAAACCCTTCCCATTAAACTCTAACTGAATCATAACAAAACAGCCCACTGGAACAGAGGCAGTAGTGCTTGAAGGGGGCAGTTGGAGCCCCTGGATTCCAGAAAATATCTTAACCTAGCAACTTTAGAGGCTGACTGTATCTGATGGAGGAAAAAACAAACACAAAGAGCCAGGCAAATTCATCACCACAAGAGCCCATCCCTCATAGCTGCTCTTGGGTGCAGAGAAAGTGCCTGTATTTCTTCTGTACTTTCCATCCAAGCATGTTGGGCGGCTGAATGGCAGCCAGCTCCCAAAATAGCTATTAAAGCCACCTCCAGAGAGCCCTGCTTCTGCCCCTTTCCCATGAGCTGAGCCACTTGTTTCTGGCTCAAAGCATCTCCTCTATCCCAGTCCTTGTTCAGAGGCTGGAAAACTCCCTGCTCCACACCAGTTGCTGTTAATTTGGCAGTCCATTCCTTTAGTATTGATGCACTCTTACAAAATCGCGGAAAAAATTCAACTCTCAGCCTTTCCCATCCTCAGTCATGGAGGATGAAGCATTGTGGAAGGTCCACATTGGTTTGTTAAGAGCGAATGCAAAGGCGATGAATCTCATCAACACTGCAAAATCCTTCAGGGTATTCAAAGCTAGAACCTACTGTGATGTGTTGGAAAAATATATGATACCGTGGATTTAATCTGCCTTTGTACCACAACAGTAACACAGGCAGAGTAACACACATGGAGAAAACCACCGCTGGTGCCAGGCAGGCAACAGTAGTGACCAAATTAGCTATTGCCACTAGGAAAAGAAGCCTTGCTGTTATCACTTTAAATACTTTAATACTTTAAAAAACAACCCAACACGTTCAACAGCTGTCACAAAGGCACAGAGAACAGAAAATCCAGTAAAATAAGTGCTGTAATTCTGCTTTGTGAATCCACAGCTCACCCATGCTCTAAGCTTGGCATTCAGCTCCAGAATGATGCTTCCCTACACCCCAGGAATTTGTAGTAAAACCAGAAAAGTGATAAAAAAAAACCCCAGGCTACGTGCAAAGAGAAGAGTACGTGAATGACAACTGGAACTGGGAGGTGAAGCATGAAGGCAGCCTGTCACATGAATCGAACAGAATAAGATAAAAAAATAATTTCCTTTTTTTCCCTCATAACATGAAAAAAATAGGGGAAAAACAATGAAATAAATAGGCAGAAAAGGAAAGCACTTTTTTTTTTTTTTTTGGTCTG
>VZRU01003442.1:0-35774 GCA_013398155.1 Pedionomus torquatus
GCTGTGGCGGTGCGCCCAGTGCCGCCCGTCTGCCCGCCCTGCGCTGCCCCGTGTGGCCTCCGCCCGCGGGCCGAGGAGGGACGGCACCTCGGCGGTGTCAGGGCGGGCAGCGAGGGCAGTGCCCGGAGGACAGCGGGCTTCCACGGCAGCGCGAACGCGGCGGCGCCGCGGGTGGGTTCAGCCCGATGGCAGGCTGGGTCTCCCCGTGCCTTCTGCTTTACCTGCCCGGCGGGTGGCAGAGCGGGCTGGTGCTGGTGAAGCTGTGCAGAGAGCGTGTGCCACGGCTCAGGTTGGTCTCGCAAATCTTTTAACCAGCGTATGCTTCTGGGTAGAGGCTGGACGGAGTAACACCGATGTCTCCTGAGTAGCAGCCCCGTGAACCCACTCACCTGCCCGGGTCTCGCTGGCATGTGGGAGAGAGGCCCTTGCACCGCTGTGGCCGTGGCTCTGCCCTTGTGCAGAGGAGTAGCCCTGCAGTGGGAGTGTAAAATGGACTGCTGAACCTCACCTCCTTCTTCTGTGTTTCTGGCCAAGCAAAGGGAAAAGGAGAGACAAATAAAAGTAGGGCTACAACAGGTTGATCTTTTAATGCTGATGGGTAACAAAAGTACTTAGTCTCGGCTGTCATTACAATATGGTATGTGTATGCTAAGTCACAAAGTGAAAGGATATGCTGGTAACGCTGGGAAGCAAAAATTGGACTGAAGCTAGATGTTAAGTGGATTTTGTTGATTTTTTTTTTTTTCCCTTCCTTTAGTAGGGGCATTTTGACACCTAGATTTCAGTAGAGCGATGTAGTCCGCTTCTAAACCCATCACATGGCTTTCCTATGTGTAGACACTTCAGTGACAGGCAGCTCCCTAAAGCTGGTACTGACTCATGTTTTGGCTTTGGATGTAATTTGAATGCACTTGCATTGAACTAACTGTTTGCTGAAACGTAGAAATCTGCTACAGGAACAAATTCAGGTTTTTAGCTAAAGATTCCTGGCTCTGTGATTAGGGGAAGAGCCAAATGAATATGGATTGTTTTATGGTTATTCTTCAGCCTCCAAGGGATGGCTTGAAGTTTGCCGTCTTAGGTTCAATATATTTTAAGGCTAACAATGGCAATAACGGATATCTTCACTGAAACTTGAACTTCTAGAAGAAGCTTGAGCAACTGCCTTGATGTAGGTTGCCTTTGTGCACGTGAAATTCAAATGTAGGGATGGATGCAGTTGCAGGGCACTTTCTCTGAAAAATTGGCAGGCCTGGAGTTCGTTAGATGCCTAACTGTTTTAATACGATGACCTGTAGGATACAGAAAAAGGATTCCCATTGAGGGAATCTTTTATCTCCTGTCTTTACTCTTGAAAATGACACTTTGTTAATTGTCAAAAAGCGCACACAAACATTTCTTAATTCTGCTGTACTGGATTTTATGCCTTCTCAGCAGCTTCCCCAGATCATTTTAGGCTTAAGTTGAATTCTCAAGGACAGAGTGAGGGCTGGTGTGCTTTTTATTTTGGATTTCAAGTCTTTGAATGAACTCTTGGAGTTTTGTGTGTAGCTAAATGCTTCTTTTCAAGTGGGATGGGAATCTTTTAATACTGTCTCAATATGATATTTCTCTTAGTATTTCTTGTTAAGAAACTTGCCTTAATGTTTCCTCTACATCTCTCTGTGCAGTGTTTTACTAACTTGGTTATATTGCCTGTGGGCCAGCAAAGTGGGCCTGTGGGCACAAGTACTCCAGCTTCTAGATCTTTACCCATGCCTGTGCTGGGCTTTAGGTTTCTTTAGATTTTTTTTTCCCAAATAACATTAAATATGCTTTAATTGAAGAGAAGGGGTGGATTAAGTATAGTTCTAAGGTGCAGATGGCTATGAAATAACTCTCATGAGAGAAATTAATAGATTTTGCTCCTCTGTGCTATTCTGTTTGCAATCATTATTCCAAATTTCTCTTCCGTCAGAACTCAGACTGCTGGCTTTCACTACATTTCTTTTTGTAAATTTTCAAAAATGTTCATGTTCAAATGTAAAGATTGCCTTCTCTTGGTTAATTGCCCATCGTTTAATGTTCACCTGCTTTTGGCTAACAGTTTGCTGAACTTGTGTTGTTCAGTAGTGTTATTGGGAGCCCTGCAAGAGCAAGGAAAGGAATTGTTTTCCTATAATCCTCAAGGATCTAACTGATAGTGGTAACCCTTGATGATAGGTAGATGTCCAATGCCTTTCTGTGTACTTGTGAGCTTCTGTCATGAAAGATAAGAGGTCCATTGATGTGCTTTGGGGGGTCACTCTTGTTTGTCAGTCACTTACCTGATGTAGAAAGTTCTGTATTAGAAATAATAGAAGTTGAGATTTTTATTTTTTCTGGAAGCTGCTCATGCCTAATCTTTAGCTCGGAAGTTTTAAAATGTCATTAAAATAACTCTGTGGTGTTATTGCTGTTTTCTTTGACTCGCAGCATAAACTTTATATCATGTAAGTAATATTTGACTAATAACATACTTGAGGATACTAACGTAGAACTAGACTCTATTATTATTTGAAGTGCCTGACAGGAAAGAAGTACTCATCATTAGGCCATGGCTCTTTTGTGTTTAACTGTACCAGAGAAACAAATATTGTGGTAATGTGTCTTGGAAACTGCCACAGTGTGGAAAGTGGTAGTTTCTGTAATAGGGCTTACTTTATTTGGGCTATTTCTTTTCTGGGTAAGATTATACTAGGCCGTTTCAGTTTGGAACGCTTTAAAGTGCAGTCAGGAGCTTATAATCAAGAACTGCTCATGGAAGAGTCTGAGTAATAAGGTTTCTGTAAGACATAAGACTACAACTAATGTTTTTCACCTTGTGAAGTGCTGTGTGTGAAGTTGTTCACTTGCGTCAGATGTGCAGCCCCACAGGTCAAGCCTTGCTCCGCACCAGTAGCGAGGTGATTGCGAAATCATTAGAACCCCTTACTGAAGCTCTTGCTGCTGGGTAGAATGGGAAAGGACATGAGTTGACATGGTTATGGCCTCATTATCTGAGGCTGGTTTTAACCAGACATCTGAAGTTTTATAACAGTTTTGCAGAATTACATACTTGGCAGCTGATGTTCGTAGAACAAATGCAAACTCTTTTATTTATTTTTTTTCCCCCTTCTACAGAATCGGGCCGTTTTCAGATTTGATCCATCAGATGAAGACAAAAGAAAGGTAAGTAAAATAGGCTACTGAGCTACGTACCTGCCCTGGTTCAAAGCATAACAAAGGAAAAGCAGTCTTTTAAGTTAGCTGCTATTGTGAAAAATGGTGCAATTAGCAATTATGAAGTTCTGTTTTCAAATTTCTTTTGTGCAAGAGACATGACAACTACACGTTCCCCTTTTTTTCTGAAAAAAAGATAAGCAAACATGCCTAACAAAAAGCTCTGTCTTAAATAAAAGTAGTAACAGAAAAGCCTATAAATAATTTTGGGGAAGACAGATTTGGGTGGGGAAAGAAGAGTAAAGGTACTTTTTCCTTCTGTATTGGAGACAAACATTTTGCAATACGCTTCTGCATTTTTTTTCTCCTCTCAGTGGGTTGCAATTTCTTGTCTGTTAGACACTTTAAGAATACTAGCGATTACAGTGAAGGGATAACTGCAGAAGAAAGCTAGAGAGCTGTAAGGGATAAAAAACTACAGAGGCTTGTTAATCCAAAGGTAGTTGTAATCAGCAGAATATGTATTGTGCGTGTCAGGTTCCAAAGATGGGAAATGTTTGTGTGTTACAGCATGGAGCTGTAGAGAGATGTCAGGGCTTAATAGGTCCCTTGAGATCCATCTACAGCCTCGCATTTAAAGCTTGGTCTGTCCTTAATTTATTTTATTTTTTTCCCTGTTGTTTTTATGGTACAATATGTAGTGACAAGACTCTTCCTTTCTTTCCTCTAATTAGTTTTTGGGCTGATTTGCATATTTATTCAGAAATTGTTCATTAGTGAATGAGGCTGCATGTTTTCTCTATTTCTGAAATAAATGCAAAGCTTGAAATCAGAAGTGCAACATTCCTGCAAGGATAACTTGTCCCATATTGGACACACATCAGTTCTTTCCATGATTTTGCACAAAATCTTCAATCAATATTTTGCACAAAATATTTTCAGGTCTTAAGTCATTTTCTGGAAGAAATGGGTAGGTGGGTTGGATAAGCATCTGTCCTTTGTGTTTACAGAACCATCAGTTATGTGTACAGCAATCTTAAGTGACAATTGTTCGTTCTGCAGATGACTTGAAAGACCCCTTAGCTTGATTTCACTCTAGTATACAAGTATGCGGTTCAGCACAAAAGTGAATGGTGAGAGTTACATCAAATCTATGGTATATACTGCTGTTCTCTCTAAATCAAAATCAAATCAAACCTCAATGTGGCCTAGAAGCCTTCTGTAATATTCCTGTAGAATAGATTTCTTTCACAGTTCTGGGAGCAATCTGAAAACATCTCTCCCTGCTTTGCTTTTTATATCTTACAGAAGAGCTGTTACAGACTTCATGAGACTTCTTCCCCCCTTTGATATGTGTAGCTTTGTTGATTGAGATTTAGATAGGCGTTAAATGCAGAGGTAGAATGGGATTTTTGTGGGAAATACCTCAAATTTACATACAGATATGTAAATTTGAATCAGTGTTTAAAGCTGTAGTTGAGCAGTAGCCACTATGACAATTATATGTGATAGCTTTGTGAGGTAAATATTTTAGAACACATACAGTTGGATAATGATTTGGTTTTTTCAGTGTTTCAAACCTGTTGCTGTAGTTGGCTGTGACTTCTGTCTTGCTAAGAAGTGTTCTGAGAATCTTGATAGAATTATTACTTAATTGGTTAAGTTCTTGACACGTTTTCTGGGCAAGTTGTTCTTTCTGTGACATGAACTTAAAGTTGAAGAAAGCTCATCAAAGAGCACTTAGGACAGTAAGTAGACTTAATTCTATTCTTAAAAAAAAATGTAATGTTTTTTTAAATTGTGTTTTCATAGCATTACTTCCGTACTGGAAAAGGCTTTAATCCTATGCAATAACAGTCACTTTTATAGAGTCATTGTGTGCACATATTTGATAATCAAAAGCTGTGTAGGGTTTTTTTTTTCTTTTTGTTCCTGCATCTGCCTTCATGGACCTCCAGGAAGTAGATAAGAAAATACACATCTGAACAGGTGCCACTGAAGAATTCTGCAGTTCTAAAGCTTCAAAAGACTTATATAAAATTATTAAGTGTTTGGCTTTAACTATGGCTTTAATTGAAGCTGGCATTCAGTACTGTGGTCACAGGACTATATGTGCCCTTTTTAATGTATAAATTGATCAATAACCTTAGTGTCTGTAAAACATCCAGCATTCTCCGTTTGTCCTTCTGTTAGGGTAAAAATAAAGCTACTTTAAATTGAAAGGTAAAATGGTACCATGCTCTTGCTGAGAGTGAACTACTGAAATTGTTACTGGAATTAATGCCACTACAGAAACAAGTTCCATTATTTTTGTTTATTGATGCCAAAATACACTCGAGTTGACAGCACAGGCAGTTCTGTTGCTATTAGCTTAGAATGTTTGAAGTGAAGGAGGGTTCACGCAAAGGGTAACAATCCATAATAAAATCATTTAGTAGACTTGAAGTTCAGGTATGGGGACAAATACAGAGGGACTTCCGGATATTTAGTGTTTGGTTTCTGGTGCTATTGCAAACTTATCATATAACCTGATGAACATGATACATGCTTCTTACCAGTCTCTTGCTGCATATTGGGTTTTTTCATGCCTAAGAGTAAATTTTCTTTTAGTTATTTACTCCAGCAGGTTTCACAGACTTTGTGTAGTCATTCATGTCTTTGCAAGAGTTTAGGTAAAATACCCACAGTAGCAATGGAAGTTCCTCCTCTGCCACATCACACAACTTTGGCCACAACCTTAGAATTACATCAAAGTTGTGTCTCTAGTGTATTTGTATTATAAATACAGGCATAACTGAGCTTTATGCTTTTCTAGGTTGGAAACTGTTAGGGAGAGGGCAACCTGTATCTGACAGTGAATTGCTCTAAAATATGAGAGACAATAAGGACAAAATGATCGTTTGACTATAGAATCTGGGTAAATCAGAGAGTAAAAGTTCTTCCGCTGTAACATGGCTATCAAATCATGATGCTTTAGGCTGTAAACTAACTAAATCAGCAGTGAGTTTCTAATACTGAGCTCTGGGAGGAAAGTAGGTTGTGTCCTCCAGAAGGCAGGAAGAGAGGCAATGCTATCAAGCTTGTCTATCTGGACATGGTCAGAGGGCTTCAATACATCATTAGGATGATAAACCCACAAGATCATAATGAGAGCTGTTACTTGTCCTGGTTGTTTTGTTTAACGATTGTTTTGACTGTTTTGTTTAATGATGTATGTGTCTGCATTGGCCCATATGGTGGATGCTATGGATATAAATTAGTTTGCAACCTGTGTTGTACTGTAAGATCTACTCAGATACCAGGCAGATCAAGTAGGTGCCATTCTTTCTTAACTTGTCATATACTATTAAAAAAATACGGATTTCTGGAAGCTTGTTTTTTGTTTGTATGTGTGAACAGTATAGAAATTACCAATGAGAGGTAAGTGTGTTCTGGAATAGCAGCTGAAATTAAGGTAGTGTGGTTGCTTCAGAGGAGTTCAGCCGTCTCCTAGAAATCTAAAATATGTCTCAGCCAGCCAAGAAGTGCTTGACAGTGTTTTTGCTGGGAAGGGTTGAGTCTTTGGAACTTCAGCACTTCACAGCAGCAAGGCATGGTTGCCACAAACAGTGGGTTCTTTAGGTCCATGCTGGAATCTACTCTGGAAAACTAATCTGGTAACTTGACTGGGCAGTCACCCTGAAGAGAAATGTTAAGTGTAGTGTCTCCCTCTCAGTGGGGCACAGCAGACACTTCAGCTCAAGCCTCACATGTCCTAATACAAATGGGAAAGTGGTTTTTTTAGAACCACTTTCTAATAGTTTAATAGCTTTGTTCTCCATTATTTATACCTTGACAGGCCCGAATCCTGCTTCTGAAGTAGCAACGTATTTGTGCTGTTGACAGACTTAAAATGGGAAGAAAGTCACAGCACTCTTTGTGGCCTGAAAATGTCCATCAGTACTGATTCCGTAGTTAGCCATTGCATTACACAACTGGAAAGACCTACAGCACCGTTTTCCCAGGTGGTAGAACAGGGAAAGTAAGTCTGTCCAAGGTGACAAGCAAGGCTGACTTCTTAAGTTGGCTGAAGGTGCTGAGTTTAGTGGAGGAAGGGGGACAAAAAAAAAAAAAGGAAGCAGCAGCCAGATGTAAAAATATAATTTATAAGCTGTATTATATACCTGAAGTGGTAGGGTCTTCATGATTGGTGTATTTCCTCTTCAATGCCTTACGTTTTGTCTGCTTCGCCTCTCTTAGTAGTTAGAAGATCTGCTTTCCACTCTGCTGTCTCAGGCTTACTTTGTTGGCTCAGTCCTGTAATATAAATCTTTAAAGATTGAGATCAGTTTTCTTGATTTATTGTTCAGGTTCAATTTGAATGTAATGAATCTAAAATTTAAGGCCTGCTTTAGTGGGAAGACAGTCACCAAAATAGTCTTTTCCCTTGCATTGCTGAATGTTTTAAAGGTGTTGAAATAAATGATAGTAAATCACATCCAAATGTATTGTGGGACTTTCTTCCCTAAATAAATTCATGATGTGGGGAGTTTCCTTAAGGCTGTGGACTGTACCATAATTGAACTTTGGCAGGATGGAAGCAGTGAACTATGCTGGTGGACCAAGATGCTGTCACGCTCTAAATCTCAGAAGAACCTTGTTACTAGATAGTGCTGTTGACACTGTGACATTTCTGGGAGGTCTGAAGGTTCTTGCAGCCACAAAGGCACAGAGCTTTACTCCTCCTGGTTACTTCATTGCAAGCTTTTAAAGTATGTTAGTGAGTGTCCTATAAAAATACTAAGTTCAAGCGCTCCTGTGGGCGCACTGTGTGGTATCTTAGTATTAGTGTTGTTATTGTTCTAACTTTACTGGAACCCCTTAAGGGAGTATCAGTCTGTAAAAGAAGAAAAGTTACTAAGTATGCTTCATTAATGCTGAGCATGTGTTCTAATTCCCTCTGGTGCTTCCCACTCTCATCCAGCAGTAACTTTTCCTTAGAGTTCTCCCTCTCCCTGGTCAGCGGGGAGGGCAAGGAGAGCTGCTGAGAGTGCAGCTATGCGGGATTTCACCTCTCTGTGACTCTGAACCAGGTGTTTATTCCACCGGTTCAGACAACGCAGCTTCCTGTGCATGTCCCTCACCTCACCTGCAGAGTGCTGGCTGGCCTAAGGTCTCACATGTTCAAACCTGTGACTTGGACCTCTGCTGTGTTCAGAGCTGGCAAGCTCCTGCCACAAGTTTTTTGAAAGGCAGTGGACCAAATCCTGAAGGAGTGCAAGTGTACACCTTCCTTCCCACCCACGTCTGTCCACGAAAACTAGGCAAAAATTTGGCATGGCCTTTTCAGAGGAGGTTATCTAATTGTCCCATTATTCAGCACAGTTGGTTTAAATGTTACATAAACGTTGTCTTGACTTCTGGAGAAAACAAAAGCTTGAATAAATATCTCAAATACTCTTGGGCTTACTTTCTTACTGCCTTGGATGCTTAACTATGAAACCTAATAGCAGAATAAAGCATTTTATTCTTCTAATGCTGCTCCTGTTAGCAGAAACGATCAGCCAACATTCTTATTCAACAGTTCTGAGTTATGCCTCTCTACTCCTGGAATCTCTTATCTCTGACTTGCCAGAAACATGGTTTCTGTTTGTTTCTACAACACTGTTTTGTATAGTCTAGTGAAAAATGTTTTTTAAAAAAAGAAAAGGTAAAATGCTTAGGTTTTCTGTATGTGAGATGGAGATGGGACATTTAAGAGAAGCTTCTGAGTAATTTGGAGAGCCACAGAAACTTAGAGCTGTTGTAAAACTTAATATCCAGTTTAGTGTGATCACTACTAAAATTCCTTTCAATTACTTGAAGCTGGGTAGAGTCTGCTGTAACTCTTCATGGTTATAACAAAGCAGAAAGTAAGTTTGAGGAACACATAGCAGTACATATCGGGTAAATAATAGCAGATCTATATGGCCAGTTGGGGAAATACAGTTCCTTAAACTTTGTGTTTGGCACTACAGGTGATTTCAGTAACCATTCTCACCATTGAACAACTGCCGATCTAGGCTGAAATAAATTGAGAATGTACTTCGCTTGAACCCCTAGAGAGAATTTAATTAAGATTGAATTTTGAAAATGATGAAAAATGTGTCAGCAGACAAAGAGAACTAGAGGGACTTGAGCCAGTACAGAAAGAAAGCATGACCTGAAACCACTTATGATGATCCCGTTCTCCTAAATAAAGGATGTGCACATAATACTTGATGGGGCCAAAGATACTGAGCTTCTGGTTCACCCATGCTAAAAGAGTGAGCAAACACTCACTGTTAGGACTATAAGCCCTAAGAGTGGAAAGACTCATTTGATTTTTGTGGACAGTTCTTTAAAGAGCTTGATTTTTCTAAGAATTTTCTACTCATTGCTCCCAGTGTAGCATATCACTTGCTGTTCCATCAAGATGGATGGATGTATTTATGCCTTGAAGTATACAAAGTCTTAAGAAAGTTGATCTTGAGAAGTGAGTGAAGGTGATACCAATCCAAGTGTATCTCCCATGTTCTGCTGTTGCAACATTTGTGGTTTTGATAGACTTTACTGGCAATTTTGTTACAAATGTGCTCTGTCACTGAGGAAAGTGGGAAATGGGAGCAACATGTATTTCCATTCAATTTAGCAACAATTTGGGTTTTTTTCCCATGCATTAATTTAAACTTGAATACTGAGAAATGTACCACTCCTGGTACTTGGAGCTTCTATGGCATAATTCAAAGCTAAAAGTACAGGAAAAGAGACAAGGTACGCACTCTATTTCTGTAATGTTAGCAGAACTTTTGTTGTTCACCTCTGAATTGATGCTTCTCTAGCACTGGGTCCAAATTAAATGTTATATTCAATAAAGCAGTGTTGTTTGCCTTGATGTGAATACTTACAGAATGGAGACTATATTCTCTTGTTCCTGCTCTAATCTGAAAGCCTGTATAAGTAAAGAGAATGACTTGCCAAAGAGGAAGAAGCAAATAAAGGGGAATTGCCTCCTTTTCTCATCAAGACATTTATTACTCTGGTGCTGAGAAGCTACAGTAAACTCACTGACATAATGTAGCCAAAGTCTAGTGGTCTGGGAATTGAAAAAAGTGGATATAAGGCCAAGTGTGTGTTCAAAACCTCTTCAAACACAAAGAGAGAGGGGAAAAAGACCTCATGTTTGGTCACCAAAAGACCAAAGAGCAAAATTTTGAAGTGCCATATTTTTCACAAGCACCTAACCTGGAAAATATAAGCACCTACTATAAACGCTTAGAGTGCACCCCCCTTTCCTGCCACATCCATCTAATTAGCCTGTAAACAAAGATGCAAGATGGTAGTAAAGAGTTGATACAGGTCTCTTGCAGTTTGGGATATTGCATTGCTTCTTAATATCAAGTGTTTATGTTAGGATAAAGGAGCAAAATGGATGAATATTTTACTTGTCAAAACAACATGACAAATGGATTTTTCTGGACTTCCTGTTTTAAAGTGTTTTAACATTATTTGCACTACAGCATAGACAAAAGACATGATTGTATTGACCTTTCTTAACCTTACTGTTAGCACAGGAGCTGAGAATTCTTGAATTATGGAGCAGTGAAGGTGTTTTACAATAAAAAAAAAAGTTTTAAAAGACTAGAAACTGTTTTTTCAGTTCTGTGGAAAAGTATATGAAAACCACTTCTTTTGTAGATTCTCTTCTAAATGCTGAAAAGATAGAACTCAAAAAAAAAAAAAGTTAATTTCATACAATAATCCAGGGGATAGCAATAAACCACTGAAGCTAGGACAGTCATAATCTATTTTATAAAGGGGGAGGTACCTTGTGTCTCAATTCTTTCATGTGCTTTCATTTCCAAGCAAATAAATAACATCTGTGCCTCTTAGTGCCATCCTAATGGCCTACAGGGAGACAGAAAAAGCACCACCTAATGAAAATTATGATTATACTTCTGTGGTCCTATCCTTTTCTGTTTCTCTTCTCTGTGCTTTCTTTCTCTTATGCTGTCAAGAATAAAGCAGGTGTTTGGTGGTGTTTGGTTTTAGCTGTCTATGTGGCAGTTCCATAATAGGATGAATTTTGTTTCCTTGCTTCCAAACTTCTCATGGGTAATTCTTCAAATATAGTTAGGTGCTCTGTTTTTAACTAAGCTCCTGTTGGCACCTGATGACCCAGCAGTGATTCGCTTTCATGGATTTTAGTAGTATTCAAGTGGCAATATAGTAACTGAATGCTGGTTCCTTTAAAAATCACTTTTGATGGCTTACCAGGGTCTAACTCCAGGGAATTTTGTCAGCGTTTTTACAGGTTTTTCAGTCACGTGAGTCTTAAATCTTAAAAAAAAAAAAATTGCTGGTACGGCTAAGAAGATTGATAACTTGTTCTTAAGTGTGTAGTGGCTTAGTTGTTAATATACTATGCATGAAACAGTGTAATTAATGCTTTTTAACGTAAGCTGTAGCGTTGCTCATATTGTGGAATCTTTTATACAGCCAAGGCTTCAAGAACATGCAGAAAATTAAGTCCCTTACAAGCATCCTGATGGTTTGCGGTTTTTTAAGTTGTAAGTAGATTGCTAAATCTCTAAAAAAAAAACTCCAAAAAACCCAACTTGTGTTTTCTTTAGTATCTATCTTTAGTACAGCTCTTCAGAGTTAAGAATCTTGTCAGTGCATTTCACCGAGACTTGAAGGCACAAGTTGATGGTTTTTATGATCTTTAATTAAATTGCAAAGTTAGTCTTCTAATGTTTGGAGAGAGGGTTAGGCTTCCACCTCCCATAGGAAGTCAGTGGGAGTTTGGTGCCCTTTGGGATCTCCCCTGTGGTGCTTTTGACATTTTGCAGTGGCGCTTACATAGCAGCAGGTAGATGCAACTTACAGGAGAAAAAAAGAAAAAGAAAAAAAATCAGCCTGGATTTGGGAGGATTGATCTCTTTGTAGTTCAGATTTTATCTGAAATAAAAGACCAGAGAGCTAGATGCCAAGTGTGCATAGGCTCTGCTGCTAACAAAAAGGGAGTAGTAACTCCTTAATTTCAGTGGATATTGATTGCATCAGGTAACTTGTGAAGCGATCCTTGGCATTTAAAGTCCTAGAAGAAACCTTGAGCTCTGCTAATGAAAAGTCAGATGGTTATGCGCTGTATTTATTTACCAGTAAAGCAGTCTGTCTGGCCCAGCATCTTGTTTTGGGGAAGGCTGGTAACTTGGCTCCTTCCGTTGTTAATACGGTGTTGTTACAGGGTTCCTGAGGAGAGGGAGAGTCCAGCTGATGAACCAGCTGCTGAATTTGCGTAAATTGTTACAGACCACCCTGTAGCAAGTGACGTCAACGACTGCTGAGTGTAATAGAAATGTCCTTAAACGGGGAACAGAATAAACTGACCTTTTCCTGAAGTCTTTTGAACTGTCTCTTCAGTTCTGTGCTACTCCTCAAAACTAAACAGACGTGGTGGCTGTTGCTTCAGCTTGCAAAGCAAAGTTAATTGTATGGGAAGCTCTCTTAACAGCAGAAACAAAATTCTTGTAAAAAGTTGAGCTGTGACCAGATAATTCGACTGTAGATCTACACTGGTCAGGTTTTGTTTCCTAGGCATTTTTTAAAACACGCTTCAAAAGTGCCACCTTCAGAAACATCTAGTGCAGGTCTAGCGTGCTATGTTCAAGTCAGGGGGTTGTACAGTTCTGTGGGAGCAGCGTTAGGTTAATCCTGAAGAGCTCTGAAAACTCTGTACTCGATTATCTTTTTCCAAGTACTTGGCTATGAAATTCCCTTGGTAAGTACTTCTATACTTGTGCAGGTGGTCAGACCTGGGGTTTATACTGTTGCAGTATCTCTAATACCCTGACAAAGATTCCTCCTGTTGCTTGTGTGATAGTGAGAGGTGGAGCGCCCCCCTTGTTTTCAAACACTGACTGGATTAATCTAGTCAGGACTGTGGAGATGTAGGCAAGGTTGTGCTCATCTGGGTGGTGCTTTTGGGTGGGCTTCACCCCAGGACAAGCATACTAGGAATCGTATTGTGAGTTTCTACTGTCTGACTTTGTTTACAGATTTTCTTTTAACATTGTTGAAGACTTGTGGTTTTTTCTCCCTTATTCTTCTGGAGTGTCTGTTCTAGATTTGCTTTAGACTTAACCTTTTTTCTTTTAATTTTGGCTTTAGTTGCAAGCGATCACAGTAACAAAACTTGCTTGGATGTCCTGAGTGGAACTTTTGTTTTGTACTTTGGGTCAGGGTGATGGGCTGCTGTGCTTCCTTCCTGTTTGTTGTGGTGGTGATGAAAAGTGCAAATCTAGAAACCGTCCTCCAAGAATTAGTTTTTACTTTATTCCTACACTTTTTAAAATCACTTTCTTATTGACATACACTGCTTGAGGCCGTGATATGAATTTCAGATCCTAAGTGGACTTCTGCAATAGGGCTATTCAGCTCTAGCTTCTTGTAAATGGTCAGGGCAAAGGTTGTGAGGTGAAAAGAGGGGAGGAATTGTGTCCTGTGAGGTACAATGCAGTTTGTATTGCCATTTATCTGGGAACTTCTTTGTGACTGTACTTCTGGCTCTGGGACCCACAAGTACTGTTATTCTGAGCTTAAGGCATAAAACCCCTATGGAATCCTCCCCCCATCAAGCAATCTCTTCTGTCCTGTCATTTTTCCCTTTTGATTGATCATCTGATTGTCATAAAAGGTAATTCCGAGTGTTGTATTTTCTCATGCTGCATTTATATGATTAATGTTCACCCCTGCAGTCACCACGGTATAAAGTATTTTGACTTCCAAGAGCAATCTGTGTTGATGAAACAGCAGTTTTGCTGGTTTAGTAAAGCTGCCACAGCCCGTGCCTTCCAATAAAACTACATTCTGGTTTGATGGGAGAAGTCCTTAGTTCAGGTTGAAGTGACAACACAAATTGCAGTTGTTACCAAACATGGAGTACTAATATTTATATGTTGAGCAGCATTATTTTGTTTTGGTTTCTTTTCTCCCAGCCTCCTGACTGAAACTGCCTCAGCTTATAATTTTGAAGATACTGTAGGTGTGACTGTTCTACTTGAACAAATTTTTAAAACTTTTCACTTCTCTCTAGCCTTGTTACTCTGAATACTCAGGTTTTTGGTCCTGGTACTGAGAAAACTTGGTAGCTGACAGTGGCAGATAGCACCTGCCCTTTTAGCATGATGCTTTTGTCGGTGTTATGATCCTTGTATTGTATCCCTCAGGAAAACTGTTTTTGATGGTCTTTGGAGGTCTTTTGCAGTAGTTTCTATTTTTGAAGAGCTAGTGCAGAATACCTACTTTCTCAAGTCAAGTCAGCTGAAAACTCAAAAGTTATATGGAATCTTAGTAAAATCGGAGCTATTGCCCCCAATATTTTGATGCTAAAATTGTTCCTTTTTTGTTTGTGTTTGCACAGAAACTATGTGAGGGAATTATAAACATCCTTGAAAAAGACACAAAAACTTCATGTCAAGTTGCCTGCCTGGAAGCCCTCCGGATTCTCTCCAGGGACAAGAAGGTTTTAGTGCCTGTAACCACAAAGAGGAACATGCAGATCCTTATGAGGCTAGCAAAGCTGGACACTGTGGAAGACCCTTTGGAGAGAGTGTCTGAATTCCCTGTTATAGTAGAAGCTTTAAAATGCCTCTGTAACATTATTTTTAATAGTGCTGTTGCACAGAAGCTCAGTTTGGAACTGAATCTTGCAGCTATGCTCTGCAAACTTCTGGAAAAATGCAGGGACCAACAGTCTGTTGATGACATTAAATGCTTTGATTTGCGTCTCCTTTTCCTCCTGTCGCTTCTGCACACAGATATCAGATCGCAGTTGCGTCAGGAACTGCAAGGGGTACAAGTTTTGACTCAGGCTTTGGAAAGTTCCCTGAGTGTAAGATGGACAGAAGAATATAAAGCAGCAGAAGATCGTGACAGGCCTCCTTTATCTTTGCAAGAGACAGATTGTGCCATTGAGGCATTAAAGGCTCTTTTTAATGTAACACTTGACAGCTGGAATGTCCACAGCAAGGTAAGGTTTAGTTGAAGTGGTTTTTAAATAGGTTTTGTTTAGGCTGCAAGAGCCAGAACCAGCAGGTAGATACACAAGAAGCAGTTGTCCAAGCTCCAGAGCAAGGATTTTAGAACTTAATTTTGCCTACTGTATTTTTGATGGAATGTGATTGCATTTTTCAAAATAGCAACTAAGGTATTTGCTTATATACTTCAAAGTTTTGCATCTTAACTTCTGTGTGTGCAAAATCAGTCTGAGAAAATTTGTCTCTCTGAATTCTGCTTGTGTCATGTATTGATGATGTTGGGCCTTCAAGAGGTATCGAGTCTTTAATACTCATTGCTTTGAAGACCAAGATAACTTTTTTGTTCTTCTTACTATTTAGGCAAAAAATCTGATCAATAAATGTCCTGTATAATGGAAGAGTAGCTTGGATTATGTAATGCAAGTTAGAACTCTATGTTTTTTAAAAAAAAAATGCTAAGAAGGCCATTTCCTAGGAGTCTGAGATTTGTAAAAGAAAGTAAATGTTCTTCACTAATACTTATCTGACTTCTAATGTAAGTGTAAGATGGCTACATCTCCGGAGATTGTAGACTATGGCAATAGAGTAGTAATTAGAGCTGAGAAGCCTCCCTAGTTTTCTTTTGCTTTTCTGGAGATAATGATAAGCGCATCAACTGTATTTTTTAACAAATAACTCTGAAGAAAATGTGGCACTGGTTTTAACATCTTTCTTTCCTATCCTCACATCCTAGGTTTGGACTTAAGTTGTCTTTTTAGATGAGGTCAAGAACCAAAGACGCTTTCATTGTTATGACTTATTCATAAGATCTATCTTGTTTTTTTCATTACAACATCAGAGCTACGTTTTTTTCTCTTCTTGTGTGTTGCATCCCTAAATTTATAATCAGAAATTGTAACAATAACTTTTTTGTTGAGTAATCTAAGTCTGTGCTGCTGTAATAGATTTAAATAGGGGATCTTTCTTTCAATCCACATTGTGTCGTCTCTAAAAAACAGTGTTAGCTTGTCACTGAGCATTGTAAATATGCAGCATATAAAGCAAAGTAGAAGTTTACAGTAGTTAAATTTGACAAATAACTGTTCTCTTTAGTGCATTGGACTAAACAGCAAATATGACATTAGTCATAAGTAAGGAATGTAAAACTTGAGAAAAGTATGGAGCTTATTCTTTGCTTTAATGTCTCAAGGGTAGTCTGAATAAGAAATCATGAAATTTAGAATTTGGGGAGAAATCACTAAAGCTAATACTTCAAATTTCAAAGAAATATGAAGAAATTGAGGGGTTTTCCCCTTGTTTAGATCCCTGACTTTGACTTTTATGAAAAATATATTTACCTTTGTCAAGGAAAGTTCTTTGTATAGACACATGATTATTATGGGTGTAGGAACTTCAGTGGAGAAACTTGACCCAAAGTCAAGCATACAACACAGCTACATGAATGTTTGCTACTTCAGAGTTTGAGAATTATCTTTGTAATGTGTGGAGAAAATAACATCAGGTGTTAGGTTGGAAAATGAAGTTATATTCTATATTACATATTTACCTTTTGAGAAGTAAGATCTTGAAATCTGGATCTCGAGGTTGATGTACTCTTGCAGGATACTTGGAATCTTGAGAAATTAAAAGCCACAGTCACAGAGGAAAGACAGGTGGGAGGTGACACACAGTTGTGGTGTGACCCAGTGAGGTTTTGTTTGACTGCTGTCTGTAGGGTGAGGGAGGTTTGGTCCCACAGAACTTTGCCTCCTCAAAGAGCCCAAATACACACCTATCGGGAGCATTTCCTTTACATCAGGAAATCTTATTTATTTATTAATTTTATTTGGATGAGAGTTGAAGACATTCTGGGATTGGAGGAGCTTGTTTTGTGTTCTGAGACAAAGCTTATGTACCTCTTTATAAAAGTTCCTAAAAGCAAGCAACCCTTAGATTGCAGAGCTCTGTAGTAGTTGTAAACTGTTAGCCAGGTATGTTACGTGGCAGTCTGTCTAGCAAGTGTCCCTGTGGAAATATTAATGATCTGTAAGAAGAGTAAACAGCATGTTAATTAAGAGGGCTGAAGATGCTGAATTTGAAGAGATTACAAACAGTAGACAGAATGGAAAAGAAAAAGAGACCGGAGAGGTTAGGCTTGCGGGTAGAAAACTAAATGAGGTCTGTCCTGAGGGGAAGAAAACCATTTGAAACACCAGTATTTAATGACTGGAGATGGATTCAAAGTACCAAAGCCAGACAAGAGCTGCAGGTGGTACAGTTGGCAGATTGGGATGCTGATGTTGCAGAAGATACATTGGGGCACTTTGTGCTAGGTCAAACATGCCAGAACATACGATGGATGCCAAGAAGAGCTAATGAGAAAGGACCAGGACAGTGATACACACAATTAAACGATTGTGGTGACGGGTGCACTTTTGTGTAGTTACTGTCTGGTGGGAGATTGGGAGTTGCTTGGAGAAAGTAAAAGTAGGGCAAATAAGGTTGCTGAGAGTAGAGAAGTTATGAAGGCAATGGTGAAAAGATATCAAGGGAACAGAAGCAAGCCAGTGAGGAAAGGAAACAGACTGGGTGGGGGAATGAAACTGTGGGCAGCAAAAAGTCTAAATGAGGAGGCGGCAAATGAAATGAAGAACATACATAATCTGAATGGATGAAGAGGCAGCTGGATGTAAATACAGGAAGAAAGATGGTGGTGTGGAATTGAGCAAATGCTTGTAACTGGGTTTTCTGGCAGCGGAGGCTCACTTGACTGGAAAAACGTCTCCACACCTTTTGAACGGCCTGATTAAAAGGCCAGCATGTGACAGTTATGTTGCATGAAGTATTCAGCAAACTCTAAGATACAATCATTTCATTGATAGGGATGGGTGTTGTGATCTAATAGGTATTTTCCATCTTTAATTATTATTATTCTAGTGACCTGAAACCCCCACTTGCAATCTTCAAAATGAAAAAATATCTTCATAATTTATATTTATATAGAATGAATCTCATCAATTTCGTTATATGGCTGCCATCCTTCGACACTGCTTATTAACCACGGGCCCTACTGAAGACAAAACTGAAGAGTTGCACAGGTCGGTAGAATTGCAGAACCAATCTATTTTAAAGGTTATTATTTACTTTACTAAAACTAGAACTAAAATCTGAAGTGGGAATCTGAGAAGCAATGAAAACTGTAGTTTGGAGTAAAATATTACGAAGCTTTTTGATGAAAACTGTTTGAAATATTGTTTAAACATGTCCACCATTTCAGAGAGAAAGTGGCTGGTGAGGTTGCTATTTTAAATCAATAATAATGAAGATGACTGTTTTGAAATCTGGGGATTTTTCTGTAACTGAAGATGAAAAAATACTGAAGATGAAGTTCCAGAGGTAGTGCAAATTAAAGTGGAATGCAACTTCTGTTGTTTTGCACAGAAAAACTGCACTTGGAGATTTTTGCATGTAGTTTTTGGAATTCTGATGGATTGGGATAGAAGTAACAAGTTGATATTTTATCTCCAGTGGTTCTAGGCTACTTTATTAAAAGTACAAATATCAGTTCCCTGGTAACATTTTTGTTTTCCTTTTTCCCAAAGATGAGTGAATCCTCTTGCAGTTTTAGATGCATTAATTATCTTTTTCTTTCTTAGTCTAGCACACAGCAGTTTCTTATGTATTTGCAGCCAATAATTCAATCACAATTCAGGGTAACTGTAGTGAAGTGGTAGTTCTCCATTCATCGTTACTATTTTTTTTACCATGACATCCTTATTTTTATCCAAATAGGTTAGCTCTTCACAGGGCCCAATAGTACAGTAGCTTCAAATACTATCCTGCGTTACCTCTCAGCAATGAAAATTAGCCTTGCCGTTTTCTTCTCAGATGTCTGTATATCTAACTGTAGGATCTTAGGAAGGTTATTTTCTGAACAGCAGTCTCCAGGAAGAAGCACACCCAACAGTCTTGAAAGGGTTAAATGAATGTAGCGAAAATCTTGGAAAGCTCCTGGAGATCAGTAGTCTTAGTGGGTGAACACTAAAATCCTACATCAGAGCCCTTCCCAGTTGGTGCAGGCTAGTTTGGAATAATATAGGATCCCACTACAGTAGTTGCCATGACTGAAGTTAGTGCTAAGCATGTCCTAAAAGGCACTCAGTGTTTCCCCTTTTGCTGCTGCTTTTGGTGGTTGTTTTGTGCTCTCACCCTCCTTTAATGGAGGGTCTGGTGGAAATAAGTTCCCCACTGCTGGGAAAATTGAATGGATTTGGATAAATTCAATAACTACAAGCAGACAGAGATGGGCCTTTAGCATTTAAGCATGTACATAATTAACAAGACTGCCTGATATCTGGTGAATTATTGTACAGCTGATGCTCTTCCCGTGAAAACATGTTCTGTTTCCTTGTCCAACAATGTGACCAGTCTAATCATCCTGTAAAATATATCACCACTTTATATATATATAATATATATAGTGTAATTCTCTTGTGCTTTGCAAAAGGATGCATGTTATGCAGGTCCTTCTGGTTTTAGCTTTTGCAAAACCTTACAGGTGACATCCGAAAAGGGCTTTACATATAGCAGTTGGCAGCTGTGGAGAATATCTAGTATTGGTGTCCTTGCTTTTTTCAGTCAGGAGGAATGTTGTGTGTAGAGATGCTGCCTCTGTGGACCTTACGGAGACACCAAATCAAGGCAAGGGTTCTCTCTCATTCTGAGAAGGGGAAGCAGAAGAGAAATAAGGATGATTATCACAGCCTTGTATCACTTCAGTTGTTTCCCCTTCTCCATCAGACTCAGTATAGTGCTGCTTCAGTCTTAACGTTATGCTGGGAAAACAACTTTTATGCTGGGAAAAAAGCTCTGCTACCTAACTGTAGCAAGTTTCTTTAGCTCAAGTTAATAGAAAGCAGAATGCAGATGTAGTATTGCTGTATGTAATATTTGGTCTTGATTCATGTCATATTTGGTTGTGTTTTTTTTTTAAACTTGCTAGAAGAGCACTGCAAAACTTTCGTCTTTCATGATTCAAATATCTCAGCCTGTTTGCAGAACCTGAGTTTTGTCTTTTGATGCTACAGGTTGCAATAAAAGCTGAATAATCTAATATGATTTTCCACCAAGACTATTCATCGTAAGGCATCTCTGAAATAGAAAAGGTGTAGTCAGAACTAATGCCTCTGCAAATCCCCAGAAGGATCAGGGGCCTGGATCAGAAAGCCCCCTTCAGTCCCCTGGTGTATTTGCTCAAGCAAATCTTTCTTTCCCAATAGGAGCTTCAATAAAGAATAGTGAACTTGTGTTAGCAGTCTATAGCTAATGTAGCATAGCTAAAAAAATGAGGCTGTGTCATCGTTTGGACTGTTCACTGTTGCTGGACTCTGACCGTCTAATCTTTATGGCTAGAGATGAGGTGTGAGGCAGAGAGCAGAGTGCAACTTCTCACTCTGTGTTCCACCTGGAGCCTATCAGTAAGACAGTTACGAAAATAACATTAAAATGAAATAAAATATAAGCAGTCCTGAATGCAGAATAAACTTTGCCAAAGCATCAGGGAAGCCTAAGTATATTTCTTAGAACTGCTGAGCACTTGCACTTCTGTAAGTTTATAAATCTGCAGAATGTTAAGATGCTTAAATGAAGGGTTTGGGCAGCCAGTTCAAGCACATTGTAAGAACGAACGCTTGTGCTCTGAATGTTTAAGTTGAGGATTTATTTTATGCAGTCATTTATGCTGGATATGTGCCCTAAGCTGCAATGTGCTGATTGTCAGCGTGACTCTAATAAATAAGCAGAAGTTACCTATAAAAATGTCATAACTACTTTAGTACCTGGTATTGTTGTCATTATCAAGGTTCTGTCATATCATTACGTAACTTTTGAATATGAACAGCTTAAAGCGCCACATATTAGAACAAGTGCCATTTTTGCCTGCTAACAAGGTTTTAATCAAGGCATTCAGCAGCTCTAAATAGGCCTTTGCTTCTGAATTTGCATATCAGGAGGGGGCTGGGAGCATGAGTGGGTGGATGTCATGTCCCAGTGATTAATGATCTCTAGGAAGCCGAAAAGGGGAGAGTAATATACGCAGTATTTCTACCCCCTGGAGTAGGAATGCAAACACTATTGTGCAGATCTGTGCATAGTCACTGACTTCCTGGTAGCTGGAGAATTTCATACACTCCTCTACCACAAATAAAACTGTCAGTGGAGTGACAAAGATCAGAAAGCTGGGCTTCATTTATTGAAAAGAATAGCTCAGACACAGTGATCCAGAAAATTAATTTTGTAGGTGTTTGGGAACTTGGTTGTTTAATAAGAAACTGGTAAAAAGAGAACTTTTGATGAAAGGCCTGAAGCCACCAAATATTTGTTGAATTTCAGTCTGTTTTGTTTCTGCCTGTTCCTGCCTTATTGGAGAGAAATAACTCCCATGATATAGAAGATGTATCTTAAACAGGAATTAGAAACAAAGCAAAGAGAATGAGCTTTCCAAACGGTAGAAGTTGTAGTAATTTCCATTACTAAAAGAGCAAAAGGGAGATGGCACAATGTGGAACAGCCACCCAGTATGATCAGACCCAAACTAGCGTATTTGTTAGAAATCCTGTTACATTTGATTGCCACAATTTGCTTTCTGTTGTGCTAAACCTTTGTTAGTATTTTATTAATAACATAAAAACTGAGGGCAGCTTCTATGTATTAGTAAAAATGTTAAATGAAGTTGTTTGAAAAGTTTTCTCTATTCTTAGAATGCTTCATCAGTCCTTAAGACACACCATCATAATTTCATTGGTAGCTTTGAGGTTCGCACATGTAAGCCTGAATAGTTCTGTAGTATTTCTAAGTATATCCATTTGTAATTTTAGTTGCACATCAGCAAATAAACAGTGGCAGAATTCTCATTTTTGCAGCATCTGTGTAATTTAGCCCCAGATTCAGGAAGAGTACAAATGCAAGTCTGTGTGACAGGATAGGTGGCAAGCTCAAAGGAGCTTGACCATTCTAGAGACCCTTGCATAGAAGTCCCATCTTACTCCATTAAAGAGGAAGAAGGGATCCTGTGGTCTAACTCAAATCACTTAATGGATATTTGGGAAACACTCTGCTTCACAGAATGCAAAGACTGCCACTTACTGAAAGGTAGTGCTTGGTAAATAAACCTGAATCTTTTTTTTAATGTGATAAAAGCTTTCTGTATTTTCTGTACACTACAAGCTAAGTACAAGTGGAAATATTTCAGGGGACCGGAAAAATTGCTACCAAGCCCTACTGCTATAGGAGGAGGAAATGTTTACTACGGTGTACTTTGTCACATTAATGATGGTAATAAGGATGTGTTGTAAAATGTTTTAAGTTTCAAGGAGGAGCAAGCTCCGACAGCTGCAAATCAATGTGAGAGTTCCCCCTGCTGTCCTGCAACATCAGCTGCTGTAACGTTACTGGAAGCCGTGCCTTATCTGTGGGATGGGATATTGCGGGGGCTGGAACTAATAATGCACTGCTGCTGTATAGCTTTTGGAGCTTTTGTCTTTTTTCCCCTTGTTTATTCCAAGAGCAGGCACTCAGGCGATAATGCATGCCACCTTCTTTAAAACCAGAAAGCAGAAAATAAAGCATTGTTTGAGTTGCAGGGCTTCTTTCTGGTTGCCATTGTACAAACAGTTTATGGTGAGTTGTACGCTGGTTTTAATTCTTTCTTCCAAATGAATAATGAATTTTTAAAATCTGTTTCAGCAATGCAATCAATCTCTTAAGCAATGTTCCCGTTTCTTGCTTGGATGTCCTTATTAGTCCATCATCCCAAGAGGAGACAGATATAAAATACAATGGTATGAATATGGGAGCAATTCAGATTTTACTGGATTTCATGGAGAAAAGAATAGACAAGGTATGGACTATAAAGATTTGTGACAAAAGGGGCCTCGCTTTTTCATTAAAGCAAAAAGTACAGATATGTAAAGTTTCTTCCAATCCTTTCAGACAGTGTTTAGTACAAATACGGATGTTCTTCCTTCTAGATTGTGGAACACCTCAATATTGAGAACAAATTCCTATGACTGTCTGAAGCAGTGCTTGTGTGTGTGAGAGGATGAACATTTGTCTCTTTGTTTATATCTAGCAATGTGAAATTAATGTTTTGGGTATCATATAGGACCTTACTGAAGGGTTCCTAGGATTTGAAAAGGAAAGTTTACTCTTAAAAATGTTTTATTTGTATTTGGTCTTATTTTAGGGAAGCAGCTATAGAGAAGGTCTGACTCCAGTTCTCAGTTTATTAACTCAGTGCTGCCGAACTCATAGGAATATCAGGAAGTTTATCAAAGCTCAGGTAAGTAAAATATTCATCAAAATTTGAATATGATGGCAATGATAAACTTTTTGAGGTTTTTGCATCAGTGCAAGATATTGATACTTTGAAAGTATGAATGATTTCATATGAAATGACCCATAAAGTTATCTGCAGTATTTTTTCTATTTTTCTGATTTTTTTTTTTCAGCTATAGAAATAATTTTTCAGTATTTCATGTAAATCAATAGGTATTTTGGCCTCAGTTCCATGGTATGTTTTTTCGAGCTGTTAAATCATAACATTAGGGGTATTGTAAAGCTGTGTCAATGTGGGTCACCATGGATCATGTGACGCAGGGGCAAAGAACTCAGTGAGATTTGTCCCCTTATATCCAGTATATCAAAAAAATTCAGTGCCATTAATAGAATTTGCAAAAGCAGTATGGTAGCTAGTGAGGCTACAGGTGTTTTGGTGGCTTCTGCCTGAGCTTTGGTTTGACTTTAGCAGGCAGGTGTCATCGGAATCTAAACTCAGGTACCAGTGGGTATCAGCTGTTCTGTCAGAGAAGAACTCTGACAGAGTTTTTCTGTCCCTGAACAGAGGCACACTTTATCACTTGGTCTCTTGAAAGAACTGTTTAATATGGTACAGAGTGTGGTTAGGCCTCTTATAGGGAAAAAAAGATTTCCATGCCATGGTTAAACGTCTAAAGGTTCTCTATGACTTGGTGGTTGGGTGATTTCTGCTTGTTTTGCTGCTTTTCCTGAAGACAAATGGGGAGAAGTTAAAATATGAGCAAGGGAGAGAAGGCTGAAACCAGCCGAGAAATCTTCTTTTTCCTGAGATGAGGTGATTTCTGGGTTGCATCTTAGATGCTGCTCCCAGACCAAAGCTGCATCTGAATTCATAAGTGGAGTTTCTAATGGAAAAGAATGTATTTTGCATATATTTTCTGCCTTTTTTCTATACCAGAACAGTGCTTTTGAGGAATTTAAGAGACTTGTTATTGGTATTGATTGGTTTTATTCACAGCAGTTCTTTCCTTTTGGATCTGTTAAGTTAAAAAAAAAAAAAAGGGAAAAAAAGCAGAACCAAATGTTCAGAAGTTAGGGAATGAAGTTGTCTGCTCGTTTTTACGACATCTCGGCATCTAGATGTCAGGATATAATTGTGTGCTGCCTCTTGCCACAGGACCACTGCCTCATATAGTGCATAGAATAGATGGATGCTGCTAACTGCATGACCGGATGTTTGATATTTTGAATTGCCCTCATTGTTAAGTGTTGGCCTTAGGCTTTATTTATTGTGCACTATTCAAATTCTGATCCGAAGACAGAATGATTAATTTCCTCATGGACTGTCCTATGGCACTCATCACTGTATTAGCATTAGAGTATTCTAAAAACATTAATTCTTTCTTACAACACTCTGTGAAATGGCAGTCATGGTACTATCCCCATTGGGGAAAGTAAGCAGGGACAAAGTAAAATGTTTTTGCTAATTGTTGCTTGAATACTTAGTTTGAAAAAAAGACGGGGACTGTTTTTTTCAAAGCGGTCAGTACTGTAGCATTCATTTGTTTAAGTATCGGTTCCCAGTGAGTCCAATTTCAGTAGTAATTGTGCACTAATTTTGCACAGAACATGATGTTTTTACATTAGACACCGAGAAGACAAAGGACCTGCAATTTCATATGACAATTAGTGACATCTTTGCTTTCATTCCCTAGTAAAACATTGAAGATCCATAATTCTTACAGGACTCTTCAGACCATTAAAACTTTCGTCTTGCAGCCCAGATTTGTTTCCAGATCATATCATATCTTGTGAATGTGAAAAATTAATGTAGGTCTTGAGTCTGAATGCGTATGCACGAGGAAATGGAAGTTAGATTGCAAAACCAGTCATATTTCAGGCATCTTCTGCCTTTCTTCAGGGTTGAAGTTAACAATACTAATGACATTTAATGAGAAAATAGTGTGCTTGAGGAAATGTTTAATAGTGTTTTCCCCAAAAGCTCTTTGAAACATAGCTTCAGCTTTTAAAATAGTGTTTTCTGGGAAAAGTACATGTAGAGCTCATGTTTGAAAGTCATACTAGTGGGACTTGCAACATTACATATTTTCCTGCTTTTTTTCTGTATGTTCATTGTTCTGTGTAAATTACAAATCATGTTAATATTGTAAGTTCCTTAAGCTGGCATTTTTAATGTTTTTGCCAGATATTTGAGCAAAACAGAAGAAACAAAGAACTGAGGTTACTGCTGTCTGTGAGCCAACTATTTTGGGACGCTCATTTGCGCTTTTAAACTACTACTAGTTATCTTTATTTCTAAAGTCTGTGTTTGATACCGAGTGTTCTTCTGCCCAAGATGGCAGACCAGGAGGCCAGACTATGTTAAGAAGCAAGAGTGATTTCTGGTGTGTGTAAACACAGTTGGGTCGATTTTTATTCCCCTTCTTGAAAGGGCGGAGCTTACATTATTTCCTTGTTTTATTGACTGTAGTTGTTTCTGGAAGGAATGGCTAGGTATTGCCATGCATTCTATGCTGGTTTTCCTTTATTTGTGCTGCTAGGTATTGCCTCCATTAAGAGATGTATCCAGTCGTCCAGAAGTTGGCACAACAGTGAGAAACAAGCTGGTGCGCCTTATGACACATGTAGACCTCGGAGTAAAGCAAATTGCAGCGGAATTTCTTTTCGTTCTTTGTAAAGAGAGAGGTAAAAATTACTTCTCCCCCTCCCTTTGACATAAGATCTTGCTTTAATTAGTATATGGGGCTCTTGCTGTACCTCTCAGTTCTTGTAACACTCTGATGGTTTTTGTTTTGTAGCTGATTATAGCTCAATAATTTTCTGCATCGCTTTTTGCAGTTGACAGCTTGCTAAAATATACGGGCTATGGTAACGCGGCAGGATTGCTGGCAGCAAGGGGCCTGTTAGCAGGAGGAAGAGGAGATCATTGGTACTCGGACGATGAAGATACAGACACAGAAGAATACAAATCTGCAAAGCCAAAGTATAGTATTGTTTTATCCTGTTGTTTTTTATATCCTGTTACAATGTAGATGTTTTGACATAATTTTTTTGTTACACCTTTTCCAGATTTGGAATTATCTGTGCGTCTATTAACTACTGTCTCCTGTTGTCTTCATGGTCTGATTATTTAGAAACCAGCCTCTAACGGCAACCATCATATAGTCAGATGGCTCCAGGGAGAAAACAGAAATCAATATGCGAATGATTTACATTCAGTCCGAGTAACTATTTTAAAGTCAAGTGTGAAAAGAGATTTTTGAGCAGATTTTAGAAAAATTAAAGTAACAAATTTACCAAGGATGGCTTTTGCCCCAGATTTTCCAGGAACTTGCATGAAATTGCCAAACTACTAACTGTTGTTTGTGAGGTATATCTCTTTAACAGAGAAAATAGAGGTGTCAAACGTGACTTAAAGTTTTAAGGGGGACTTGTGAAAAAGAAACAAACCAGTAGGTCTAGCTTTGGTCAGTCAGATTGCCTGGTACTAAAATTTTCACGAAGAATCAAGCAGGTCCCTTATGTAAATATGGAAGGAGTAAATAACTTCTGTAGAAATCATGCATCGGGAATCCAACGTACTTGTTTGAAGGAGGGAGTCAATGATCATAGAGAAGCTCTGTCTGTTGATTTTTATTAATTGTAATTGTTTTGGTGTTAGAGGTTTCAGTTTGTTACGTTACACCTATGATTTGATGCCATTTTAAGTAGCTTCTGAAATCATTGATAGTGGGTATCCAAAGCGTGTTTTTTCTGCTTTACTCTGGTTTCCTTGAATTACACAGATGTGATTAGGTACATGACAGGGAATTGTGGCTTATTGAAAGACTCTTATTAAGGAATACAAATGAAAGGCAAGGTTAAATATATGAGAAGTTAGAGGAATTGTATTGCTTCTATGCTAAAAATTGGGAGTTTTCTTTTTATTTGCTACATTTCAGGATTATTTTTTCTTGCTTTTCTGTCTCTGCTCTTCTTTCAAAAGCCTACCATCCAGTTATATGCATATAAGTAAAACTGTAACATCTATTTAGGTAAAAGCTGACACTTAAATGAAACATTCCAGACAACTCTCAGTTGGTTTATGCATCTGATTTTCTGTGTTGCTGTTAAATGTTTGTGATTTAACTGCTTGAAAGGATAATTTGCCCTGAAAGTGTTCTTTAAAACTACTTCTCTGTTTTTGTTGCCATTTCTGTACTGCAGTTCACTTGTTTTAACAGTGAAAATAAAATTGGCATTGTAAATTCTCAAAATAACTTTAACTTGGTTTGAGCAAAAATCATTGTGGGAGGATAGTAAACTAATTCAATGGTTTTTGATGAATAAGGAAATGTAACTGGAACCTGTCTATATTTTAAACATGAAACATATAGATACTTCAAACAAGTATCTGTCATTCTGTTCCCCATCTATGTCATTATTACTAATGACATCGTCATTAGTATTTAATTATTACAGTTCCCCTGCTTTCAGGCTGCTTGTGTATGGGTTATAACATAACAAGTACAGTACTGTGTATTTCTGAGTAGATAACAAGAAATTCATACAGAGAATCAGTAGAAGGTAATACCACTATTCACCAGAAAAGTCTACAAAAAGGGTATAAATATGAAGGTTGGATATTTAAAGTAAAAACTTTTGTGTGCAGTTCAGACAGTCTTGGTCTTGGTGGTTTCTGTTAGTGTGTTCCTCTTTCCTCCTATTAAGAAGATAGACAATATAAATGTATATATTTCTACAGAAATATAAAGTATTGTTTTTCCACCTCCAGCTTTAACCTAATCACTGGTCACTTAGAAGAACCAATGCCCAATCCAATGGATGAAATGACGGAAGAACAAAAAGAATACGAAGCTATGAAGCTTGTCAACATGTTTGATAAACTTTCCAGGTACTATATTATAGCTGCTTTTGAGGGAGACGGCTCATGCCCTGGCTCTTTACTAAGGTCCAGTACTTCAAAATAGTGCTATAATCAACATTTTTCCAGGATTAGGACCACGTTAACTGCAGAGAAAAATGTTTAGCACTTCAAAGAAAAGAGCGATACGTAATAGGACTTCAGAGGAAACGTCTTTTGGAGGGAACTGGGCAGAATCTGGAAGATCTGGTGGTGAAGGGACCTGCCTCCTAAATGGCTAGGCTGATAATAATGAAAAGAATTTCTCTTTTAAAAGTATAGGGGACAATGCAAGCCCAAGGCAAGTGTACTCGTTTTTCCCAAGTCAATGAGCAGCATCTCATGGAAACTACTTATGTGTGCTGCTTATGTGTGAAGAACAAAGGAAGTGTGAAAATAGTTGTCCCCAGAAGCAATACAGTGTACAATGGAACGATTAAAAGGGAGTTTACAGTTTAGTATTATAGTGGACTTATTAGAGTAAGTGTGGACTGGATTACAAATGGGCCTTTATAATTTGTTTTAGATGACTGAGGTAATGCCATAAAAGGAACTGGTACTTGATAAAGGTGTACGTTATTGATACAGAGAGTTGATTTTTATTTTATAACTTTTTACATACAAAACCAGAACAGACCAGTGCAGTTAGCTTTAGCTTTTATTGTCCTTGGCTCAGTATGCCCAAAATTTGCTGGTTTTTCTTCCCCCATACCTGTAGCTATATTGGAGTGATTACTTGGATGTTTTTTTATGCATAAGTAAAGTTTTACATTCTTGAGGAATATGTAATTTTATACTAATTTACCATTGAACGGGGCTGTGGGAATTTTGGTAGATACCAAAGTGGATCATTTGTGAAGCAGAGGAAGACTCAGCAGCTAGAAACGTGTTTGTGTTTTGTGAGAGTCTGTAGATATTCGAATCACAAGATCTATTGAGACAAATATTTTTACATCTCTATTAAATATCAGGAATACAGCAAAAGATTTGTGAGAATCTGGATTTTACATTAACTGACAAAGACTGAATTATAAACAGGAGTGAAAGCAGGGAAGGGTCTCAAAACAGCTGATCTGAGACTATCAGTGAAGTAATTGGATACTTTTTCACATTATTTGCATGGAAAGCAAATGCATTATGTTAGTCTTTTTAATAAAGAGGATAAAATGCAATGCACGTATAATCTTAATTGAACTGCTGTGTAAATTGGAATGATTGCTATGTAAGCTAGAGAATGAAGATGCCGAGTGTTCAGGGTACCACAATAAAACGACTAAATGGTCTAAAACTTTTTTTAGAAAGCAGATTGAGACCAGAGAGAAACTCAGACTGAAGACAAGTCAGTTGCTCTCGCTATAGCGGTTACCCACACAAAGTCCAAATGGCCTTACTGTAGCATAAGAGCCTTTTCAGTGTGGAGGATTGGAGGCACCTGCTGGGTTGCCTGCTACAAACAGACAATAACTAAGCAGCTGGTGCCCTGCGTCACTACTTACCCTCTTGGCCAGTAGTATTACTTTCACCTTGGGCTTTCTGTGTCACTTACATCCACCTGCAGTTTCTTAGACTGCAGACTCTTCAGGGCTGGGACTCTTTTTTGTTTGTAAGGTTTTTGTTTGTTTGTTTTTCAGTACAGCTATTACTGTGGGACAGTGTTGTTGATGTGACCCCTTTAGGTGCTGTGATAACATGAATAAAATCACTTGACTGTTCTTCCTACCCTTTTTGTTTTACTGAAAATGGCAGGGGCGGGGAATGCTGGCAGGAAGGAAAAAGAAAATAAGACTTGGGTTTGGGAGGCTGTGGGATGTTTTTAATGAATGTAATTGAGTGCAATTGTGGGGTTCGCAGATGTTAAATAAAATGGGAAGCTGCCAATCTTCTATACAAGAAGAAAGAGCTAGTGACATGCTGACAGTAGTGGAAGTCCCTCCATGTTTTAGAAATTGAACACTTTGGCTTCCAGTTTGAGCCCTTCGCTGCTGGGAGTTTGCAGGAACTAAAAGTTACCAGTGCAAGGCACTTTTTTCCCTTGGTTTGCAACCTACAAATTTAAACTGGAGGTTGCTTTGACAGAAGTCTTCAGTTGATTCTGAGTTTTGAATCTTGCTTTGAGGCAGACTGCTGGTGGCAGTTTTCCTACTTCTGGTCTTTGTTGTCATTATAGGAGAGGACATACACTATGAAATGAGCAGCACTTTGTTCGTAAGACAGGAGGAAGCTGGACAGGGAATCAACAGCTTCTCCTTCTCATCTTGAAAGAGTTTATATAACTGCATCTGAGTAATTTCAACAAGAGCTTAGAATGAACTTGCTTGATGTACAGCAGAACCGGTTCACTTAGTACGCTTGCATCGTCCCTTTAACGGAAGCTAAGCTTTAAAGAACTACCAGTGATTTTACTGGAGCAAGGTACAATAAAAACCTTGAAGGACTGACAAACTTGCTTCCCTTTCTGACTGATGAGGAGAATCAGGCCAGTCTATCACTGGGGTGTTCTGGGATTGGCTTTGCCTGGCTCTGTATTGCTTTTGAAGTTACCTGATGACAGATTGAAATTGAAAAACCAATGTGTAAAACAGTACTGCTTGGTTGAAAAGGTAGACCCTTCATTAATGGCTGCTGTTTACACTGTACCCTTTGTACAGGTTTACTGAAACTATCAGTAACAAATCGGTCATTTCTTTCTTGATCCGTTAAGATGCCAGTGGATTTTTGCTCTCCAGGTTTCTCTTTATTTTCAGCATTGGCACTGAAGAATTGAAACTCTTTTGAAGTGAGGTAAACCTGATCCATTAGTTCAGACACTTCTGATCTTGCTTCCAAAACTTTTCTATCCTGTTACGTTGATGGTGTTAAGGTAGCAATTGACCATTGACAGCACCTAATTAAAATTAATCACACTCAGAAAGTGTGGTGGAAAGCTGAATATTGCTTGTGAACACATTTCTCCTGCCTCAATATTTTAACGTAGACTTGGGTTCTATAAAAGCTTTTATAGAAATTAATATTTTGATGAAATTTGACTGGATAAGATTACTTTTGAATATCATTAAATATATGTAAATATTGAGTCTAAATGAAGATGAAGCATCTTGATTGCTGCAGCTCCTGGGAGATGTAGATGGCACTTAGGTAGTTTGCTGGGTGCCTAAACTTGGCCCTAGAGTAACGCTATGGGCTTTGTCTGCAGTAGGAGTTGATACGATCTTGTTGATTCATTGGGAGTTGTTTGGTGGCTGTAAATCATTGTCCTCTGTATGTGATGCACAGCTTTGAGGTTTGAAAACCTCCCCACATCTGCAAAAAGATTTAACTCAACTTTTCATTTTTGCAAAATATGCAGTTGGCCACCTTAAATCAGTGTTGTGTGACATTCTGTCTGTTTATATCAAAGATTATTGGAAATACTCTGCGTTAATTAAAATGTCTGGAAAAAATGCTAACATTTTTTTCTATTATAAATGGTAGGTAGAATTGTATATTAATTGACTAATTTAAAATGTCAGGATGCTTTTTCCAAGCCAACCTCGTATTAATAGCAAGAATCCTTTTGCTGATGAAATGGTCCCCAATTATCACAGCTTGGGTTTTGTTGTACGTTGAACAGAAGTCAACAAAACGAGTATGTAAGAGAACCTGTCTAAAGAAGCAACCCTACTCATTAAAAACACAAAATTAATCATAGGATGAATGAAGAAGGCAACGTTACATTATTTTTTTCCCCCTCCCCTTTCTAATCACAGAACAAAATAATGTTACATGAAAGGATCGGAACTATTATGTAGTACTCAATTATAAGGAGGTGAATAGGTCCCTAACATGCCATTTTATCAAAGCAGCAGACCGGTGTTCACATGATGGCTGTTTCATTACAGACACCGTCATTAATTCCGTGTGTCAATACTGCCCCGTAGCATATAGAGCAGACGAGAAAGAGTTACCCTTCAAAACAAAGGAATGATTTTTTCGAGTCGTTATCAAGCTAAATGGCAAGCAGGAAGCTAGAACTTGTATGGATATATTTGAAGGGACTCTTGGGAGATCTGGAAGGGGAAGAAGAGAATGTGTTTTACCAACTGTTTAATTACGGTGTGTTTCTAAGTACACTTGAATAGAATGCTTTGTTTGCATTGGAAAAAGGAATGTTGCAAGAAGGTGTATTTGAGTATATGGGAGGTCACGTAAGGATGATCAAATGCATAGAAATACGCACGTTGTGTACTTGTATATATCTTCATGGATATAGAAGTATTCCCGCTGCCACCTACTGGGCTGAAGCAATCTCTCTTCTGCCCTATACACGGACCATAAACATCCAGTTTCTGGCTAATGAACTCTCTTCTGAGGCTATACGTGCCTGTTTCGGGTGCTTCCCTTGCCACCTTGTATTTCACCTTAATGTCCTTTTGTAAGCACATCCTCAGCTAGCCCCAGCTGTCAAAGTTCGGTTGAGGTTTCTAAGCAGAGAGTGGCTAAACTGGCAAATGGGTGAGGTTGGCAGAGCTAAAACCGTTCATCCCAGGTAAGGATCAGCCCAGTAGGCTCTTGCGTGCTGCAGAAGTCAGCTGAATGATGCCTCTTGCAATCCTACCCAAGATTGTGTTATTTATCTGGTAGTTGGTCCAAACTGCTGGAGCTGCCTTTGTAGGCAGCCCAGATCTTTTAGCCTATTCATCTCCCTCAGTACTTTTCCCCTTTGAAGAACAGGAGTAAGCTTGGTGTCGAGTCTTCATTGGTGAGAGGGTGCCATGTTTTACACCATTCTAGGACTATATTATATTTAGGAAAAAATTCTGGCTGCAATATTAAATGTTGAAACCTAAGAGTTTGCGTTGTGGTTTCTAAAACAAAAATCTAGGATCCTTTTATCTTAGAGGGAAGCAAAGATGATTTCATTCTTTGTGGCTATGTTTTTACTTTCAGGGCTTAAAAATATGAGCAAGGACTTACTCTTCAGGTTATTCTTTTCCAGAAATAGGTGTATTGGTTCACATTTGAGTAAGTGGCCCTGAAGAATTTGTTGCAGGACTGATTACAGATTTCAAAGGACAGTCGTTTTGTATTATGGCATTTGAAGTTTAAAAGCCAAAAAGGCCTTAGAGGCATAGGGTTTTTTTCCTGTGAAAAATATCTTCGCTATTAGACCCAGCTCCAAACCACTCTGGCTTTGCCTTTGGGAAGACCCCTGCAGCAGGCAGGGAGAGTGCTGGTCCTGTTGGACACTAGATCTGCAGTCTTCAGTTTTTGAGCCCTTTTGAATCTGATCCCGAGTATTCTTTTGATCACTTCTCGCACACATCTCCAACAGATACTTGAAAACTTAAGAGTGCTCTTGTTTGGGCAGAATCTGCATACTCTAGCCCTCGTTGCCTGAAGGAAGAGGACTTGCTGTCAGCTCTCAAGTATGGCAAGCTATCTCCAGTCTCTTTAAAGATAGGTCCTACTCTTACACGCCCTCGCAGAGGCAGGGTGTGGGCTGTGCTCTTCCAATATGGCCATTACAAACCTCCCTCCCTGGCCCCCAGCTTCCCACCCAGACCTGGTGAGCCAAACCACAGCAGTTTCTCCAGGTGTGGTTTCTCACGTTTTGAAATGCTGCAGGCTGTGGGACTTGTGAGCTTAGCACTGTAGTATCCCCTGGCCACATCTGCACAAATAGCTGCGTTTCTCTGGCTGGTCTCTGCTCTTCCTGAGCCAAAGAGACTCTTGGAGCCTCAATTTAACTGCTGCTCGACAGTATCTAGCGTACTCACGCCTTGTTTGTAATTCAGGTGTTGCCTCTCTTGTTGTTCCTCTGGTTGTGTTAAGGTTAGATTGCCAGCCATGTACATGCAACGTTTGTACCTTTTTTCAGCCAAGGTAGTGGTGCAGCCGGGGCAGGGAGCTGCAGAAATGCCTTTGCTTCCCCAGTGAGTGATGGAGCATTATTGTCTGAGGCTCGGGAGGGTGGCATACGTGTGTTAAATCGGCACATCTACTGGGCTGCCTCTCAAGCAAGGGGTAAATTGACAGCAAGCCTCTGCTCCTTTATTTAAGGTGACTCCTGAATATTTAGAGGTATTCGCCGTTTGTTGTTTTTTGTTTTTTTTTTCAGCAGAAAATCAAAATGTTATCTTTGCCCTTACAGCTTTTGCCATAATCCACATATAAATGAGGTGATAAAAAGTAAGGATTAAATAAATCTTTGCTAATACTTTTTGATTGGCTTAATCAATAATTAATCATCTCTTAGATGAGGCTGTAGCTCGTGGAGTAGATATAATTGGATTAGCTGCTGAGAGGTCTTTGGAGCTTTGAAGAGATTAAAATGGCTGTCAATCCTGTAATTAAACTGCCACAAACAAAAGCAACGGTATTAGAATCAGTCGGCTTTTTTAAAATGAATCAACAAGTACTTCCAACCTCCTACATGTGGTGTAAGCAGAGTCTGTTCTCGTAACTGATTTATTGCCTTTGACAAGATGAATATGGATCAAATCATTGCTTTAATTGCCTGGGCATGTACTGGCCAGAATAGCAGGTGAAATTTTAGGAAGAAGTGGCTGTCAGAGAACTCTTATAAGAAAAGCTAGTTTGTGGATCTAAAACGGTGAACCTGCTCCTTGTCTTGAGCCTATTAGGCACTGACTTTTCATGGTGTCTTTAATTGGCTAAGTAGGTTTGGCCTACATGAATGAAGTCTTTATCTGTCCCGCTCTTCCCCTCCCACCTATTTTGGAAGGGTTTTTGTTCCTCTTTCTTCAAAACAGAGGGCTTTAGGAGAAATAACTTCCTTTTAAAGCCTCATTATGTACTAAAGCATATACTGTATGTGACTGTATTATACATGTGTGAATTGATATGTGTGCCTATGCTAATATATATTCTTTTTTTTTAATCCCTTACAGAGATGAGCTTATAAAGCCAATGGGAGTGCGGCCGGATGGTACAATGGCTCCTTTGGAAGAAGCAGTCAGCCAGTACCAAACCAACAAGCAAGACAGTTCAGATTCAGACTAAAGCATCACCTGCTTCACTCTCAATTCTCCTCTAATCCACATTTTTCCTTAGAGCCACGACGTCTTTTATCTAGGCATTTTATCCTCACATTAGCCAGCATCACTTTAACTGCTCTGTTTTTAAATGATGGGTCCTGTGGTGTAATGTCTGAATTTTTATTATGTCCTTTTAAAGAGCATATCCATTTATTAGTTTATGATCTCTATTAATCTAAAACAAAATGTATTTCAAAGGGATAAAACCTGAAAGCCAATAATGTAAAGTGAATTACAAATACACAAATCTTCCAGAGTCCTGTTTTCTGAACTCTGTAGGTTATGCCATTCTTGATTTTTTTT
>VZRU01003442.1:36203-62559 GCA_013398155.1 Pedionomus torquatus
TTTGCCTGCTTGGTTTCTCTCCCTGTGTGTTTCTCCCAACATGAATTACATGAAGAATAATCCATGCCCTAGATTGTAATTCCTGGCTTTTTTTTGCTCAGAAGCACACATATGCCATTCTTGTGTACCATTCAGAGGTTAGTGATGGTTCTCCAGTTTGTCATTGTTTCCTATGACTTGATACTGGTTCCCTGAACTGAGGATGCCGGTGTTCAAAGACCTGGTAAAGGCAGGAAATCATGCCGTGGTTTCCCATGCAAGGAGGTTTCACAGATCTCCTTAGGAGTAAAAAAGGACTAAAAAGAAATAACGCACTGCTCTTCTCTCAGCAGCTAAGTTTAGTTTCCCAAAGGATGCTGCCCAGCTGTACCAATGCCCCCTTCTTTTTCTTTCTTAAAAAAAAAAAAAATACAAGGAAGCTTAGGGACATTAAATGTGTACATTTCTGTTTGCTGAAACCTTTCTGAATATTGAAATCATTGATGTTTCGGGTTATGACTTGACTCGGGCTATATCATCTGCTGCATCTGCGTGAAGAGACACAGGTTGCATAGGGGAAAAGGAGGCCAGCTACTGTGTCCACAAGGCAATAGCTAAAACAGAACCCATCAATGTATTGATACTGACATCAGATCTATTACATGGGAATCCAGAAGGGAGGAGTTATCCACGAGCAAGCATCTAAGCTGGGTCTCAAAGATGTAATTCTGGGCTTCGCATCATCCGCTGACTTCCGTGGCAAGTGTTCTTCTTCTGTGACTTCTGGCAAGTGTTAAGTGTAGGGCAGGTGCAAAGAATTTAGGAACCGCCCCCCTGAGGAGGAAAACTTAACCAGCTCTGTTAGTGGGGAATTGAGTCCTGTCCTGGTATCAGCTGAGGCTGAAGAAGCAGTTACTGCCGTCATGGGCTTCTATATGGGTTGCTATAAAGGGATCAGCACAAGAGCAGGAAAAAGCAAAATCTCAAATGTGTTGCTTTACAAGTTGTAGAATGTGCTTCTGCAATTAGCTGGGTAAAGAGATTAATAAAACAATAATGGCTCCAGGGACCTCGCTACAAGTGGTACAGGGTGAGGCTTCTGTGGTTTGGCTCCTGGCGATTGCAACAGGGCAACAGTAGTTCCAATAACCAGCTCTGTTCAGTTTAGCTGGGAAAGTAGATGCTTGTAGGAGGTTTTACACACCTGAGATGTTGCTTCAATTAAAAAGAAAAAAAAAAGTAGTTTAAGACCAAGCACAGAAGGTTCTATCTTAATCCTCTAGCTCAAGGGTGATTTTCATAATTGGGTTGCCCGTAGTGGGAGTACAGGGTGATTTAATTAATAATTGTCACTAGTGTAGTATCTCAAAGCATCTCTTGTATGAGAAGCTGTATCATCACTATGATAGTTTGTGGAAGGGACGCTGCAAGATTTTTGGTTTATCTTTGAAATATAACCTAGGTCCATCCTTACCTGCACTGGCTGGAGGCCTGGGCAAGTCTTGGGACAACGTTCCTCCGACACCACGATGTATCTGCTTCCTCCTGTGCCGCACGATGTTCATTTTCTCTTCAAAGTAACCAGGTGTGTGTTGAGATTTCTCTTGGATTTGGAGTCTGGAGAAAAGTAAAGTGAGTATTTGGTGGTTTGGTTTTGTTTGTTTGTTTTGTTGTGTTGGTTTTTTTTAAAAAAAAAAAAAAAAAAAANTAAAAAAAAAAAAAAAAAAAATCTCCCTGGAATTGTTTGCTGTGAAGTAAGAATTTATTCCTGAGTTAGTTTTTGAAGCAGACTGGGCAGTGAGCTTGACCCGTTTGGGGAATGCTCTCTCTGTCCCGCCCAACACCACACAGAGGTGCTGCATCTGCTTTTGAATAGTGTCCAAAATTCCTGTAAAAGAGAATCTTCTGCATCCCATAACGTTTTAATACCTGGTAGTCTCAAGCCTGGAGAACGTTGCAAGGTTTGCTGCCTCTGCTGGCAGGAGTTCTGATGGAGTTGTCATATATGTATTTAATGCATTTCATTCCACGTGGTGTGAGCTATTCTGTATTATGTAAAATAAGGGTATTTGATGATGTAAAAACATGGTTTCGTTGTTCCTCCCAAGCACTTGCGCATAGTTGGCACAGAAAATGGCAACCTTAATTGGAAAAAGGACCTTTCCCAAGTTAAAACGTCACTAGATTTTCTGGTGGTGACAGTAAAGGTGTCAACCAGTGGGCTTCAGAGACATGGTAACTTGCGTTCCCAAAAAGCTTTCCACAGTCAGTCCTAAATACAAAAACTTGTGTTTCCATCTTTATTTTGGCATCAATGGTCTGAAGTGACACAGTTCTTGTTACAGCTCGTCAATGATCTGGAAGCTTTGCTTTTCTTTGTTTCCCATTAGAGTTATGAAACAAAAGATGATGGGAAATCACTGAAATTTGTCAGAACACTTTGTTCTTTTGCAAAATAACACAGACGTATTTGTTTAAATGTTCATGAAAACTTCCTGGCAGGTATTCTCAAATGCTAATTGAAACTTTATGTGCCCCAAAAATGATTTTCAGGAAAAAAAAAAAGGGACACTTACAATCTGTTAAAAATGTTGTTAGGAGAAAATTGCCCAAACTTTAAAGAAATTTGCCAAAGAAAAGAACCACATTAGCTGCAATGTTTTGAATATACAACATTGCTCTCTATGCATGCGGCAAAAGGAGATTTTTCACCCTCTAGCTGGACTTTTTCCCAGTACCTGAAAATCTGCAATGGTTTAATTAAAAAAAAAACAAAAACAAAAACAAAAAAAAAAAAAAAAAAAAACAAACAACAAAAAAAAACAAACAAAACCAAACAAACACACAACCCCCCCTGACAACTAGGCTGTGCTGTATTTCTCTTACAGTTCTTCAAGCAATAATTTTCCTTTACCTGGGTGAAAAATTGTTTATCAAAGGTGGCTTTAAGGAAGAGAATATTACAATGAAGCTGTCGTATTGGTTGGTTGCCAAGCATCCTGGTCCAAAAGAGGCAAGTAAACCCCAGAGAATACAAGATCCCAAATCTCCTGAAGGAGCATTCCACAACATTGTCCTTCACCATATTATCACAAAACAGCTAATAAAATCCTGTGCTTTAATAAGGCTGCCTGTAAAAAGACTGTTCCACTGTTCAAACAGTGGAGAAGCCAGAGTTTGCCAGTCTTTGAGCAGCAAGTTACACAGCTTGCCCAAGTCAGATTCTTTTCTGGCCAGGCATAGAAAAATGATGGCTTAGTGATAATACGAAGATGTAGCTTGCTTTCAGGGAAGGAAAAAAAAAAAAAAAGGCACAATTTAATCTGGTAAATGAAAAATCTTTGTTGCGTTAACATCTTGGTTACTTGTATGGCTCTGGCTTCTATGAAAAGCAATAGGCAACAATTCCTGGTTTCTTTGTGCAAAAACTTTTGCTCATCCTGAAGCTGGTTCTCTCCAAGATCCACGTTGGTGCTCTGGTGGTACCATATTTAGACCAGGAATCTGGGGGGAAGTGATGTTCTTTGAGCTTTGCCACGTGTCTGGGAATGGGAAAGCAGCTTGATGTTGGCAGAAGAGCCTGGAAAGGTAAGCTGTCACTGCTTCCTGACCTCTGCTTGGAGCCAGCTGCCTGGGGGTGGGTGGCCTGAGGGCAGCAGAAGCCCTGCCTGGAGGAGATGGGATGTGGGAGGCCACTCTGCAGCCTGGTTCCCCCCCTGCAGTAGGAGATAAGGCAGGGCGACCAGGCAGATGGGGGAGATGCAGGTGGCTACGTGGCATGGAAAAAGATTGTAATTGCCTACTTGCAGTAAAAAGCTGAGTGTTTTTCAGGGCTCCTCCTCTCACCACCAGCACCACTGTCTCCTGGTGCATCCGGTTAATCCTCTGCTTTTACCTGTGGAATGTTGTGCCAAGAACGGGTAACGCTTTGGCTGTTGCATGCCTGTCCCTCATTTTTGATGTGTGCCATGCCTCTGTGACTTGCTTTCCTTCTTGAGAGCGAGCCCCCTTCCTTGCTCTGTACCAGTGAGGATGAGGGAGAGGGGGTCCCTCAGGAAGGAACTAAACTCAATTGAACTGGGTTGTTGGGAAGGAGGTGGGAGCAGCCACGCCTCTTGTTTCAGCAGCACCAGAGCCACTTTCAGTATCACCATTAGAGACCTTTAAAGGGGCAGAGTGTCCCACAGCCACTCCCATCTCAGTGGCTTCTGGCCAGGCTTGAGGGTGGCAGATGCAGTCTGAGAGGTGGGGAAAAAAAAAACAAACCACAGACCCCAAACTTGGCCATCGCCACAACCAGTCCAAAAACCGTAGCTCAGTTCCTTGTCCTGGCTGGGAGCTACAGGGTCCAACAGGATCAAGTAAACTCCTCAAGCATCCCAGCTTTCTCTAGAGAAGGCATGAGTGCAGATTACTGAACTGCTGACATGCCTGGGAATCGATCCCTCCAACAGCATGCCAATCTCTGTGGGGTACCTAGGCAGGCTTTGAGAGGTTGGTGGGGAAGGAATTATTCAGACCACCCATCTTAGCTGGCTAAATTACCCAGGCAGTCTCTTCAAACTCCTTCTCCAGTCACGGATGAGAGAGAGGACAATTCAGAGTGAGGCTAATTTGGGTGCACTGAATGACCCTCTGCAGGAGCTTTGCTTTCCCTCCCTCGACTACAGAGGGAGCCTGGGGAGACCAGCTGGTTGCATTTAACTGCTAAATTGGTTGCCAAAAGATGGGTGGTGAGAATTCCTTCCCGTTTCCCCTTTGCCATGGACCACACTCTTCCCAGAGCAGGATGCTCACTCCCTCTCTCCTGCAAATTCGGAGTGTGCAGTGGGATACAGGCCCCTGGGAACCACTACAAGACAGATGCTGCATCGCAACAGTTGATAGTTATAATACGGTGTGTAGGATTTCATGGACTTCTGCTTAAATAGATCCTTTAAAGCAGCTTTGCTTTTGGGAGTCTGTTTAATATCTTGTCTTGGCATAAGCCAAGTATTGCATACGTAATATTGTACATATTACATTTAAAAAGAGAAACCTTGAGGAAAATTGGTAATTAGGGAGGTACAGATAAGACTTACAAGTTCTCTCCAGATGTTATGAATGGGAGAGGAAGGTGAAACCATTCAAAATAAACCCTGCTGAGATCACCCCTTCCTCTTTGCCTGATAAACCATTACAAATTAAAACAAAAGCAGCCAAGATCTGCAAGCTTCAGGGCGCCTGTAAGCCCTCTTTTACCTTTTAGAGCTCATAACAGATGCTGACTGTGGGTGTTATTCTTCGAGTAAGCAAAACGGCCAATTCCTCATTCTGGAAGGTTAAAATACAAATTTTCTGCCATATAAATATTTAAAATTCAAGTTTCTGCCATATGAAACCCAGCAAGTGCAAGAATCCAAATCTGAATCTAAACTGCCAGGATTTTAAGGCTTCTGGATGATTTTATGCCCAAGAAGTGATCTTGCCTAGTAAATAGGCACTGCTGCACATCACACTTCCAAAGGCATTGGAGAAAACAGTAGTTTACCTTTATTTTTTTCCCCTTTTCGAGAAGACAGTAGTAACTGTCTGGATTACCTCCTGTTTTTCTGGTCCCCAAATGTTCATAACACCCTATTGGGGAGGAATAATTCCCATCCAAGTTGTAAAACACACTTATAAGTAGATGGGAAAAGCATGAACAGAGCTGTACGGAAAACAAAACCACCAGGAACAAGATCTTATTTTGCATGCTTCTCACTGTTGTATTTTTTGCCCCAATTAGCATATTTTAAAGACAAGCCTTTTAAAAAAAAATTTACAAAAAATCTGCTATCTGCCTGAACTGTTCTCAAGCTTTGAACTTTTCCATCCTTTCTATTGATTATGGCCAAGTGACCCATATTTAAAAAGCATTTACAATAAAATTATAGCACGTTCTTTTGTGCCGCTGGCTTTCCCAGTGAAGAGCTAAAATGTTTTAAAATTGTCACTTTTTGACAGAGGTAATGGCTGTAATATATTTAGTCTCTTCCCCCTTGTTGTGCTTAAAATGGCTATGCTAATAAAGGGCACAGCTGTCGATACTTTATGGCCTGCTGGGGGGAAGAGGGGGAACGAAGGCAAAAAACAGATTGACTGTGTGTCAACAAATGCAGCTGGGAAAGAAAAAAAGAAGCCCCTTGAAGGCCCCTGCAACTTAAAGTCCAAGATAAATGATGTCCCTATGCTTAAAAAAAAAAAAAAAAAAAAGAAAAAAGAAAAAATGGAGGTTGGAATTCAATAAAGGGGAACTGAAAAGGAAACTGCTTAAAACTGAAAGCCTTTTCTCTGCCTCTAGACAGCTTACAAGAGAAATGAGCAAAACTGACCACAGAAAGAGGGTGAGCGGCCAAGAAAGAAAACAAAAGCCTATCCTGGAAAATATATTGCATCAACGAATTATCTGAAGTGCATTATCGCTGGCGGGCGGAGAGCGTACAGTTTAATGGAGATGCGACAACAAACTTTTACATGCCGCTGCCTTTTAGGTAGCGGGCTGCTTTGTGCCCGGGCAGGAGGGGAGGGGAAAGGGGAGCTGTAGTTATTCATAGCAAATAAATACGGCCAGGACAAAATGTCTGGAGGGGTGCTCTGGTGAATGCTGCTCCTTGGGGAGCCGGGCCGGGCTGCCCCATGGCTCCTGCCCAGCATGGCAGTGCCTGGTGGCCTCACCTCCACTTTGAGGGGGCTTTTCCCCGGGGCCGCTCTGGTACAAGCCTCTCTGGCCTTTGGGAGGCACCGTGGAAAAAAAAAAAAAAGGGGCTTTTGCCCTTCCTGGGGGTAGCAGCTGCAGAAGGAAACGGCATTTTGTGTCCCAGCAGCCCTGCAAGGCTTCCCGTCATCAACCGCAGTGAGCCAGGCCCCAGCGGCCAGCACAACATGGCAGACACCGCCCTTAACCTGTGCAAGCAAGAAACAAGGCTGGCAGAGACCACCTGTTCTACCCAAGCCCTGAGGCTGGGGAAGCTGGTGGGAGCCATGGCCCCAGCAGGGTGGGGATGGCGGAAGGTGAAGGGCCATCTCTGCTGGGAAGCCCCACGGGTAATGGCTGGCCTCTCCTCGCCACCTTGGCAGTTCTGCTGATTGTGGTGGTTTAATTATTTGTTAATTAGTAACCTGTCTCTTTTTATTCGTAGCAATGTATGTTAGGAGCTAGTCCCGTGCTTCAGACAGAAAGGACCCCTCAAAGGCCCAGCTGGGAGGTGGAAACACCCCTGGGCTGCCCCCATGAGCGGCTGTGGGTGCCTGGGCTCGTGATGGAGAGGCCTTGGGGCCCTTCCTGAGCCACGGCAAGAGGAGCAACAGGGTTATAAGAGGCATAGGGATGGGGAGCTTGAATTACTGCAGCGTGGAAATGGCAATAGAATCATAGAATGTTTAGAGTTGGAAGGGACCTCAGAGATCATTGAATTCCAACCCCCCTGCCACGGGCAGGGACACCTCCCACTAGGGCAGGTTGCTCAAAGCCCCATCCAGCCTGGCCTTGAACATCTCCAGCAATGGGGCATCCACAACTTCTCTGGGCAACCTGTTCCAGTGCCTCACCACCCTCACAGCAAAGAATTTCTTCCTAATATCCAATCCAAATACCCCCTCTTCCAGTTTAAAACCATTACCCCTTGTCCTATCACTACGCTTCCTGACAAAGAGTCCCTCTCCTGTAGCTCCCTTCGGGTACTGGAAGGCTGCTGTAAGGTCTCCCTGGCGCCTCTTTTCTCCAGGCTGAACAGCCCCAGCTCTCTCAGCCTGTCCTCATACGAGAGGTGCTCCAACCCTCTAATCATCTGTGGAATCATCATAATAGTGGGTGCAAACCTGCAAGAATCAGGCAATTTTCATTCCCTGGGTCACGATGCAGCTTGTTCGCATGAAGGCAAACCCATAATAAAATAACGAGTGGCAGGGAGCCATTTGTTCATTGTTGTTTCTTGGACAGCTATAGAAGGTACTGACAGTTTTTCCCATCCTAAGGCACAATGCCTTTATAAGTATGTCTTATGCTTCCCAGAGGCATATCACAGTTACAGGTAAGGCTGTGTCGCTGTCACCATTGTTCCTGTATCTGCCTGGTGAAAACCAGGGTCCAGACATTCCTGCTGCCTGTTTTGAGCCTGGAAAGAGTTTTTTTGGGAAATAAAGGCTTGGCAGCAGGTAAGGTCAGGAGAGCCAGTCAGCCTTCGAATAACCTCTGCTTCTGCAGTTGCGAGGCGAGGAGATGTAGTCTGGTAAGATGTCCTGTTTCCGGGAGCTGTCTGTTCTTCTCTTTCATCTCCTCATTTCTGTCATTCTCCACCTCCAACTTTTTTTTTTGTTGTTGTTTTTACATTCAAAGGCCCTTTTTCCCCTAATTGGTTGTTCCCATTCAGAAACATCTGGAAAAGGTAGTCAGATGGAAAAAAAGGGTTATTTTGTTTTCTCAGTTTCCCAATTGGAGAGTGTGTGTGTTCTTTTCAACCTTTGCGAATTCTCTAAGAATGGGAGAAAGGAAAAATAAGTAACCAAAGACAAGATGAAATCAGGAAATCGGCAAAAATCCTAAAATGAAATAAAACAGTCGTGTCAAATTTTTACTAAAACAGCAGGATGCTAAAGTGGCACAGAAAGTTCTCATTTCCTTTTGTAATTGTTTGGAAGAGTTTGAAAAGGCCATAATTTACCATTCCTTCTAGACTTCACTTGGTAAAGCCCTTGTACCAGTAGAAGTCAATACCTCCCAGAGTTTCTATGTCTGTGGGATAAGCACTTTGGCTTTGCTTTTCTTTAGAGAAAACTGGAGTTTGGTGTGGCTGATGTGCAAGGGGAAAAACTGAAAGGTAGCTGTGCCCAAGGACAGAAGAGGTAAGAGGTCCTCTACCTGCACTTCGGTTTCTCGCTGCCCTGTTTTGACTTTGGGAACCAAAGTTCCTTGCCTGTGGCAGGTGACTTGTTGCGTGAGTCCTGTTGCCTCTTTGTAGTTGGTAGTTGGGAAAAAATGGAGAAATACAGGAGAAAAATACCTGAACTCTGAGTGCGTGATACAACCAAAATGTTCACTGATGTGGGTTGATATGATTTTACAGTCAAAGGTTTTCCTGAAGTTGAGTTAAAGGTGGAAATGTGTGGTTCCTGTTTAAGTAAGAAACAATGTTATGAGAAAAAGTAGTGCTAAAGTTGGTGCAGTGCACACAGCATGACCGTAAGCAGATCAGCAGCATCTGTGCTGTAACTGCTGTTAGAAAACATTGTCCAAAGGAAAACATACAACAGGTTCTCAGGTTCTTGGAAAACCTGTGGCCCTGGGGGACTCTATATCTATGATTTGGAAAGCGACCTGAAAATGCTGGAGATAGTGCAGAGATGGTGTGTAATGTTCAAAGCAAATGAGTTACGCAGAGGTCCATAACTCCTGGACAGTGAATGTGGGACAACGTGGCTGGCTGTATGTTGCTGGTAAGACCATGACTGCGGCCAACTTCAGTGCCCATAACCCATGTATCTGCAAAGGCCTGAAAAAAAGAATGAGATAAATGATTTGCGATTGTGCTGCTCAGCACACACAAGGGAAAGCTAAGGGGAGGCTGTGTGGGAGCCAAAGCAGATGGTTTTTGTAATTTTTGCTTTGTGGACCACCACAATTTTCCAGGGGAGGTGCAAACCCGGGATAGCGGCTGTTGAGCTCATAGATTTGTTTTGTGTAATTATCATTCACAGACTGTTTAATAGGGGCCCAGAGACTCTAGGAATCACCAAGAGCCAGAAGCTGACAACCACCAAATATCTCTGTAGGAAGAAGGTATATAAAACTTTTCTTTAACAAAGCTGAAAAAAATAATACTTTATGTGCATAACTGGACACTGAAGCAAAAGACTGTGAGGTCTGGTGGGCTTGTTGTCATCTGAAGCTCTTCAGTTGGTCAACTCACTTTTGAACCTGGACAGCCAAGCTTGAGCTGCCATTGCTGTGTCATGTGCTATTGTGGGGTTGAAGGCTCTCAGAACATCTGTGCTTTGTAACAGTAATCTGTAATGCAGGTCTTCATGTAAAAGCTTTTTAGATGTTGTGTCTCCTACAGTCCTTTCAAACTAAAAGTTCCCAGCAAGAAACAGGTCAAATTTTACCTCTTGTTTTTAATATTTTTTTAAATTTCAGGCACCTTTGCACATTGACCTCTTTGCTTGGTCTATCAGTTTTAATGGTTAATGTCTTAAATGTCTTGTTCCAGCCAGAACCTGGTCTTTGGGAGTGGTGATAATCCTTACTTTCAACCCACCTGGTATGTGGGTCCCTCTGCATCCCTTTCAGGCTCTTGTGGTCTCTACTGGTCTCCTTCCATCAAGTGTGAGTGACAAGTGGATTTCTCAGAGACATGAAGTCACCTAAAATTTAACTAAAGGACACGGGGAGAGGAGAGGGCAGGGTTCAACTGTGCACTTAGCCCTTATAAAACACCAGAGGATCCACATGAAAAAGAAATTAATAAATACCTTACTGCAGGTATGGTTTTGGGCCAAGCTGGTACCTTCTTAGGTGCAATCAGCAACTGAGCACAGATCTGTAGGAAATGTGTTTTGCAGGTTCTTGTGTGCAGAGGGTCTTTCTCAATAATTTCTTTGATAATTGTTTCATCCTTCTAATAACATGCTCTCTTATCACACTGTCACTGTGTGTAGGTAGATGTGTTTCCATCCTTTCCCTGTCCCCCCTCTGGCAGCTTTTTAACCTACTGGCCGGATTAAAAGATACCTGTCAGCACCATAAAGGTGTCAGAGATATGACACTCTTACATGCTTAATGAAACTTTGTACCCAAGAAGAAAAGAGAGGTGCAAAGCGGGCCCCCTCTGAGGGAAAGCCTGCAGTACATGTTTGCAGTTTCCTGGAGAATTTCCCATGTAAATACCCCATCTCAGCCAGCCCCCAGGTCCCCATCAGATGCACATCTGCAGGAGGCCAGATGTTAACCCTTCCAACATACTGCAGTAATTTTGCTGCACTGCCTCCCCGTGCCTTTTTCTCTCCCTCCACCTTCTCTCCCAGAAAGACAGCCCCTGGCTGTACCTTGCCAACTGATCTTCAGAGGTGAGTTTAGGATGCTCAGGAGATATTTAGGGGATGAGCTAGAGCTCAGGGCTGTATCTAAAGTAGGCAGCTCCTTGCTTCTCTGCTCCAGAGACCACCTGTAAGACCCACCTCCAGAGGCATTGCTCACTCTCCAGGGATGCCCATCTCTCCGCTGACTCCAGAGCAACCTGTAGCAAATCAGGTACCTACCTCTCAGATAGTTAAATCCTACAGTTTAATTTTAATACTGCCTTTAATTCGGGTAGTTAAATCCTGAGATCTGCTCTCAGTAGATCATTTTCCAAGGGGATCCAAAAGGAAGGCTGTTTTCCCTCCCTGCCACCCCTGAGTTGTCTGGTGAGGTGAGAGATGCTACAGCCATGGAACCTGGAGTGGCTGTGCTGTCCTTGCCTGTTCTGTGACCATGGCCATTGCATAGTTCTGACTGGGAAGGGGGTTCCCACATGGCACAGGGACATGTGGGTGACCATGTGTATTTTTAGCTCTGCTGCCAGCAATTCAGAGTGAGTTACGATATGGCTGGAAGAGATGGGTTTGGACAAAGCTTGTGTGTCTACCACAAAACCGGGCTGTGGTTCAGCACTGGGCAGGCTCTTCAGTCTTCTGCTTGCCCTTAGGTGGGGATGCAGCAGCTGCTGGAGCCATTTGCTGTGTGAATAACTGCAGAGCAAGCTCTCCAAATTACCTTCTGCTTGCAGACCCATGCATTACCCAAAAATGAATCTGAATAGATTTGCAGAGGATGTTACAGTGCAGAACCTAAGCACTGTGTGAAAGGATTTAATCCGAATGTTTGAGAGTCAGCAAGCCAGTTGGATCCTGACAGGAAGAAACCTTGCCAGGTTTCTTGATGGTGAGAAATCTTCCTAGCAATCACTGTGATGAGTGCTTTGGTGAGGAACTATATAAAAATACTGAAAGTGTAAGTTACACAATAAGGTGTTTGGGATCACAAGGGAGACCTTGCAAATTTAGCTGTGAGGCATTTGCACGTTTAAAAAAAAAAATAAATAAAAGCAGCTTCTTTCAGTTGCAACCTAAACTTTGTGCTGAGTTAAATCTCTCCAGCCCTGGGCTGATCCCCGCAGCCCCTCCCGGGTTTTCAATGCATCCAACAATGAAAGTGAAATCCAATCCCATCCAATTAGAGGAAAATGAATGGCTCATCTACAATAAATGGGCTCTGAATAACAATAAGCCAACAAGAGAGCAATGAACTGGAGACAGAGTACAATCTTCCTGAATGTTAATCGGCAACTAACTCCACAAGCTTCTTAGAGGTGGAAAGAATTGGAGGAAAATAGATTAGGGAAGCTTTAGAGCACATTGCCTTTTAACTGCTTACGCCTCATTTTTACCTAAATACAAGAACGTTTCTAATGCTGCCTTTTGCAGGATGAAGGCGTGTGTGTGTGATGGGGCTGTTTGTTCTCAAAGTTAAATGTTTTCAGTTTATTTATAATTTGACATGGCAGGTCCTACTGTACACCCTCTAGTATTATTTCATTGTTTTATTTATTCCAAAGTCCCTTTTTAAAAGTGCAAAGTAAAAGGGCAGAAGCCATGGAAAATGTTTTCTGTAGATCTGAGGATTTGGGGAATGAGGCTGAATGAATCCAGAAGTCAGCCCGAGAGTGAAGAGAAGCTGGAGAGGCAAAAGAAGAAGGATAAGGAAAGCTGTGTAGTTCAATGACTGAAGTCCTGTCTGTACCTAGCAGGCTCCACAGATGCTGCCCACCCTCTGGGCCCATGTAGGCACTTTTTCATGCTTTCGAGGCTAATAATACCTGAAATACCTGCAGAACAGCCCAGCTGCTGCTTTCCACTGCAATCAACCCCACAAGTAATTTTTGTAAAGCCAGAGAAGATGCAGGATTCCTGACCCATCACTAAGAGAAGCCCCTACAGGGGGGTTCTGTATTCAAGGTGACTACATCTCACCAAGGTGAGCTGGGTTGCCCACCCTCTCCATTTGCCCTATTAATTTCCTAATAACCATTTTTCCTCCTCCTCCTTCAGGCAGGCAGAGAGGTTATTCAGCTGGGCCAGCCCTGCCATGCCCTCCTGCCTACCTTCATCCACTAGAGCCCAACTTAAAGACTGTGGAGTCCCACTGGCCAGTGTATAGCCATCTGATCAAGCCCCATTAGGTGAGGGCAGATTAAATTCTCTTGCAGACTGGGCACACAAGCTTGGCCATGGTGGTGGGGGATTGAAGAAGCTGGTGACGTGCAGTCATGGTGCTCTGGCAAAAGAGAGCGCGCAGTGAGATCCAGCAGCTCACAGCTCTTCTTGCCATGGAGAGCTTGCACCTTCCTGATTTCCAGTGAAAATGTTGGTTTTGACAATCCTGGTATCTATAGTATACACATATATATGTATGTGTATACACACACACACACACGTATCCAATATGTATATTTCTCATATATATATATATAAAATATATATACAAGCTATCCCAGCTCACTCCTGAAGAACTCTGTCAAGAAATTTCTTGTAGAAAACATAAAAGCAAAGGGCCTTTAAAAAGTGTAGTGATTTGAGGGGAAGGTGCTATTGCTGGCTTTGAAAAAGCCCTGGAAACGTGATGCACAATAATCCATACTGTGATGCCCAAGTTCACAAAGAAGCTGAGATGACCTGTTCCCAGGTGTGACAGGTGGTCTAATACCCATGAGGGTGCTCTGTGCCTCCTCTCTGCGTCTTTGGTGTCTGCTCACACATGCTTTTAATGATGGCTTCCCAAGGAGGGGGTCCTGATAGCACCTGGGAAGACTGCAGGGACCACGGGGCTTTGCTTTTCTCTGTGGGAGCTGAGCACTTGTCTTTCAAGTTCGGCTTGTGCTGCCTGGGCTGCTCTTTACCTGCAGGTGGGAGGGCAAGTCCTTGAGCATGTTTCATTTCTTGCATTCCTTATCACAAATGTCTTCCCAGAAACAGCTCCAAATTTGGTATCTCATTGCCAAAAAAAGCTGGCAAACAGGCCCATAGAAAACCAAAGTATGTTCTTTCTCTGAATGGCAAGATGGGAATGAAGGTATTCCCCTTTACCTCTCCTAATACGCTGTACAAACAAAGGGTTGCTCATTGTATTCTTTCAGGGGAGCAACAATTTGATAGGCATATAGATAAGCCATTAAGTAATATACACGTGGAGCTAAAGGGGACTTGGAAGGGGGAATTATTAATTTGCTAAATTAAATAACAATATGGTCTCAGTGGCATTAAAACAAATTTCCAAAGCCATTGTTTGTTTGAACAAAGAGGGGAAAGGAGCCATTAGAAGCAGTTTACACAGTTCAAATATGAGGGGTTGTGTGTTTTAATAAGACCAGCGCAGGTGCTCAGCATGTAGCACAAAAAAGACGTTTGATGTAGTGTGCTGGACATGCTCTGGCCACTACTTGGGAACAGCATTGCACCCTGCCAGAACTTAGCACTGAGAGCAAGAAACACCAAGGGGAATTTCAAATTCAACAAATATATTTTTTTCTAAAAACTGACTTAGACTGTTGGTCCAGGAAAAGGCAGTGGCCAGTATAACCGTAGGGACAAAAATACTGTTCCTTTCCCTTCCAGCAGCCTTGAAGCACCATCACCCTTCCCCACCATCCCTCATTCCTTCAGCAGTAAGCAGAGAGCATTTGCTGGAGTCTCCCACCTTGTTTGGTTTCTTGGCTTTGGTCATAATTAAATGCAACAGCGGCTCTTTGGTTAGTCTGGGATTTTCAAGGTGAGAGATTTGCTCTGCAAGTTCTGGGAAGAGTTAGGAGTGCTTTGTTCCCCAGGTAAGGTACAGTATCACATACAGTCTGGCATCTTAAGAGTATTAAAAATCTTAGCACTCCAGCCTTATTATGCAAGAACTGCCATGCATTTATGATCGTTGTATGACAAAAAGGGCATGACACCAACCAGTGAAATTGTTGGTTTATAAAAAACAGATTCTGGTAACTCAATTTACTCAAAACAGCGCTGTTTCTCATGGTTATGGCTATGGAAACAATGGTACTGCTCATGTAACAAGTTACTACTGATGGTGGGGAGTCACAATGAAGGTACTAGGTAGGGTAAGGTAAGCAACTTTGAAAAAAAATGTCAAGTGAGAGCTTCAGAGTAGGCATTTTCATTTAGAAGAGAAATACCTTGTGAAAATAATTTCCCTTTACACAGATGCTTATCATGTTTTCATTTTTGGACAGGAAAATTTGGTCATATTTGCCTCTGTGACCATAACACCTCTGAAGAACCACAGTCCAAGAGCTGATGTCCTGTTTCCTTTTGGCACTGGACCACATCTCCCATGAGGATCTGCACCAGGAGCAACTACAAGGCTCCTGCCTCTGCTTCACACAGTGGGAAGCCAAGATGTCCAGCAGATGGGTAATCTTCTCCCAGCCAATAGCGCTTCCTCACCAGGAACATCAACAACAGTGCTCTTACATCAGCCCTGAGGTAAGATGGCTGTGATTTGAGATTTGGGGCTGTCCTCATCCCTCTTCCTCATCCCAGCTCCTGATCTCCCTGTGGCCTCTGAGCGGCAGTCTGGCCTGCAGCAAGCTGGCTGAAACATTGGCAGAAAAACACTTCAAGAACTTGCTTACAGCAAAAAGCTAAGCATTGCTACAGGCAGGGCTCACTGCCAAAATCTTTGCTCATGGCCAAAATCTCAGTGGGTTGGACAAGGTCTGATCTCCCAGGTCCAGCGTCCACGGTGGGCTCCCACAGATCCAAAGCATTTTGGCCTGGGGATCTTGCATCTCCCCGCAGGTCACTTAAGATGAGCAGCCCCGGATCTGTGTGTGATCCAATGCTGGCTGCCCTGACCACATCTGCACAAAAGGCTTGAAAAGTCTTAGGTGCCTCCATCAGCTGCATCTCTATCTGGAAACTAAGAGCCAAAAATCTGTGCCTTTAACCTTGTCTGGACTTAGCTGCTTACTTTTATTTTCTTTACTCGGGGTAGATTTGCTCTGTCATATTTTGTATTCCTAACCTGTCAAAGAGGCTGATCTCCAGAGCAGAGAGCAAGGCCAGCACTTCCCTGGCACTCTCATAGGGCTACTCCTGCCAGTGCAGCCTGAACAAAGTGCAGTTTGAGATCATCTTTGGCAGCCCATGGCTCCCAATGGGGATCTCTTCCACTTCTGAGAAAAATCTGGCAAATTTTTACTTTTTCCACCTTGATGTTTGTGACTGTTTCCACATGAGAAGGGGTAAAATGGGGGCTGAATGGGTCAGGTCCTGCAGGCTCCCAGAAGAGTGCTAAAGACTAGACACCTTTCCATCAAGAAACCCATAATTTGTGTGTTGACAATTAATGCCTAACTCCTCTGTGTTGATCTACTTTTGCTCCCCTCTCCATGCACCTGCTGTCTGGGAAACTGAGCTGAGGGAAAGTGCATTATAAATAAGATAAAAATTGTGTTCAGGTAGTTCTTAGAGGAGAAGATTGCTCAGATGACTTTTCCAATTATTGACATGAACATCTTGACTGACTCCAGGGGTATTATTTGTCTGAAAATGAGTGGTTACTGAGAAGTGTTTTGCTTATTAAGCAATATTTTGAAAGAAAAGCACCAGTTTTAGGAGAATACTTGCTGGATGAAAACTTGTTCTGGCAGAGCTGAACTACATCACACACATGGGGACAAAAATGGCCTCAGGAGACTGGGTAATATTGCTATACCATGAGACCAGTTGAACTTGTCATGGCACCTGTACCCAGGAAAGGGTGAGATTTAACACAGCTTTCTCACTTCAGTTATCACGCTGAAAAACATAGGCAGTTGCCCATTTTTTTGCGACTCCTGGAGGCTTTATAAAGGCAATCAAGGCTCAGTCCAAAGCTGCAGGTGGCACTGTGTGCTGAGGTATCCAACAGTCATTGCAGTATCCAGCTCTGTTTCTAGCCGTGGGCATTCACCATGTCCCACATTTATCTTATAAAACCATGTTGCTTAGATTCAGTTTTATTCCTGATACTGCTTTTCAAAGCTTCTTGATAAACCTTTCTGCAACCAGTTTGCTTTTATTTGAATGACTGACTCTACTGTCTGTGGCAGATGCTTTCTTGCCTTAGATTTTGTAGGGGAGCTCAGCTCTATGACCTGCCATCTACATCCAGTGTATCTGTCCCCAACCCAAAATTCAGGATCTACCATGGTACCATAGCACTCCTACAGCACTATCACCAGCAAGAAAACCAAACTCAGCTCGCCTTTTCTAATGCACAGCCTGGTGCCACATCTTTATTAGCTGAAGCTCTGAAAGACCATCTCAGGTCTTCATGTCCACCTTGACTCTGCCTAACTTGCCTGAAAGAGAGAGACTTTAGAATACCTTTTCTCTAGGGTAGCCAGGATTTAATCTGAAAGCTCCTGCTGAACTCTCCACTTTCTGAGGGGCTGTAGGCCTGCCACATCCTTAGAGGCTGCCAGAGCATAGCACGGGCCATTTGAATTTGAATAAAGTACTGTACTTTATTTTGAGCCCTAACATTCAAATCAGAGCGTGATGAACACATGCCTGGAGGATGTGAATTTAAAAAAGAGCCACTGAGCTCTGTTTCAGAGCTACCCATATTTCATTTCTCTCTGGTTTTATCATTTGGAGAGCAAACACTGAAAAAAAAAAGCCTCTGTATTGAAACATCTCCCAAAACATGGACTTCGCTGAAAGATTTTCACTGATATTTTTCTGTGAGAAGAAAAAGTGATCCCTCAGGCAATATATCCTTGTTTCCTTAAAATTCTGGTTAATGCAGAGGGGCTAACTGAACCATCTTATATTAAAAAATAAAAAAAAATAAAAATTTAAAGTTTGCTATAGGACGACAGCTGCTGTGTTTAGTGGGTCTAGCAAAAATCCTCAATAGTTTGTTGGAGAGAGAAAAATGGCCAGTCCGTCCCTGGAGTTATACAGGGTTCCAAATTGGCAAGACTCACCAGGTAATCCTTTTTCAGCAGAGGCTTGCAGAGAAACTATGAAGCCAATCCAAGAATAATAAAAATGTTAATTATAGTCTTTCTCTCCCTACAGAACACATGGGTTTTAATGCCTCTTGCAGGGATTTATCATACATGAGAATGTGGTATATTTTTAACTGCTCATTCTTGCTCTTTTACTCACGAAATGCTGGAGTTTTCCAAACACGATGCTCCCCTCTCAAAGACTAAATCCTTAGCTGGTAGAAAATGGGATAATGCAGCTAATTCCCTCTGCAGCTATACTGATTTGCACCAGCTGCAGATCAGCCCTGTTCTATTACCTAGGTGTAGAGTGAAGCTGCTTTAGTTCTTTATTCTTGTTTGATTTCAGTTTCAAAAATAAAACTGGCATACAAAGTGCATGTTTACAAACGAGTCAAAACCCATTATACGGAAACTATTTAACTGTAAGCAGGTTAGATCAGCCTTCTTGCGATAAGAGCTTCTGATATTGGTGTCTCTTTCTTGGGCAGGCTTAAAACTTTACTTGCAAAATCTCCTTGTATTCCTTTGAACTCCCTTGGGAGATTAAAAAAAAAAAAAAATACTCCAGTTAACACTCCCTCATTTCATTTTTAAAGGTCAGGCTTAGAGCTGGCAGTTGTTATAGGAGCTGTCCTCTGTAAAGAAAAGTCTTAACTAGCCAGGCACAGACTTAACCTCACCATCGAAAAACTAACATTGTCACTAGGATATGGAGAAACCATGGTGAAGAACTAGCAACAGCTAGACCACGGCAGAATGAGCAGTCGGCATCTGCTCGGTGGGCCTTTATCATGCAGTGTTGTATGTACGATTCAAAATGCACAGAACGATTGTTGGAATGATGTAGACAAATTGACTCAAATTAGTTTAGCATGGGCCATGCAAAGTTTAAGCTTGTTGAGCCCAGACACATAGCAACAGCCACCACCGTACTTTGGAAGCCCGTGCGTTCGAAGCGCTAGCAGAAAAGCCCTATTCCAGCCCCCATTTGCGGGGCTTGCTTTTGTGCCCACTTGCTTCTTTGCTTTTAATTGTGCCCGGCTCTAGAAAGTCTTGGCAGAAGTGATCCCTGCTGAAGACTACACTAGCACTGATAATTTTATAGAAGTACTTGGGAGCTTTAATGTCATTTTATACTTCCTTAATCTTTTGACTGTTACTTAATGACAAACAAATCCCCAAAGAACTGGGGCGGGGGCGGGGGGGGAAGACTAAAAGGATTTTCAGATTGTGTTCTCTGCTTTCAGTCAAACTGTCCCAAATCCTGCCAACACAATTCTCCAGTGCCCTATGACACCCCTCCCCAGACCACCAGGAGTGAGTTTCTTATTGTATTTACAGTAATCTAATTACAACAGTTCTTCAATTCACAGCCAGCTTTGGTATACAGACTCTAGCAAGAACTCTCCTCTCAGTGCAGATTGCAAACTTTAATCTTTTAAACTAACACACTCACAGAACACACTCACCCCTCAAAAAAAAAAGTTCTGAAATGCCTGTGTAAGCTACTAAGACATGTTCCCCCTCCCACACCTGCCAAGGCTTCTATCGTCTTTTTGTTAAGATTTCTTTTGTGCCACTTTACTGCCTAAAGTTAATGCAAGAGTTCCTAAGACATAATATTCTGCAAGGTTATAAAATGATGGTAAAAACTGGTTGCATGCCAGAAAATTTATTATAAAAAAGATCTAAATATGTGTGTCTCCCTTAAATATTTTTCAACTTCTCTCAGTATTTCTGTAGTTGAAGAAGCAGCTACATGGAGGCAACAAAAACTGAAAATTTTACTTAAAAATTAAGTACAGTCTCAGCTTAAAAATGTGATTGCCCAAAATCATTTGATGCAAAGATTAAAGCTGCTGAACTTTGTTTAGAAGAATCAGATGACAAAAGTAGATGGAGTTTGTACATAATAAAAATGTCAAGAAAATGAAGACAGAAAAGATTGTTTTAAATGAAGCAAAATATAAAACAAAAGTAGAATGTGCAATGAATTAGCAAATCTGGACATTCTTAGTGTGACATTGCAGCCATCTAGCTCTATACACAAGTACTGCACTATTCGGTTTCATTTCTATCAGTGGTTTTCCACTTAAAGTTTTTACAATAATACTGGGCTTACCAACATGCATTTTTCAAAGTTTGAGGGAGCTTCTCTCTTCTTCCAGTCTGGCATTTGACTCTGAGCTATGCTCACATAAAATCCAATCTCAAACTCACTAAAGTAAATAAAATCTTCACTCCCAAAGACATAACGAATAATTTAAGTCCAATATTACTATAAAACTTAGGTCTCCCCCATCACAGTGTCCTTTGGAAAATGTACAGAAGGCAGAAACACACGTATGGTCATATTTCATTTATGAGTATTTCAAATTCTCAGTTTGGCCTTCGGTATCTGGTAGGTTGGTTTCTGTGAGGCTCATCAATCATTTTGCTTTCTAGTACGTACCAGCATTCCTTGTCATGTCAGAATTGTTTTAATAATTCTTCCTGAGATTCATTGATCTGCAAGCTGAAATGAGATGGACAGTCAAACCTCAGCTATTTCTTACTGGTTTCTGGGAAGCTTGAAAAACTGGGAACATAGTAGTGTCTTTTCTGATCTCACATTCACTCTTGAAGCACAACTTCTAATGCACCTTTGTGCTGTTTTCCTCTGAGCTAACTGGCCATGGCAATACTTGATAAATGAAGCGATTATTCAGTCTGTGAAATTGTTTGATTTCTAGATAATGTGTATGTTCTGCTCAGTCTGAAGAACTTGGAATAATGAAATAGCTTTAAAAAAGTCATATGAAAGAGTAAGAGAGACCAGCTGTTTGGAAATCTCCCAGGTGTTCTGGAAATGACAGATTGCATGCAGTAGTTTATTTCCGTGAGATCTAATTTAAATTTTAATCTCTGGGATAACATCTAATCCTCATAGTCTAGTAATTTATCAGGTTGGACAACGTACAGGAAATATGCTTACCCTTAGAAAAACGAACTTCTTTACCGATTTGGGGAGTGATTATCTTGTGAGGGACCAGTCTCCCCTAATAAAGGAAGAACATGCTGAGCTGCTTCAAAAGGAGGTGTGAAAGGAAGCCTGAAGTGTACGAATGCCATCTGCTGGCTTGATTAAAAAATACGATCCCCCCCGAGAAACCTCTACTGTCTTTAAAGATGGATGCAGAGGGCCAGATCTCATTTCACCTATTGGCATGAGCCAGTTACGTTATTCCGTATCTAAACTCCTGTCAATAGAAGAATCAAGCTGAGATTATATAAACCAAGCCTGCCTTAATGTGTATATCAGTGCTCGAGCATTAGGTTTGTTTAATGCTTGATGTCATCAGGCTTTAGTTAGATTAGGAATAAAAGGCTTGCAGTTTTGCTGAATATCATGTTTAGATGTACTAATCCTCATGTAAGTTCATACCCGTTAGGCTATTATTTTACTGTTTTACATGCAATGCTGCATGGAAAGGGTTTTGTATAGTGAAGCCAGCTAAAGGTGAATTCACCTCTCTGGGTTCATAACCAGCTCTCCTTTTCAGGGCAACAATCTGGCTTGCTCCAGAAGTGAGTCTGGAGAGAATGAGCTGCCCAGGAGGGCCTGGGGGTGAAGCATTGGGCTACCCAACCAGGCATAAAGGAACCCACATCTCTACAGGAGCTTGTAGCTGCTGTGAATGTCTTCTTAGGGTTCAAAGTGCAAATAACATCCAAACCTATGTATTTTTAAATTAACCATAGACTATAACCCAACCATTTGCAGGGATTAAACCATTATGAATTTTAGAAATATTTCACAAGTACTTTAGAGTGTATCTTCTTAGCATGCTCCTACAGAAACTGGTAATTCAACCTGAAGCATGATGCTAAAAGGTAAACTCTTCCTTAATACGGTCAAGCCCATGCCTTGTGTAAGCGCTGGCAGAGACCTATAATCCATCTATAGTGATGGGCCAAAGAATCAGGAATTAAAAAAAATAATTTATTTTTCTTCACCATGTCATCTCTTTCTCTCCTGGGCTGAACTCAAAGTCCAGGTGAGGAGGAGGATGGTTCTTTGTTAGGCTCACCCCTAGGTTTTGACACAGCAAACAGAGCATGGGCCTGGCTTTCCCAGAGCTGCTCACATCTGGCGTAAAAGCTGGCAAGACCTAGACCGAACCTGTCCTCTCATTTCTTTTTTTGTGAGACTAAACCAGAGAAGCAGCTGCTGCTTAGGGACTTTGCAGCTCATACCTCAAATCCTTGGAGGAAACACCAGACCACAGCTGGAGACGGTGCCCTTCATTGCAGCAAGGCGAGGCACAACCTTTCCAAATTTGACACACACCTCCAAATTCACAGGACTTCAAAGATACCAAAGGTCGAATGAGTTTAACTTGCCCTTACTTGCCTTCTGGCTCCTGAGCTGTTAAGATTTACAGGCGACTCATTCTCTCTTGTCAGCGTTGCTCCAGATGCTGTAAGATGTCATCAAGGATGGAACAGCACTGACCAGGGTGTGTTACTTTATCTGTATGGAGATGGGAGTGATCTGGGTGGTTTTGCTTAGAAATATTAGGGTGTTTCTAGAGAGTATGCTTGCAGTTTATAATAAAAAATATCCTATTGTCATTTTATAATTAGTGAGTAGTCAGAATATTCCTTTTCTACATGTTTGATGTATTCTCTTGAGTCTCCGTGTTAACAAAATGGCACCATTTCCCCCATACTCCCCATAATGCACAGGGAATATGATGCACTATATTTTCCTAAGGACAATCCATTCTTGTGAGGCTTTACCAGTTCTACTCAGGAAAATGTTGTCTTTTTTTAATATTTTTTTTTTTTATTTTTCTAGGTATTTCATGTTGTTCAGAAATGACCCAGAGCCAAGCAAACTGAGAAGGCTGTCATTATTTAGTGCCTGAACTCTAAACCAGGGTCAGAGCCAAGAGGGTAGCTAATGATGGCAAGCCGTTTAATGAAGGGTCAGTGACAGGATATGACTAATGAAGGGTAAAGGATTGCAGAACTGCAAAGTCACCAAGTGCACTGCATGGCAGATAAAAACTCTGTAAGTCCTTGTAACCCCAAGCCTACAAGCCCCGTTTTGTGTTCCCATTCCCCTTCCTAGCAGCACAGTCAGAATTTCCAAAGCACCTGTGGGAGAACCTTGCAAAGCTACAGCTCCCACCACAGGAGTTTAGGCCGACCACACACACCGCCTCCGACACCCAGCTTCTGTCATCACAGGTTTTCAAAGAATTGTACTGGGATGTCCTCTAAGGAAGGACAGGAATCCCATCATTTCTTTCCAAAAAAGGAACTCTGTACCTTCTACACTCTGTTAACTGCATTACAGGAGTGAGTCAGTGTTATGAAATGCAAGTAATCAATTATACCATCATCGTCACTGTTATTTTCATTCTTTTCTTGAAGAGAAACAGGAATTAAAGGAAGCATAGAGTTTGATTAGAAAAATGAAGAGAAGGAAGGAAACTATATCCCACATAGAGAAGAAAGGTACAAAACCATTGTGCAGAACTTAGATCTAATAGCGTACACGATCGTATGTGAGAGAGGTCAGTGGTTGGGCCCAGGGCTTGCAAGCCCACGTGGCTTCCTTTATTTTTGAATGTTCCTTTTATCCCGGTAATGTGCCAGCTGTGGGTACGGAGCGATCAGGCACAGCATTAGAAAGGCGCAGGGTCATAAGGTATTTGTTTCTTAGCAGTGTCAATGTTATCTCATTTCTTATTTGAAGTAGGTGATTTGTAGTTCAAAACTGAAATGAAGGAACTTTTTCTGAGTATTTCCACACGTGTTTTATAACTCTTTGTTTCATATTTGTCTTTTTTTTTTGTGGGAATAACAGCAAAAAGGCCAGTTGCTACTGTGATATTCATACCTTGAAGACCAGTGGATCCATTGGCTTTCCCAACTAACAGCTAGTGATGATCAGACCATTTACTACACCTTAAAACAGATCATAGAATAGTTTTATTGTTACCCTGCCATCTCTGGGAGGTACCAAGAGTACCTGAAAGTACTTGATTACCTCTAACATGGTAATTAAATAGCTGTAACAAAGTATGGCCATACCTGCCTGGTTTTCCAAATGCTTGGATGTCTCATCAGTCTACTGGGAAGAATAAGGAATCAGAGCAGGGAGCTGAATGCCCAATTAAACTGATGGAAAGTGTGGACTCAGCTCTGCAGAGACCCCTTGGGAGACAAAAGCAAGGAAAGAGGGTCTCAGTGCCCCTAACAAGCCTGGAGTTTATCTTCACATTATTTGTAACCTCAAAATTATGTCTAGATTTCTTACTGTGTACATCTGATAACATTTTGTTTCATAACAAAAAATGGAGGCATGGTAGAGATAGACTTGAAGAGTGACATCGTGCTTAGCAAAGCTTGTTATTTTAAATGTCAATCTCTTGGGGGAGGTTCCCATGCCAACAATTTTCTTCAGAGGTTAGACGCTATGGAAAGTGGGTAAACACACACCCAAATCGTAATTCAGACAACCTTCCACCTTCATAAAACAGCAAAAAGCTTGTGAAAATGCACTAGTAAGTAGAGCACGCTGCTGGGAAACAGCAAGAAGGACATTTTATTTAAAATTGGAATAATAAACAAACTGTCACAGAAGAGTTGCTGCATAAAACAGGCACAAAAGAGTAGTTCTATGCAGCACGCCACACTTAGGACAAAACAGCAATATTATCATCTATACCTGTTTATTCAAGGCAGGGATCTGACCTTTCCAGGCTCATTTGTTTCAGCAAACTTTGCTCATGCTACTCATGACTGCTTATATTCATAAGACTCCCAAGATTGGAACATCAAATAATTGCTGATAATACAAAGAAAGCAGACAGGAGGAACAATGCTGTTTCTTATTATGTGATCATCTTCTTTTATTTTCTTTAAGACTCTGAGAAATCACTTCAATTACTTTGATAATTTTCTTGTCAAATGTACATTTTTAAATTGTCCACCGTGCATAGACAGGTTTTCTGTGATCTCTGCAATAAATCTTAATGAATACATTAAACTGGGTACTATAGTTTTACTGAATAATATTTTTGTAATTATTCTGTTCCAGGTTTGTCAACGTCCACTCAATCATTTTCCCAGTTGTATGGAGGAAATGCCGCCCTGCAGGTTGAGCAACAGATCCAAACTGCCTCAGGGGTTGGGTGACTTCAGTCTTGTCACTTGACCCCACGTCCTGACCTATAAAAAGAGGAAAATAAAATCTATTCACCTTTGTAAACACTAATGCAACATATGGTTGAATAGCAGTATGTAAATTTAAAATCTTAATTAAACTGAGGCAGAGCGCCAAGTAATCACAAAGCACATGCTACTAGAAACAAGCTCATTAATAGTTCTGCTGCTGGAACCCGTATTTTAATGGCTCAGTAATGAGCTGATAGTACAATCTGCAAAACCACGGTTCTTGATATTTTTTTAAAGTATATAATTACATTGTGATAATGGTGTGTGCACACGTAACAAAACAGGATACGAACAGTTAACAGCCTAAGACTTAAATATTCTTGCTTATTCCCAATTTGTATTGGTATAACTCTGCAGACGGCTGTGTTATGAAAAGGCACAAGGATATTCTGGCTTTTCTGTTGGTACCAGGCACTGCAGTGGTACTTCAGTAGTACGTTTTATCTGTTACTTTCTGAATCTTAATGAAGAATGTCTCATCATATGCAATGAAGACATTCTGTAAGTTTAAATGGAGTATGCTGCTTTTTCATTCCAAACAGAATGGTTTTGTTATTAAGGTAACATCAGCCAGTAGCTTCACTACCAACAAACGCTGAGTACTAATCTCCCTCTCTCCCTCCTTCCTTCCAGCACACTATTAACCTAGGTTATATACGCAAGGAACCCTTTCTTAAGTCTCAAGGTAGATATTTCTAATTTGCAAAAGAACAGTTCTTCTATAATCTTTCTCCACTACACCACAGGCAAGGATCTGATAGGGATGCATTCACACCCATGGCATACAAGTTAGGAGATGACAACCCGTAAGATCCAGCTCTGGCCTTTGCCTTTGGCTGCTATGCTTTATTATCTCTAGAAATGAACCAAGTAAGACGGCACATGCAGTACTTCATGTGCTTTCTCATTGCACTCCTCCTTCTGGAGCACAAATCTTATGAGAGGCTGAGGGAGCCGGGGTTATTCAGCCTGAGGAAGAGGAGACTGAGGGGAGGCCTTATTGTTCTCTACAGCTACTTGAAAGGAGGCTGTAGAGAGGCGGGGGCTGGTCTCTTCTCCCAAGTTACAGATGACAGGACAAGGGG
>VZRU01003442.1:66081-89806 GCA_013398155.1 Pedionomus torquatus
TCTGCGGATGCAATTAGATGCTTCCTTCTGCCTGTTTAACCGGCAGAATAGTTTAACAGAGAACTCCGAATCAGGATGTCGCCGCGTAAGGAAGATAAATGCCAAGCAGGCGAAGCCCGCTTCAGTGCCTGCAGAGCCTTGCTCCCCCGGGCAGCATGTCTCTGTGTAACGGGGAGGCTGCGTACAAGTCAGTATTTGTGTACTAAATTAGGCTGACTTGTATGTACATCACTTCTAAGACTGTTCATAAATACTATCCAGACTGAGGGGTTTTGTGTTGTTTTTTTTTTTTTTTTTTTAAAGCCTTCTGTTGAGTTGTGGCTAAACATCTAGTAGAGCCGATGTTGCCTTCTCAGTATAGACGTGGACTGTGTTGTAAAAGCACAAACCAAAAGGTGGTCCCTGTCTGGCAAGTGAACAGATGAATGTCAGGCAGCAGCCAGCAAACAGGTGATGGGTGCAAGGGAAAAAGTTCATTATTTCATTAGCAGGAGTGTCCAGCAGCTGCTTTATTGCCCTGGCTGTTGGGCACTGTCAGGTTTTGTCTTTTTAGGTCTCCTGGGAAAGGAGAGCTGAGGCAGGTGTGGAGCTCAGGGAGCTGGGAAAGCATTAGGAGAAATGGGGAAGGCTCTGCTTTGGAAAGCTGAGTTAGCAGGAGGCAGAGGCTCCTCCAGAGACAGGACTGGTAGAATGGAGCTTCCATGGCCTTTGTGAAGCTGTGCCCTGTGCCTTACTAGAATTTACCGTTTCATTTCTAGAAACCATGTTTGGAGGACTAGAAAAGGGTAAATTTGTATCTTGCAAATGCTTGCTCCAGGGAAAACAGGATTGCTAACAGTAGGTGTTCTCTGGAGCCTCTCTTGGAGCCTGATCTATACTTCAGTTGAGAGTGATGGAGAAATGCTTTTATAGGCAGAATCAATAATGTAATGTCCAGGGCAGAGTTAAGGGTTTGGTGCCTTTTTTTCTTTCAGTAGATTTGCCTCTTTTTTTGCTTTAATTATGGTGCATGGTTGGTTGGTTGGTCATTAATACAGAGGTGTTGCATTACCTTTCCGGTTGTGTACTGAACCCTGCATGCTGTGAGCCTGTTTGCTTCTTATGGCAGGTGTGGTGTCTTTTTTGGAGGGGTTGTAGCCCCTCCTGCTATAGGTTTAAAAGTAAGGTGTGGTTCACACCTGGAAGCTTCTCATCAACTTGCTGTACTCTTTCCCTGGAAACTGTGTCTTTTTCTTCCTCTGAAATGGGTGTGCATGTTTCCAAGGTAGTCTTGCTTTGTCTATGAATCTGAAGTTTGAAACTTGGCTTTTAAACAGAAGGCTTGTTGAAATGTCAGCTATGCTCTTTGGTTTTTAGCTATATGCTTTCTACATGCCTGGATTTGGTTTTGTTTTTTTTACTTTAGCACTGTTAGCACTGACTAAGGTGAGGTTGCAGAGGTTCAGTCCGCTGTCTCCCTTGCATTAACTAACTGAAAAACAGGTTTCTGTATCAGCTGTGCTCTGAGGGTTTTGTCTAAGAGAACTTACAGCACTGAGCACTCATACTTGTGACATGTTAAAAGCCCTAATCCAGGGTGTAAAGCAGGGAAGCTAGCGGTCAGGGGTTGCTTGTGCAAGCAGCTTGAAGAAGTATCCTGCAGAGCTGCCGTGGGTGAGCTTACTTTCTTGGCTTCATGCTTATTTCCTTGTTTAATTTGGAGAGTAGAGCACTGTTACTCATTCCAAAATGTATTTCTTGAAGTATCACCCCTAAAAATAATTTTTTTTTCATATACATGGAAGATATCAGGTTCATCTTGAAATTTGCTGCAGCTGCCGAAAGAGGGGAAGGAGAGCTGTGCGTGTGGCAAGGGTCATTTCATTCTGCATCAGCTCTGTAGCCAGGCTTTCTAACTGCAAGCTGGTGAGCAGAAGGAAGATGGTTTTTTCATGGTGGACTAAGATGAGGTGGTTGGTTTGTTTGCAGTTCTGTCAGGTGAATAGTTCCAGCACTGTCTGCTGCTGCTGCAGCCTTCTGGAGCAGCGTTATGCTGCCAACTGAATTGGCCCTGTCCTTGGGCAGTTTCGTTGCTGCCTACAAATATCTGAGTAGTGGCTTTGAAACAAGCCAGTTCTTACTGGCTGCTGCTTGGGCCAGGTTTGCTGCACTGAAACAGTAGGGCTTTTTGTCTGTAAAGGCAGGACATCAAGAACATCATCTGAATCTTGGGAAACTGCACACGTGTCTGTAGTGGTTAGAGGCCACTTCTCAATGGAAGGCTAAAACTTTACACAAATTGCTGTTCAAGAACTACAGGCTTGTTAAGGAGAGGTCGTGTCTTAACATTGATTAGCATGTTTTATAGTAATCCTCACGGCAGCATATAGAGCAAGTAAAATTATCTCCATTGCCCAGGAACGCAGAAGGAATTGGTGTTTTGATGAGATAAATCTCATAAAATTGTGGCATATTAAGGCTGTGCCAAGTGTGCTTCTCCCCTGCCATTGGGCTTTGTATTTATGATTCCCACCATACTTGTGTGGCAGGTATGTGACAGGAGTGCAGTTTCATAAGATGTCATTAATCTTCAACTTTTTTTGTAGATACATGGAGAGTACTACCGTGGAAAGAACTAACTAGAAATCTTCACAAAGGAATACAGCTGGTGAGACAGTTTTATTTTAATCAGCTTTGATGTAAATGGATGTGTGGTTGTACTGTTTGGTTGTACACAGCTTCCTAGCACTGTCATTCAGGGTCCTTTAACCGTGCTAATGTTACAAATAGTTCTTGAATTAAAAATCATTTTCTAAACCACTTCTTCCTTTACAACAGTGTAAAATGCTGAAGCTTCCTATGTATTTCATATTCAGACAATATGACAGTGTGTCATCTTTTTAAAACCAATTGAAAGAGTGACTTCCATTTTTCTTGGTTTGTTTTGGTGGACTTTTTAAACTTTTTTAGTCTCAAGGTTGATAAATGTTTTAATGCATTGTTAAAAAGATGAGACATTATCCCTTGTCTCTTGAATGACTAGCACCTTCATAAGTGCACAGGAAAAGAAGCCCAGAAAGTAGTTTGCATGTGTTCCTGTTTGAAATCTCTCTTCAAGATTTGTTTTTTATTTCACTTCTTAACATAAGAAAATGTAAAACTTAAGTGTTCATTTGCACAGATAAAGGAGGAGACTGGAGAGTGCCACTGATACGCTAGATGTCTGTTTCATGAATGTCCGTATGAGTTCTGCCAGGACTCATAGACATGCCACCTCATTCCACATGATCATTTAATGCAGCTGTTAAATGAGGCTGGAGACTTTTCTTCAGTGACACAAGACAATGTGATTTTTTGACGTCACAGGATGAAAATGCTAAAGAAAGAAATGCTTGTGCTTCCCCTGTTTTTTTGGCTAGTCAGCATACTTTGAAGATTCTAAAAGATGTATCAGAAAAGTTCCAAGGTTCAGGCTTCTGATAAATCTTTGCCCTGTTGCATGCCTTTGCAGTTCTGTTAATAATTGTGACTAATGATTCAGTGCCCATGGGACTTTGTTTCTAAAGTTCCTTAATCAATTCCATGTCTGAATGACTTAATTCTCTGCACAAGTCTTATCCTTGTGCCTCCAGGTTAGTGCCTTGGGTGTTAGCTGAGTTGTAATCTCTATTGGGTCTCATGAGTTTTGCTTTCTTCTTTGTGGGAACACACCTTCAGCAGGGAGGGTGAAGAGGAACCTCCCTTAGGATACACTGCAGCCTGGTAACCAGGGGACTCCTGCCACGTGGGACATACCAGCTTGAATCTTACTAGACGAAGGAGGCATCGAACTGTAGGTGAGTGCTTTCACCTTGATGGTATTATGTACAAGATACTGCTTGTCTCGCTTTAATTTTTGAAGAAAAAAATTATATTCCTGTCCTCTTCCAAGATGGGATGAAGTCATCTGCCACCAAGCAGTTATTCCAGGCCTTTGACCTCCAGTCAATAGAAATGCTCACCTTAAATCTCTGGAGGGGAGCCAGGTTTAAGAAAGACATGCTCCTGTATGTAGTATTTCCTGCTCACCAGATATGCTACACCCTGTTCAGCACACAGGATTTTGGATCACTTTTCAGAGGCTCTTAAGTCTCCTGATGCGTTAAATTTGATACAAAGGTGCGTGACGCAGGCTGTAACCTGGATATTTTAAATTTTCTGCTTAAAGTCCTGTGTTAGATCTCGGTCTCCATTCTGTGATTCGTTTGGAGAGCTTCTACAGAAAAGCAAAAGGACTTGAATTGTGCTTTGTGAGCTCTTGCGTGCCAAGTTCTGCTTCGGGTCAAACTGTGAGCCTTTTCTGACAGTGATATGATTCTGTTTTCGCTTGCACTCATGTAGTAGGAGAACAGTGAGTACAACCTAGCACCAGCTGGGTAGGCACATCTCCTGTGGCATCCCTGGAGTGCTTCCAGGCACTTGTAGAACCACACACCATAGAGTAGTTATGGACCTTCTGATCTGCAGACTGCTGGAGGCTCACTTCTGTGTAGAACAAATTCAGTTCAATGGTTACTTACTTCCCTTAGCTGCTCTTCTCATGCCCATGTAGGTACCCCATTGACTTCTGGAGTCTGATGGCAGCAGGTTACTGGTGTGTGAGCTATAGAAGATAGACCACATGTGGTCCATGCAGTTGAGTGTGAGAGTGAAGTATTTCTGTGGTTTAGAAGGAGTTGCAGTTGTGTTAAATCATTGCATTTGAGTGATGTATTGTGTAATGTACCTCTTTAAAAGTAGGTTGTGGTCAAGAGTTATGCAATCTTGAGGTTCTAGGGAAGGTAGGAGAGGAGGGAATGCCTAATTTTATAACTTTATGTAGTACTGGGATTTCATATGTTGGCTTGAGGTTTTTTTGTTTGGTTGGGTTTTTTTCTTCTTTTTAAATACTTTATCACTCAGCTAGAACTGCTGCTGTGGAGCTCCCGTGCCCCAGTACATTGCTTTGCTCATTTAGCTTTGCAGGAAACGCAAGCAAGTCAGACAGCAGCCTAAACTAGATTACAGAGAGTTATGAAAGCATTGTTTACCTGCGCTGTTTGCCAGTCTTACTCTGACTCTTTCCACTGAACAGTTCTCATCTCAATTAAATATTTATATGATGCTTAACATGACAGATCCTTGGTACTTCGTTAGGGCTGTATCTGCTGTCAGTGCTGCTGTGCCTGATATCTTCTTCATAGCAGAAAATACTAAAATTTGTGTGGAGCCTTGTGACACTTCCTAGTGTTCTGCTGTCTTCCAAACTGATAACTTACTCCATCTCCCCTCTAAACTCGTTGATAATCCCTGACAGTGCTTTACCTTTCCACCTAAAGTTAAATAACTTTTCTGAGCCTCTTATGAGAAATTGTTGACAGAAACTTTTTGGAGGCTCAGACAAGCAATTTCACTGGGATCTCATTTGTGAGATACATGCTGGCTAGATACAAATATATTAGCAGAGTTCTTCATAAAAATCAGTTTCTCCCTGGCTTATTTTATTTGTGCCTCCCTTGAGTCTGCTTTAAAGCTGCTTTGGTTCTTTTTTTTTTTTTTTTTTTTTTTCCATTTTTTGAAGTAAGACTTGCTAGGTTGTGACTTCTATTTTACTTTTTTTAGGACCTTCCCTAATGCAGTGAATAAAATCCTTCCAAATTCCTGAAAGATTAATCATCTGAACCAACAAAATGGCCACATGTTAAGTAGAAACAGTTGCTTCATCTTTGTACAGATGTTTTGATCAAATAATGTCAGGTCTATCAGTTTCTTGCAGTATCTGCCTTATCTTTCTTCTAATGTATGATGTTTTTTTGTTTCAAGTTGGGGGGAAAAAGCAACATTTAACTTCACATAGTGAGGGCAAAATCCTTGTATTTCTTCCAGTTTGTGTTAGATGGATGCAAAGCAGTCATGTAGTACCTGAATCCAGCTCTTTCTCAGAACCTGATTGCCCTTGGTTGCTCCCTGTGATTGGTTGGGCTATTTCTTTTTCTTTTTTTTCCCTTGACTTACTGGCCCATGATTAAATAAAATGACAGTGAATTCTGTATAATCGGTACTTTTCAGGTTCCTCTTAGCCCTCATGTATTTAGTCATCCATCTGGATGCATTGCTGCTCACTTTCCTATTTCTTAGCTTCCACGTTTTGAGAGGTACTTGTTCAGCATTGCCATCAAATCGTCCATCCCAGTAGTAGGGTTTTTCGCTTGCTTTCCTATTCAGCTTCTTGTGTAAAGGTACCTATGTTTCCTGAGTGATGAACTTATACCCTTAGTGCTGATTGAGGACTCCTGAATATTTGATTTAGGCTTGCTTCGCATCCAAAAATCTATTACATAGTGCGTGGGTGCTGGATTTTACTGTGATGTTTTGACTTCATGATTATACTGAGAGGGTTTTGGCTGTTGTTGTCTGGTTGAGTCTTCCCACCCTCACGTTCTGCTTCTGGCTCTTCAACCCTTCATCAGATCCCAGCCACTGTTTTCTCACCCAGAGGAGTGAGTACAGAGAGATCAGCCTGTCTTGCCATGCCCAGGGATTATTTTTGTGGTGGTCTGCGACTCCTGGAAGGAACAATTATTTAAAGGCTTGTGTATATGTGCAGGGAGAAGGGAGTTAACAGGTCACTGACAGAAGGACAGAAGGATGCTGAGTGATAAAATGCAGCTTGTTTTTCTTTCCCCCTTTTCCTGACCTTAATGCCTGCTGAGGAGGGAAAGCAGGATTGGGAGGAGGCAGGACTTAACACAGATGCACACTCCCGTTATGGAGGAGAGCAGGAGGGAAACCTGGACTAGATATTGCTTTCTTCCCTCCGAAGGGAAAATGCAGCAAGCAGAGCTGCTGATTTGAACTTACTCCTGTGCTTCCCTTCACTCTAAGGGACTGCTGTTCTAGAGTTGCTCTAGGAAACAGCTTTTGGTGTAAAGAAGTCTTTCTGAAATGTTTTAATGGGCAAGTTCATGTAGAGCTAAAACAGTCTGGTTCTGCTGTTATCACCACACTGTGTATGCAGTAGTTATAAGATAAAAGGAGTGTTTTTCCTACATTTGTTCCATCTTGTTTTCATGGCACTTATTCAAATTCTGCCACAAGGACTTGTTTTCTTTGAAGTATTGCTTTCCAGGTAGTAACGAGAATTATAGACGTGCTGCGGTTGTTTTTCTGGTTCCCACCACTTTTATGATCACCGGACATTGCTTTTTTAATACCTAAACTGTTGTATGACAGTGGCTTTTTTCTTTTCATGCTGTTGTTCTTCCTAATTGCTTTTAAGGTTTGAGATGTACTTGGTGTGGGGTGACAGCTCTCAGCAAGCCTGCTGACCTGGTGGAGGGCTCCTTTTTCAAGTATTAAGTCTGGTGGAATAATACAAAAGTGGAGTCTGATAATGAAATAGCAGTGGTTTTGGCAGGAGCTGCTAGTGTATCTAGTAATGAATAAAAACTTCCTTTTTTTATGGAACTCAAACTACATGAATTCTGGATTCATGAATAACGTTTATGCATTACCAGAAAGATGTACAGCATATGTGAATTTCTTTTTTTTAGGCAATAATGAATCAAACGGACAAAAATCAACAGGAAGTCCCATCATACCTTCATGATGAACCACCAGAAGGTATGTATTAGTTCTTATAATATCAAATGAACTCACAGAATTTCATCAGAAGTTCTGATCTCTCTTAAAAAAAGAAAAAAAAAATAATAATAGAAAAAAGAGACTGGAAGCTGAACACTTCAACTTTCATTTAAGTAGCAGTAAGCAAACCATCCCTGGGATGAGCCTGGATTATTGTTCACTTCTGTGTTATCATGATTGCAATAAGGCCACTGCATATAACTCAGTAAACAAGTGTACTGATAAATTATGGAGAAGGTGGGCAGATACTGAAGGACATAATTTGCAGATTAGTTTCCAGAGATGTGTGTTGGTTCAATAGGTATTTATTTCTGCTGTTCATTATGTAAGATGGAAAGAGCCCGGCTTCTCTTTTTGGAAACCGTACTGAGTTCATAGTGCTTGTGACTTTCAAACAAGATGCATTTAAAAATATTTGAAGCTTCATGATTGCTTTTGGAGACCCTTTTTCATTATACAATTAACTGTGGTTTTAATTGTTGACTTAATTCATGGTTTCCTAAAAACAAAGAAACACTTGACTTCGTTAATTCAGTGGCATCTTGGTCTACTGAACCAAATGAATCTGAAATTGGTTACTAAATCTACAGAGGAAATGCAGTTGCAAATAAGCAAGTTCCCTTCCTGTGGGCTGTGGAAGGGCAGGACTGTGAATAGCCCTGTTTGCATAACGTGACTGGAAGCACACTAGATCAAAAGCACACAGGTTGTCTGTGTTCTGTCTTCTCTTGCTTTGAGACCTAAAGGTGTTGGATGTAGAGGTCGGTGAGTCCTGGTTCCTCTCGGTTCATTGGTTTTCAATTTATAATGGCCCTTTAAAGCTCTGTTGGTTTGGGGGTTTCTCTTCCTTATCTTTTATACACTGTATAACTGAAGATGTACTTCACTTGAACAACAGTATTACCCACTAACTGTAGCAGAAGGTTTGAAGTGGAATCACTCGCTCTATTCTTAACAACTAGGCAGGAAACACAAGTACCCGAAGGTGAGAGGAAAAGGAGAAACATATTTTCATGGCACAGTGATTCTTAAGTTCTACTATACTTGAACATGTTACAGTATCATGATGTCAAGACAAAAATCTTTCTTTTTAAGCTCTTCTGGGGTTGTCAAGATCACAGAAGCATTTATGAAAGAAAGGTGTGTTATCTGCAAGTGTAGTTGCTAAGGTGCTGCTTTTATGATTTATTTTTTCCCCTTAAAGATTGAACTGTGTTTTATCCATGTTAAACCTCACATATAGAAAGTGAACAGTGGTCTGACTGGTAAACTACAATCGATTCTTTCTGAGGAAGGCAGTGAAACAAATAGGTGTTTTTAATCTTCCTAGAATATTCAGAAGGTTGTCCACATTTGGAGCATAACAGCAGAGTCTGATCATCACTAGGTACTGCAAGGTTTTATTTATAATTTGTGAGCAATTAAGACTGACTTTCTTCTGCGCAGAATCTTCTTTTCAGTAGGACAATAACCAGTTTGAATGTGAAGTCTAAATAGGTGGAGAAAGCTGGTGTAGTTTGAGGGAGTAGGATGAAATACAGCTTGTCTTAATGGAAACTCCATCCTTGAAGAGGCGTTTTCCCTTAGATTCCATTTCACGTGCGCTCTTCAAACCTTATGAATTGAGTTAAATGTTGGAATAACTTCGAAGAACATCTCTGCTTTAAATGTCATACAGGGCCTTCATACGTGATGTGCTTGTGTTATCGTAGAAAGAGGCCAAATGTGGATGGAAGACTACCAGTTGGATGTTGGCAAGACATTGTCTGTGAGCAGGCTGCCAAAAAAATCCTTGGCGGAAGGGCTCAATTCCAAAACCAATTTGCAGTTTTTCGTAAAGATATAAATAGTTCCAGTTTGTTCAAATTGCACTCAACAAGGTTGGTGCCCAAAGGCTTTAAAGAAATACATATGTAGAAGTAGCTTTTGTGCTCGTGCCTTCTATGAGTAGTGCTGTTCTAAATGCTTTATTTCCCACTTTACAAGTGGCGCCAACCTCTGCAACCTATGTTCATTCAAACTCTTGTTCGCTGTTGGACTCTTTTCAGCAGGAAGCTGGCTGCAACGCACCACGGTAGAGCCAACCCCTGAACAGGGAACTTGTGTAATTTTCTCCTTGGATTTAGGAATGATCTGTTTTTATCTTTTTTCTCACACTGCCTAGAAAAAAGGAGACCAGGAATGCATATGCTACAATAGAAATTAAGTGGCGATAAAAACTTCATAGCTGCAGGCATTTACTAGATCTAATGGATAATGCAAACAGGAATGAAACGAGAGTGTGGGAACCATCATCAGAGGTTATTAATATGCCAGGTCATAGTCAGTATTTATACTTGTGAAATGGAGTAGATGTTGTCAGAGCATTGGCTGCCTGAAGAAATGTGAGGAAAAGCATCTCAAGGTTATTTTGTTTGTTTGTTTATCTCTTGTTACTTTTTAAGTTAGCTATGATGGGCCCTTTCTTACTAACATGAGGTCTGGTTTACTGAAATCAGCTCTTAAAATTCAGTGTGATCAGACTTTACTCCCATTCACCCTGATGACGGAGATGTAGTGGGTGGAAGCAAAGCGTTGTCTGACCAAATTTTTTGAGGTGTGCAAGTCAGGTCACAGGAATCCTGTAATGAATAATACCTAGACAGTGGATTTTATACAAGGCTTCATATTCTCCTCTCTGACAGTGATTCTTTAAAGGCTTTCTGTGTCTAAATAGAAATTCCGATCTTTGTGTGCTTGTGTTGGCAGTGCATTTTTGCTGGAGATCTCCAGGTTGAAAGCTGCTGGCCTAGAATGAACCAGCAGGGGCAGTACTTGGCTTTAAGTAAAAGGCTGTCATTTATGTTTATGTGGAAGTGTTCAAAGCCAGGCTGGATGGGGCTTTGAGCAACCTGCTCTAGTGGGAGGTGTCCCTGCCCGTGGCAGGGGGGTTGGAGCTCGATGATCTTCAAGGTCTCTTCCAACTCTAACCATTCTATGATTTTGTGTTTCTAGTTAACAGAAAGTCATGGAATTTATATCAGTTTCTTCAGTGAGTGAGACTAGTGCAAGCTGGAAGCATTTTTAATATTTTTTGCTCCCTTGAGCTGCACTATTCCTGTTCATGTTGGTTTGGATTTTTTCTTTGTCAAACCTGCAAGAATTTCTCTCATTTAGATTGTATCTTACCATAGAAGGGTTTGGGTTGGAAGAGACCTTAAAGACTGTCTAGTTCCAACCCCCCTGCCATTTGTTTGAATTATTCTGGGTGTGCACATAGGAACTCCAAATTCCACACTTTTTTAATGATGTCTGAGTGCTGGGTCAGTCCTGGCGCTATCACAAACTCTTCAGAGGTGGATGTGAAGTTGTTTACATTAGTCTTCATGTTGTAGTAAATGAGTGCTGGGAGGTGACTCTTGGAAACTGTCCTCTGAATGCGAGTTTTCAGCAGCCAGAGCACTGGAGGCAGAGGCTTGTTCTGCTGGTTTTCCGAAGGCATGTTGCAGTGTGCAGTGAATGCCTTTTATAGGGGCTGGGTGTAGGCTTCTGCTAGATCTGGAGCTGATTTTTTTTTTTTTCCCTCTTACCCTGCGTCTCAAGACTTATCTTCTTCCAAGCACGTTCTTTCTACTGCTGACACCCTCACCTCTTTATTTCATGATTATTTTTTCCCGAGCTCTGCCCACTGTGGTTCCACTTGTTCTTTTCTTGGTTGCCTCTGTTGTTTTTCCCTAGAAAAGGAAATGTCTGTTAAATCCCTTACATTATATACAGGTAGCTAGAAAACATGAAAAAAAAACTGTCAAACTCTTACCCTACTTGTGTTAACTGGCTGCTTCTTGCCATGGTTTCCTGTGAAACTTTTTTTAAGAAGTGTTTGGGGTTGGTAAGTAATTGACCAGATAGAGGCTGAAAAACACTTACCTGTTCAGCCTCATTGTCGAGACCAGAGGTTTCTCAAGGTTCACATTGAAAATACCTTAGAGACAAATGTTTGTCAGGGTGCCACTAGTTTATAGGTGCAGTAGATGATATCTCCTTGTGTGCTTAAATACAACATTAAAGTACTGTTTCATCTTCCTTCTTTGAAGATTAGATGATGCTTATACTGTAGTGGGAGTCTTAATTCCCTTTAGAGGGAAGATGCAGGCATCTTTAGAACTTTGAAGCGTATGTTTAGAAATGTGAAGTAACTTCTAAACTATTAGAAGGTGAAGTGACTAATTCTGTGAGTCTTCCTATTACTGTAATACTCTCTATTATTTTAAGGCTATGTAATTGTTCCATAAATACAGAATAGGATTGACTTGTACAGCATATAGCAAGGAACTATACAAAATGCAGGTTAAGCATAAAACCAAAAAGGAAAAAAAAACGGTATTTGCATGATTAATAGCATGCAGAAATCCTATGGTTTAAGATTTGGTTTTGTGCATCATATTGGGACCTCTGTTATAAACCTGTAACTCCTTGCTGATGTTAATTAATACCTTTGTGGACCACTTTGGATATTTATTGAGCTTATTTGGCAATTAGACACTTGCTCCCCCACCTCCCCTTCCCTATCCAAATTACAGAAAAGGCCTTTTTGGAAGAAAAATAAAATCAGCGTATGTGAAGAAAAAAGGAAGATACGCAGTGAAGAGCTGGGATCAGTTTTGTCCTTATTCTTTTTTGACTCCTCTGACTTACTGTCTTGCTTGTAACCTTCTTTCTCTCTTTCCTGACCCCTGCCACAACCTTTGTAAACACACTTTGCAAACAGTAATTCCTAAGGAAAGAAGCAGCTTTGTCTCAAGGTGAGCTCTTTGTTTAATAAACCTTTGGCTCTTCTTTGAGAAACCAGTCCTTCCTTAGAGATTTGAACAGCAAAGTAGTGCTACTGCTTTTGAAACCTCTGCTCTCTGTGGGGAGTATTAGTGTGGGGGGAAGAGGAAGGTATGTCATCCCCCTATCAGTAAAGTCCAGAAAGGAGACTGATTTAGCCATGAGATCTTCCAGAGTCTGAGAAGGAAGTGGTGCTTACAGAGGACAGAAATGTATCACTAAGACCATCTGGAAGGTACCTGCCCAGTATTTGCGGGCTCAGTATTGACTTGTGTTTTAGAAAACAGCATTGAGGTATGTCTCGCTGCAGCAAGTGTCTTTTCTTCTTTGGAACTGCGGTTCTTTTCTTTTGATAACAGCACTGTGATTGATCGTGTGATTGATCGTGCTTGTTGCTTTCTCCCTTAGGTTCATTAAAAGACCACCCGCAGCAGCAGCCTGGCATGCTTTCTCGTGTGACTGGTGGCCTCTTCAGCGTCACGAAGGGAGCTGTTGGTGCCACAATTGGGGGTGTCGCTTGGATTGGAGGGAAGAGCTTGGAAATCACCAAAACAGCAGTCACATCCGTGCCTTCAGTGGGAGTGGGGCTAGTCAAAGGAAGTGTTTCTGCTGTGGCTGGAGGTGTTACAGCTGTAGGATCTGCCGTTGCAAGTAAAGTGCCCTTAACAGGAAAGAAAAAGGATAAGTCTGACTAAACCCAAAACTGAGACGTACTTGATTCTCCAGGATATCACATCAGTGGCATTAAAATCTGCTGAGATTTGGACCGTGAGAAGCCATGTGTCTTGGACACTTTATCTTCTAAAGAGCTGTGCGAGTAACTCCATTTCATCTGTAAAGGACAGAAGAAGCTTGGCTAGCACAGAGTATGAAGATTTATTAGAGCCTAGATTGAAGCTTTGTATCTGGTGAAATGTTACACTTGATAACTATAGAAGTGAGTAAGTGTATCTGAAGGGATAATACATATTTGAATATTCATTTACTGTAAGTCTTTTGCAGTTTTGGACTCCAATGTGAACAAAGGAACTTGGTCATCTCTGCCGTTCCATCAATATGAGGACATGCTGTTTATTGTTCTCGGTGGTTTCCCCATCCTCCTGCTAAGGATCCCTCAGCTGTGTCACGGCTGCGTTGGACGGACCCCAGTAGTTCTGGTTATGAAACTGTATTTGCAGGCAGCCTGTAAACTTACCCATGACTGCATTCCACCAGTGCAGACTGGAGCAAACAGAACTGGAGGTGTGGAAAAACTGGAGATGAGAGTGGGAGATGGAAAGAGAGATTGTTTGACAACATGGTAGAAAGGGATCACAAAGAGTAAACTAATTTAATGCCTTATTCGAGAAAAAAAAATAATGATCTTTTTTTTTTTTTTTTTACTAGGTGAAGCAGTATAAAGAAACCCTGTCCTGTCATTTCAGTGCAGCTCACAGAAGGAGCTTTAGACTCTCTTTATGAATCCTGGTATCTGAAACTGTCAATTTTTACTGAAAATAAGAGTAATTTCCATCTCAGGTGTATTTAATGATATGCATCTATCTCCTGCAAGGGAAAACTTGCTTCTAATAAACTTTTTGTAGACACTAGAAAAAAAAACAAGGACTTAATTGGAGCCGGGCTGATGTTTGTGGTCACCTAGCACAACTGACTTGAAAGCAATTCCTTTGTGTAGTTGGAAACCACTGAAGAGCCAACAAAGCTGTTCTCTCGGCTCCATGGTGCGCCAGGTTAGCTTCTTGCTCTGTCTAAGCAAATGCAAGGAATTTTTCCCTATATCTTTCTTTCCTACTTTGCGTTTTGATTTTTGAATAAAATGCAATACTTTTGTTTGAACCAAACCAAAACCAAGGTAGACGAGGCCTTAAAAAAAAAACAACCCACAAAACAAAACAGAGAAATATCTAAGTAAATTGTATTCTGACAGATTCCAAGTGTTGACACACCTCAGATGGGAACACCTCTAGCTTCTCTGCAGCGTGAGGCAAAATGCACTTGTAATACACAGCTTGAGGTTGCCTTAAAATAGTTGTTGGTGATCTTTTTTTTTTGTGTATATGTGTGTGTGCGTACTGATTTTTACAAATAAGTAACCTCTTTGGAAGCCCATAGAAGATGACTGTGAATGTTGTGTATGCAGTATTTTCTAAAAACTTGTGTTCCTAGACCTTACAAGAAGGATATATAGGAGACTTTAGAGATTAAAAAAAAATATATCCAGACATATCAGTTGTCTAAAGCTTAGTCCTATATTCATGGGTGTTGAAAGTATACTATGTGTAAATTATGGAACAGTAGTCACCTAGTCTCTCTGAGCCATGGGTGCTTCAGCTGCAGCCTGGAACAATTTTATTGGATATATGCTGGTAGCATGTTATTCGTAAGCGTGGGGATGTGGGGTGGCGGGGAGAGCAAGAGCCCAGTAAATGGAATTATCTGCTCCTTCTGTTAGTTGCACCAGCTGCTTCGCTCCATTCTGCTGTGAGGGTGTTCGAGGTAAGTTTACGCAACAAATGGAAGGCTTTAACTGGTTTGTCAGTAGTCAAAAGCTAAGTGCGTATAGAATCTAGACTAGTGTAGTCGAAGGATGCTAGTTAGCTCTAAAAATGAGCTGCCTCGGGTATCAGAGGCAACCTAACTGCAGCAAATAATGTAGTATCGTCTGCTCCCTTGCAGTATGCAGCTGTATCCCCAAAGTGCTACCACTGAACTGTTAAGAGTCGCCTGTTTGGAGCGTAGTGATATTTCTGACACTCAACTCAACCCTTTGTATTTGTTTTCTGAAAACATAAATGTTGAACCAGTCGCACTCTTTTTTTTCTTTCTCTTTTTTTTTTTTTAATGTCATTCTCTAAATTTTATACTATGAAACTTGCTGCAAAACAAGTGTGGTCTGAGATGAGCAATGTTACATCCGTAAAGAGCTGCCAACACTTCTCTATGTCTTGTTCTTAACATACCCTGTAGTTATTGCTTCTGAATCTTGTAACTGAAACACTTCACATGGCATATGGTTTTAGTTTTTGAAACGAGCTTTGTCCTATATCCTGCATATTTTCCATTCACTTGTGAAACTTGCTTAGTCTTTAAAAGCTTGTTCTGATTCTGTCCCGACACTTGTGAAACATTAAATTGTTGCTGTTTCAGACGTTTGAAAGCTTCCTAGTTAATTTGTGGAGAAAGGCATACATAGGCGGGAATCTTCCCAACCGTATCACGCCCCAGAGTGTCTTTTATCTGTGTCTGAATAGCACCAGCCAGCTCTTAACAAGAACTGTGACTTCACTCAGGTGTTGGCTGTGCATAGATGTAAAATCCCTCACACCAATTTAATTACTTTTATTGTCTTGTACTTGGGAACTGAGGCTTAGGGCATACCCACTTTTAAGATGACAGCGAGCTGAATGGAACGTGGAACTGACGTTTTCAGGCAGAGTGGGATTGTTTTTGTGTTTTGGGGTTGGTTTTGTGGTGGTTTTATTTTACCTGCCTTTTCTGAGCTCTCATTTCAAAAGAGAAGATGTTTATGATGCTACTTGTATTCCTGATTGCTTGCCATGTGACACAATGCTGGTCTACGAGGCTTTTACATGCTGGACTTAAATGGTATAAACTTGTTTGCAGTCACTGTGAGCAAAACAAGAGATGAGGAAGCAGATTTCAGCAGTACAACACTTTAGTAATGGGCAGCTTCCCTGAGGTTTTATTATAAATGAATCCTGTGAAGAAGAGAGAAACCGGTCCCGGGCATAGAGTTGTGAATGAAGGATTGAGTGAATTTTGCTCTGGTAGGAAGAGAAAAGGAGTCTTTCTGCTTAAGCTTTTGCTTTGAAAAGGGAGGAAGAGAAATTGAAACATTCAGAGTGAAAAATGAGCTTGTGGTAACTCGGACCGTGATTCAGTTAAGGAAATACGCCTCTTGCCTGTTTTGTCCGCTGCTGCTGGGGATGAGCAGTTTCAGGAATTTATAAAAATGGACACCTGTGGAAACGCTGAAACTAAATTTTCAGAGCAGACATTGTTTTACCTCTTGGTTTCCTTTTCATCCTAAACCACCGATGGGTTCTGTGGCTCATCATGAGAGAGTGTATTATGAATAGCTTCAGTGAGCTGAAATGCCCCCTTGTGTCTGAGGGGAAGGATGCTTTTGAATTCAAATAACATTGTGGTCTGCTTAATAGCTGAGCACTGAAGGACAGTCAGATAGTGACAAAGGCAAGTCCCTAGGAATTTTTAATATGGCTGTCTTCCCAGTTTCGCCTTGGAAGACGATCGTGTGTTTTGACAAGTCAGCAAAGAAGTGACTTAGTAAGACCGACTCCTGTCCTAACGGTGGTAACGTGCTGCCTCTTGCATTCTCACCACATTCACACATGCTCTTACACTGGTGTTGGGCTTTTTCCCCCCCACAAGCTGCTGTCACGTCCGCACTCACCGGCGTGGCAGTGAGTTTCAGACCTTCAGCTGTTGAGATCTTGGCTCTGCTCTGACCAGATGTTTCTAGCCCTTTCCAAGCTTCCAGCGTGTAATGTGGCAGGCTACATAAAATCATCGTCTTGCAGCCCACCCTCTCAACAAGTAATTCAATACCAGCTTTCCTCAGTAATTTAAAACTTCTTGTTAAGAAAAGGAACCCTGGACTTGCTGCCAAAATGTCTGTTAAAAATGACCTTGAAGAATGGCCTGGAGCAAGGGGGTGCGTAACTGGTTTTTCTCCCGCTGTCAAGCGGGAATGTCTATGGAATAACTGCTTAGGAAAGTCTTACTGAGAAATAAAATTGCTGATGATCCTAAGTCTAGATCGTCAGTGGTGCTACTAATTTATATTATCATTCACAGGCCATAAATGAAGATATATAAAACCCTGAGGACTTAAATGCTGTCAGATAGTTACTATTTTGAAAGCCAGCACTTGTCAACAATTAACCATATGATGATATCTGAGAAGCAGTGTCACCCATATATTTAGAAACTGTGGCAGCTGTTTGCAAATTTGGTAGTCGTTCTCTAATTGCCAGTGGCTGACGGACTAGAGTTTTGTTACACCTAATATAAAAGCATGAGGTTTTCCTTTCTCCTGCAATCATCTCAGACTCACTCAAGTCTCTCTGGATTTTTTTTTTTTCTCTTCCTGAGCTTTGCTGGAAAAGAAATTAAGAACTAGACAATAGCAATAAATGTATTTCCTTTTGCAAAAGGAGTAAATTTTGAAGTCTCAGAAATATGAAGGAGGTTGTCTTGTAGCTTGTGTTACAGTTTGTAGACAAGCATACCAGGGCCTTACTCTGGGAGTCACTAAACAAAAATACTGTGTCCTGCCCTTTGTTCTCAGACTGCACTCCAGTTAGGCTCTCCTACCCATGAAATAAAGTCTGCTGCAGTTCAGGATCCGGGAATGGGAGCTACTTAGTTCAACAATAAGGAAGGGAACTTTAATAGTCTGTAGAAGTCAGTGAACCAGTGGGCTGATGAATACTGCTGGAAAAATAACCCTCTTTCTCCAATAAAGACTGTGCTTATCACTACCACGGCTTGGACTCTGCAGTGACAGAGCTGAAAATCCAAAGTAGTTAACGCCCTGTTAAATAAGAAAATGGAACAGCCAAAAAAAAAAACCAAAACCAAAAAAAACCCACCACAACACCCAAACCCACCCGTGTGAGGTCCACCCTGGGGGAAAAAAAAGGCAAACTTTATCGTAACCAGATTCTGTATTATTTGAAAGCATTAGGAAGCTAGAATTGTTCTATGCAATTGTGCCTAACATCCAGTCCAGCACAAAGTACAGTGCAAGGCTACAGTCTGGCTAAGCTTGCCTGGTTGGGGTTTTTTTTGGCTCTTTTCAAAGAACTGACATCTCTTCTGTCTTTAAATTACGCAGAAGAGAACTATCAAAAGACAGCATTCAAATTAATCTTCAATGCTTATAGGAGCAACAGGATTAAAAATTGGTCTCTCCTTCTTTGACTGTATCTTACCATAATTGACTTCAAAGTCTTTCTTAGTACCATTCAAGCTTTCTAGAGTTCCACTCTTTATATCGTATCCCAAAGCAGAGAGTTTTTTAATTCGGTACTGAACAATTTGTGTTGTCAGTTCCAGCACCATTGGAGTCTCTCGAATCTGCGCTACAGAAATTCCTTCTTTCAGCAGTCCTTCAAGTCTTTCTTCCAAAACTGGAACAGAATAGTAGAGAAGGGCTGGGCATTTCAGCACCAGCTCTTTTATTTCTTGATTGCTGCACTTGAAGACGTTTTGGGAAAAAAGCATACTCTTCTGCATAGTAGTAGGAGTAAGCTGAAAAATGAACCCTTTAAGTTTGGAGAGCAGCTGTAGAACTTCGTGGTCAGTGAAATCATTCTTCTGGAGAAATTCCAAGTTCTCCTGGATTGTGCTGGAGGTATTTAATAAAATAAATGGATTTTGGCTTAATAGCTTCAGTATCCAGATCTTCATATTTGCATCAGAACCTCCCAAACTTAAATAATTTCTTTGTAACGTCTCTATCACGTTTTTGTTTTTTTCAACAGGATTGTAGAAAATACTGGGTGCACTTGTCAAGAACCTGGTGATTATATGATTCTTAAGTCCTAACTCTTGAAAAAACAATATATTTGCCTTCTGGTTCTCATGACAGTTGATAGTGAAAAAAGACTCTGGAAATTGTTCTACTAATTTAATCAACTGTTTTTCATTCTGGCATACTAATTGCCATAGAGCTCTTTGCGAGTTTATCTCTGCAGGGGTGTGGAGAATTGCCTCTGGGCAGCGTTCTAAAATGTTGGCTACAGCAGTCTTGTCTGCTCCCATTTCTTGTAAGATACCAGCAATTTCTTTAACGTAGGCCACATCCTGGAGAAGGACCCATTCCTTTACTCGGCGTATCTTCTTGATGTCGACTGACAATTTGTGGAGACTCTCGATGGTTTTTTGATTTTCCTTTCTTGATTTTGTGTCAGTCGTGTAGCTGGAATGCAACGGGAAGCTCCTCTTTGCTCCTTCAGTCCATACTGATGAAAAATTAAATCCTGGGTTGCAGGACTGAGATCTCGTCAACAGAAGAGTAAACGTGTCTTTTGCACTGTGAGCGACTCCTCTCAACATTGTGGAATTCAGCCCTATGGAAAGAGAACAATGTTTAAGGCACAAGTTAGATCTCATAATGTTCTTGGAGATGCTGGTATTTCGACTAAGCTGCCATAAGAAATTATTCTCAACAGTGGTTTTTCGTATCAGCACAAAATTCAGCTTTTGCAGAAAAGTGGGGAGAGGGAAGAAGACTTCTGAAAGGTGAACTTTCTGATGCATGCCTCGCTGGAACAGTAACACGTGGAAGCGAGACACCTGGTGTGGGGGCAGGACTTTGTCCATATAAATGCCTGCAGTCATACAGGAGCCAAACTGTCAGCCCTTTCCTGCAGGTAACGATAATTAGGTTACAGCTCACTCCGGCTACATTCAAAAGATGTCTCACACAATGTAACATGACAGTAATTCTTTCATTTTTTTAAAAGCAGCTTCAATATCTGTCTTAACTCTTCTGAATGGATTTGCTTAACTTCTCAAGCATTGTTTGGTGTGTGACTCGTTCCGTCGTGTGTCAGAGGCCCCCCTGGTGCTCCTTCAGCAGCAGTTCATAGCCAAACAGCATTGTGAAACCATTCTTGTTATAATTAAAGGGGGAAATAATCATCAAAGCTTTCGTGAATGTTTTTTCACTAGCTGAGTGTGTTAATTGGGTTCTGAATAAGCCCACTGGTATTTTGAGGGAGGAAGAAGGCATACTGTAACATCTTTGGGCCTTCTCTTGCCTCTTCCAGCACCTACTTTGCTACAGTTGCCCTTTACACTGAGGTCTTATTTCTGTCTCCAGGTCACTTCTATCACTGCTGGCCAGAGAGTGGGCAGAGAGTCCTCGTGGAATAGATGCGTGGGTGGCTCTGCTGGAGTCCATTCCGCAACCCGAGGGTAGCGGTGGAGAGCCCCATTACCCACCTTGGCTCAAACTGCCTGATGGGTATTGCCAGCAGCGTGTGTGGTGCCACCTGCTCTGCAACGGCCGGAGGAGCTGCAGCGGCCAGGGAGTGATACCATGAAGTGTATTTTTAACTCCCTAGGTGGTGTTTTCGTAACAACCTTTATGGAAGCATGGAGCGTGAAAGGGAGAATTGCTGGTCTGTGAAATACTTGCACAAATTGCTGCTGCTGGTAACATGCCTAGAACTGCTCAAATTGAAAACGAGAGGGGGAAAAAACATAATAATACAATTCGTGCATTTGACAATTCTATTTGTACACTTGCTTTTACCTCTCCTGAAGTACAGCATACTTCAAAACATACCTTTGTGAGCACTAAGTTAAATTAAGGGGCCTTTTTAGTTGAGAGAAGACTGTTAACGATCACAGAGCCTAATCTCCGTAGCAGAGTATGAAGCCTATTGCAGGAAGAGCTACACAAAACCCCTAGAATCTTCTTTACAACCCATCTTTAAAGAAAATACATGGCTTGTTTAAAGATCTTGAGTGATAGAGCCTCTGTCCAGTTGCCAGGTAAGGTTAAATATTTTCCATGGGTAAAATAATTTATCTCAAGAAAGTCTACCTTTGAAGATGATGTTTTTTCAGCTTCTAAAAGCTGGACTCGTTACTGTATCATGAACTAATAGAATAAAACATCAAAATAATTTCTTACGTGCAAGCTTCTGTTATTAAAAGAAGCTGTTTATCAGGAACTTCTTTTTCTATAGTATTTAGAATCTCTGGGGAAAAATCTGATTGTCTAATGAAGCTCCCTGTGCCATAACCTCAAAGCTAATGATTTTATCTTTATGGCTTGAGACGTGCTGTCCAGGAAGCTCTACCATGGGACAAGTGATTGATTGATTGATTTTTTCCCCCCAACAGCCCTGAAAGCACTCAAAGTGTAGGTAAGTCCCAAAGTTTTTGTGTGCTGACCTTTCCACGTCCAGAAAAAGTGACTGTTTCATGGGGACTGCAAACCAAAGCCCCTCCTCCTCAGGGAGTGACCCAACCACCTGTGTTCGAGTACTCTGAGTAGTTCTATTGAATTGAGTGGGTCCAGTCAGAGTAAACAAATCCCTGAAGGATCAGAGCTTTCTTCATTGATGTTTCAGCTCTGCTGGAATCTGCCAGCAAAATAAAGTATTATCATTTGACATCCCAAACAATTTTAATACTTTCAAAGTACGAACTGGAAAAATAACTAACTGTGACTCTTACTTCAATGTGTAATTCTACTGTTAAACAAAATTGCCTTATGAGTAATACAGTCATTTTATCTATTATAGAGCTTTAAAAAAATTTTGATACAGTAAATTGTGCTCTTCCAAGATCTGACATGGAAATGATTGTTATGTGCACTTAAGAGAAGCTTTATGTTGTCTGAAAATCTTTAGCATCACAGTCATTTTTTTTTCCTTGTTAGTGAGGAACATCCATGCAAAAACACAGAATACTACATAAGGAAGGAGAACTTTACTTGCTAAGCCACATATGACTGGGGTACTCAGGAGCCCTTGTAAAGCACTAAGCAAAATATCACATGCAAAATAAGATGAATGGATTTTAATGTCATGGTGTTCTGTAGAAACTGAGAAGATGATTAAGAGTTATCATTTGGTGTATTTTAGAGACCATAGATGACAGTATCGCATTTCCAGGGTATGTAACCTATTCCAAGCATTCAGAAGGCTCTTAAAAGCTCATGCTGGACTACTGTCCTAATATGCAGCACCACTCTGCAACTTTTTATGTGCCTATATTGCTGTGGGGATTGTAAATCAATTGAGAGATTAAGAAAAGAAAAACAGGCAGTTTAAACAAGACATTTGTTCTCAGTGCCAGCAACACTTTCTTATAGCCAGGTGCCGCAAAAGCAATAGGGAAATGAACTGCTGTCTACCTGAAAGTTATCTGTGACGCTGCTTGTTACCACACTTGCAGTGACCTGTATCTACAGATGAAAGGGCTGTTTAAAGTTTCATTATTTAACAAGACTCCTATGTACATCTTTTATAGAAGATGGCTACTAGGATCAACTGCTTGATTCATACCTTGTTTCCTTCCGAAATTTTGCATTTCTGAATGTGTATTATGAGACCCAAATTTTTTTTTTTTTTTTTTTTTTTTTTTTTAAATTAGCAAACCGACCTCTTGCTCATGTTGTATTTTTCACAAAATCTTTCACTAAGGAGAGCAACAATATGGCTATTGCTGTATGCTGGTCCCTGCCATTCTTATTATAGCACGCTGTAGCCAGGTCTGGTAGACTGTCCAGAATTAAATGGAACTACTATATGCCTAGATTGAACTTTGAATTAACCAGGAAGAGCAGGTGTCTACCTAGAAGAGAGCAGTGAAGATAGGATATGAATAGCTTGTGATGAAATCTGGAGCTGTAATAGGTAGCAGTTCTGTAGATGAATGCAGAGCAAAGTGTTCATGCTTCTGCACTTACAGACAAAAAATGAATCCCTGCTTTGAAATGAGGTAAAGAAGGATTACGAAATATGTCAGACCAACATAAAGCTTTCTAGAATAAACTACAGAGGATCCTAGAATGATCCAGATTGGAAGGGACCTCAAGAGCTCAAAGTAGAGTCTCCTGTAAAACCAGGATGCTTTTTTTCAGTCAGATCTTGAAAACCCCTTCAGATAGAGGCCCTACCCAGCTTTTCTGGGCTGCCTGTTCTACTGCTTGACCTTCCTTGTGGGGAAAAAAAAGCTTTTCCTTCTCTCTAGGAAAGGAAAAATATGAAAAAAAAAAAGTTTAAGGAAGCATAGCATTATTTAAGCCAAAGGCCATCAAGTGGTGGTTTTAGTACAGAGAAAATTGAAAACTACCCATCACAGCCTGGTTGCATAAACCTGGTGACTTGGACCATCTCTATCCACACATCCCTTTTCTCCCCCTTTGGACTCTGCTTTGGGGCAGAGGGGCTGGAGGAGGATGCAGTTAGTGCAAGAGCAAAGCATGGGAGATCTGGCAGGGGCTCTTTCTGCCCATCCCGCCAGACCCCTATTACCCTGGCTGAGCTCTGCCGTGTTGCTGAAGCCCCCCGGCAGAAAAGTCACTCCTGACCTACAACTGGGACTTGCACCCAAGGCTTTCATACTCTCACAGAACGGTTTGGGTTGGAAAAGGCCCTAAAGGTGATCAAGTACCGACGCCCCTGCCCTGCGCAGGGGCACCTCCCACTAGAGCAGGTTACCCAAAGCCTGGCGCTGAACGCTTCCAGGGATGGGGCAGCCACAG
>VZRU01003443.1:0-56026 GCA_013398155.1 Pedionomus torquatus
CTTCCGTCCTTCCTTCCTTCCGTCCTTCCTTGATTAAAATAGCCCTTAATATCATCATTTGTTCAAAGTGTAGAAATAGCCTGAAAACACATTCCCCAGCTGAACCAAAAATATGTTCAGGTCTCATGTCATTATTTTTTAACCAGGTCTGCATTAAAAGTTTTATGAGCTGCTCCAGTTTCGGAAGGTTTCCCGTAAATGAACTTTCCACCACTCTGTGACAGCAGTGTGTTGCCAACACATGGATAATATGGAAAAATGAAAGAGGAAAAAAAAAAACAGCTCTTTCCCCCCCTTTCCTCCATCTGTTACAATATGGGACTGTGGCAGGAAACGAGGTTTTGCAGTTTTTTATGAGCAGAAGTGTGTTGTGGGTTGGGGTTTCTTTTGGTTGTTTTTTGGTTGTTTTTTTCTTTTTTTAAAGCCATGGAGTGTGTCATTTGAGAGCGCTCTCCAGCAATCTGGAAGCAACCAACTTAAGGCATGGAAAAGACATTATGTAATTGTAAAAGACAAAAAACCCTCCCAATGCTGAGGCCTTGTGGCAGAAGCCAGTCTCTGACCTCACCCTTCTCAGGATCTCTGGAGAACACTGTGTTCCTCTGGCCCCTTGCAAAAAATAGCCTCTGCCAGATCTCAGCAAACAATTCCGGCATTTCCTTCCCTTGCCTCTGGTCTGTGGGTGTTTTGGAGTCTCTCGCATGTGTGGGCAGGGATTCATTAGCTAAAATAAAAACCGTACTACAGAGCTGCATTAGAGAAAAAGAAAAAAAAAGGGGGGGGGGGAAGAAATGCAGGCAAGTGTAATAAGCCTGAGGCATTGGCTAGTTTGGACTCAGTTCCACTTTTGGAATTAATAAAGAGTAAGCCAGAAATGAAGGGGATCTCATGGGCCCTCTCGTCTCCCCTCCTGTCGTCGGTTGCAGTCCCTGGTGCCCTGTCTTGCCTGGCGGCAGCTGAATGTCTGGGGTCTAAAGTGCTGCCTTCACAACTTCTGCCGGCAGAGCTGAGCACAGGCCGAATATTTGAAAGATCAAGATCTTTGTTCTTTTTCAGTTTTTCCCAGTATAATCCCTACAGAGATGTAATCATTTGGTGTTGTTTTTCCTCTGAATTCTCTTTAATTTCCTGCCTGTGGTTTTGGGGGCTTTGCGAGGTTTCACAGTTGTGGAGAAATTTTGCTGTTTACAGTGGCTGCTCTAAAAACAGCATCCCGTTTCTTCTAAGAAAAGCCCTTGTATGTCCTAATTTAAATTGCCGGGTCATCATTACTGCCACTGTGATACTCCTGAGGGAACCCAAATAAATAACCCCTCCCAACAGGCATCCTGCCTTCACTTTGGTCCCAGGTCTCTGGGGGCAGGACCCTGTTCATCTACAGGCTGCAGACTGAAGGCCCCGAATTTCACTGCTGGTGTATCCAAAGGCAAGGGAAAGCTGCTGTGTTTCCTGACCACAGAAGCCAGTCGTGTTGCCCTCAACTTTCCCCACAAATGTGCTGGAGTTTGGTTCATGTCTGCCAGCTGGAGCCAATATCTTCTTTACAAGCTTCTGCTTTCTGCAGGCAGGCTGCCAGAGGAGCTAGTGATAAGTTTTCAATGGCTGCGCTGTTTACTTAAGATCGTTGAACCTCAGAAGGCTTCCAGAAGCAAACAGAAGTTTTGGTTGGCTTTGTAGGGAACCTACATCTGCCTGCTTGAGCTCTGCAACCATTGTTTTAGCATTAAGAAACATTTGTGTTGCATTTTCTTCAGCTTAACAATTTGGCTGTCATGGTACAGGGAAGAGCTTTGTCCTGTAGCTGTCGGCAGTGATGCTTTCCTCGCTTATAAAGCTCTGCATTATGGAACAGGTTGGGGCTGGGAACTCAAAGGAGTCTGGAAGTTGGCTGTGGTCAGGATGACATGTGATATGTGTTAAGATGCCTCCACTAGGTTTGAGGGTATGAAAGTTTCATCTCTAGCATTAAAAATGTGCAAATTTGGTGATGTGGAGAGGGGGGTGACAGGAAGTACAAGTCCCCATGCCACAAATGGAAGAGCCTGTCCAAACCAGTCTTCCCAGGAGAGTATTCCCCATTCTCCCTCTCCCTGCATGTGACTTCTTTTAAAATGTCCTTTCTGTGACACTGACATACCCCATGTGAACCTGGCCTTGCTGCTGAAAGGAGGTTGAGTTGTTGATGGTCTGTCTTACTTTGTTTCCTTTTCCACATTGTTTTTAGTTCCAAGGAAAAGTACAAGCGGAGAGGACATTTTCTGTGGGGTTGTGGCTTGAATCAGTGAAATTCACTTCATCCTGGTGCCCTCCGGGAGCCTCCCAGGCACAAACACAGGAGTACCCCCACAGCAGATGTTTCATCTGGCACAACACGTGTGGCATTATTCAGAAGACCTGGGCTCTCAGGAAGGGGGGTCCTTCTCAAACCCACACACCATGTCATGGCAAGCACAGGGCTCCTCTCTCCATGCTGTAGCAGTGCATCCCTTCCCCAAAGCCCAAAGATGGTAGAGAGATGTGTGGTCAAGTTCTCCATGGCAAATCCTACTCCTGCAGCCAGCAAAGGGCAGGTTCAACCTGTGCCGTGGGAACCAGGGAGGTGAGCCATTGCAGGGCCATGACAATGATGTTGTCAGAGCTACCAAGTCCAGGAAACCTTCCTTTTGGCTTGAGCTTGATTTTTGGGTAAAACAGAGATCCTAGGTTTAAAAAAAAAAAAAAGGTAACATATCCCTGGGATGGCCAAGTGTTGACAGCTCAGCAGGAGGGCTGTATTTGGTACAGCTGGAGCAGGGCACAGCCATGGCTTTCTTATCCATCAGCTCATGGGCTCCTTCCTACAGTCCTTTCTGTGTTCCTTGGGACCTTTTGCCTTCAAAGAGACTTATGGCCGTGCCTCCAAGTGCCTGTGCATTGATCCCTTGCACCAGCCTGCTGACTGTGAAGTGATCTGACCGCAGGCTCTTCCACTTGCCTCACTACAGGGAGAAGCTGCTGTTGGTTGGCAGCTCTCCCTGGCCCCGTGTAGAAGAAACCATAAACCATTGATGAATCCTTTACCTAAATGATGCTGCACATCCTCTGTTGACGGAATCAGGCTGCAACAACCCAGAGTCCGTGGGCAGAGTAATTCCTGTTCTGTTGTCCCTTACCAGTGGCAGCAGAGCGTGCAGAAGCCCTGTGGTCTGGTGGATTGAAAATTAAATTCTGGGAGCCTGTTTTCTAAGCCCCATGGTGCTGCTGCCTCGTTGCCATTCTTCTGGGAAGTACCTGACATCTCAGCACTGTGCGTTTGTCCCTCCATTGTGCCAGAATAAAACTAACTAAATAAATAAATATAGTGTATTACTATATTTAATTTATTATTCATTGTTAATTATATATTATACAAATATATAATAATATATTGAATAAATATAAATAACTAAAGATAAATAATAAATAAAGCTGCTTGCTTCCCTTGCAAACAGCTCTGAAAATGTAGCAGGTCCACTTAGTGCTGTGGAAAATATAATGGAAAAGCACAGAAAACTAACGGTGTCAAAATTGCAGATGGTTGCTTGAATCCTTCAAGCCGCTTTGAAAAACCTCTGCTGAAATTTGGTAGAAGCTGAACAGTTTGGTGGGTAGAGGATGAGTCAACTTGGAGGGTCAGCAACTGGCTCTTTACAGTATTTTGTCTTGATTAGAAGGGTCAAGATGGCTTCATATGGTGATCGATAAGAGCTTTTGAGTCTATTGTGAAATGTACATCATGTGTGCTGGGGTGAGGAGCTCAGGAAGCAATGTCAAGCATCTCCAAAGCTCATGAAAAGGGAAAGCAGTAGAAACACAGCTGTGAGGGCAGGCAGCAAGAGCTGGATGTGGTCAATAGGCACCGGGGAGAGGATGTGAATAATTCCTGCTCGTGTCGTGGGGACCTGCTTTCATGATTGTGAAGACTGGCAAGTCCAAAAGGATCAAACAGACATCAGAGAGCATTTATGAACCTAATCTCAACCTGGTTGTGCCTTGTTGGGGTTTCCACTAGGAAGATGTTAGCTCCATGCACCTAACTCCTTTTCTGAGGATGCTGATCCCATATGAAATGCCTGCTTGATTTCTCAGGTAATTTTCCATTTGCACAAAGTAATTTGATTTTGGAGAGAGGCACCAGAAAGAACTGCTAGCAAGCTGTTACCCCTAACAAATAATGCCCTGTGAGGAGAGTCCTGAAATCCCAGCCCTGAGCCCTTGTTCTAAATGCAGCCAGCAGTGGGATTTAAGCCATGGTCCCTGAGGAGACACCAGCACAAGTATCACATCTTCCTCTCCAGAAGAGGTTTTGCCTTGTTGCCTGGTAATGTTCCTCACTATAATTTGCTAGCAATTACTTCAGAGATTGGTCTCCTCTTGTAAACAGTCTATCAACTTGAGATTTGTCATTCAGTTTCTGGGCTGAAATAGCGCATGTGTGTCTGTGTAATCCCTGGTTTAGGTAGAATAAAGCCTGTGTCTGGGATACACTTCCTTCTGGATCAATTCACCTGTGCAGCTCAAACCTGTGATCAGCCACAAATGCTGCAGATTAGTGCTAACTGCTGCCTGTATCTGGTGGTTTATGAGGGCTTTGTTCCATCCTTGATTGGGATGGTTTTGAGTGGGAGCTCATGTCACTCCTTCCCAGTACAGCTGATGCAGTAACTCTTCTGCTTGTTTTGTCTCCTTTTCCCACATGTACCATCCATAATTTAGCTTTTACCCCAGAAAGTGACATTTAAAGTAGCTGGCAGATACCTTGGTGCTACCATGGAAGGAGGGGTACGGAGATTGTAAAACTGAATTTTTCCTGATGTGTAACACTTTTCTTCCCCGTGCTTTTCTTCTCACTCTCCTTGCAGCAAACTAGCTGTAGCTCTGTCTGTGCTCTCCATTGTTCTTGATATACATCCAGTTATTGCACAAAATCATTTTGCTTTGGTGTGATTGAGCACTTTGTTCCTCATTTGCACATTAGTTAAATGTGAGGGGGCTTTGGACTATGAGCCAAACTCTAGCCAACTTCTTGACTAGCAGACAGGCTCAGAGTGGCAAAGTTGCTATTCCTTGGGATTATTTTATTTTTAACTGTGTTTACCAGCTTTAAAATCTGATTCACGTTTCTGAACCCTAACATCCTCCTAACCTACTTGTCCATCCAAATCAGGACAAAAGCTTATCAAAAAAGAAAATAAGAGTTGTTCTGGCTCTTCTTTTACATCTGCATCAACTCTAAATGGGCATGAGATGCTTGGAGAAAATCAAAAGGGATGTCCAGCTGGAACTGGATTAAACACCACTGATTTTTAAAGAAAGCCATTAAAGAAATAATTTCCTTGTTTCATTTATTGTTCAACTCGGAGTGAAACACAATGAAAGATGTCCCCTCAGTGCTGGATAGCCTCTCACCAAGGAGGAAAAGCTGATGTTTACAGCTTAGCTCTCTGAATGTTGCTGTGTAGGTGTATGGCACATCAAAATGTTCTCTCCAAATGTTTTTGGAGCAAGAAATTGCTTTTGTGAGAAAATAAAATAAAATAGAAAAGATAATATTTGCTGAAAACTTATTTTTGTTTTGAAAAAGGGGCAAAAAGTATCTCAAATGGGTTTAAGGACTGTCAAATACTCAGTGCAAAGTAAAATCCTTTTGATTTTTCTCTCTTTCCTCTTGTCTGTTTCCAGCCCAGCTCCTCAGTATCTCCGATACTTAGCCATGGCATAGCCACTCTGGAGCTCTTCAAGGAAATTTCTTGCCTGTGATTTGCCAGTAACACTGAACTGAAGGGGCTCTGGCTTGGAAGGAACAAGCCTGACACATTTTAGCTCATCTTAAAAAATGGGCAATTGTTTTAAGTTGGATTATTTGACAAAGGTTGAAGCTACTAAAAATAATTTGCTTCTTTCAATAAGCAGTACTTTATGGTGGAGAGATCATAACATATGTGTCTCATCTTTTTATCACCAGAAAATTTTTAATATTGTTACAATAATATGTTACAATTTATGCCTGGATTAGTTGAAAAGGTCATCGCTATGCCTTTTCTGTCCAAATTAACATAAATTAATTACTATTCCCGGAAATGACTGTGGAGAGAATAGAAATGCCTTTGGTAACTGATCAGACTTGGACAAAAACCCCAGAGTGAGCGTAGCTTTAAATGCAGAGAGAAGAGACAAAGCAGCCCCTGGTATTAGATGCCAAACAATAAAGCCTTTAACATGTCTTCGGGATTTTGAGGGGACTGTACTGCTGACCTCTCATTCCTGCATATTTTCCACCGGCAGCGTGGCAGCCTTTTCCCTCTCTCTGCTCTAACAAACCCATCCCCTGGAACGGCAACAAAGACCAAAGTAAAAGTGGGCACAAAGCTGATGGCTCTCTATGTGGGAGGGTGGAAGAAGCTCTGAGCTGGTGGCCTCTGGCATAAAAATGGTCCAAGGCACTTAAGGCTGTGGACAGATGTCCTGCTCCTGATCTGGCTGGGCCAGCTAGAAACATCACTGCAGCTCACCAGGAGTGATTTCTACAGCTCTCCTGGTAGAGGAGTTGTCAAGCCATTGGTGTGGCTTGTTCCTTTCCCGTGGGCTGGTTTGGCTGGTAGCCCATGGGGCAGCTCCAGCATAGTCGTGGTAGTAAACACGTAGGAGTTGGGAATGGCTTCATCTGGCCACTGTAAAAGAAACGTTTATTCGCAGCCTTAATCCAACTGCAAGTCATCAGCTTGCTGCTGCAAGTAGCTCCTGAAGGAGTTCAGGTTTTTGGGGAAGTTTTGGTGACGTGGTTCCCAAGTGCTGGTCCTGATAGGACCTCATGATAAGAATTGGTGCATGGTGGCTCCTTTTCACTGCAAGGTAGACACTGGTTGTCACACACACACAGAGTTGTATCTGTGTTGTGTTGAAGGCATCACCCCTAGTATGAAGTGCTCACTGCAGGCAGCATGCATCCCTGGCAAATGTCCCTGCTCTGGAGCCAGAAGGCTTGGGCAGAGGAGAGGAGCCTCCATCTGACAGTCACACTGGTTTCCTATGAGCCTGACCATGGTTTGGATGCACAAGCTTTCCCCTGCAGGAGGGGGAGGAGGTGCTTAGAAGTGGCTACATGGGACATAAGCACCCTCCTTACATGGTGGCATGAGTGCAGAGGACCTGCCGGCTGCTGGCCTTGGGGACATTACTGATAGGTAATGGTGGGGTGGCTCACTTTGTGTATTAACAAAAGGGACACCTGACTAGTAAAACAGTAATTACCTTTGGATCTAGTAAGTGTAATTATTGAGTAATCCGCCAGAGTATATAATGAGGTGGGAATATTTTTAGCCTGTCGAGTGAGTTCTTTGCAGTCCCCTGGTGCTGTACTCCCAGTAAAGAGCACTTAGGCAGCACTGATGGCCTGCAGCTTTTAAGAAATTACTGTGATGCATCTTTAAAACCAGCAGCTTTATTAAAAAGGGAGGTGAGGGGATGCCATTATCTTAACATAGCTGGGTTAAGAGAAAACACGCATTTCAGAAGGGCCCCATTGTGTTGTGAGGCTTACGGTTTTGATAGCCTGATTTATAGCTAACAGGCAGAGATGCTGAGAAATTTGTCTGGGCCATTTTGAGCTGAGTGTGCTGCTGGTCTCTGATCCGGGTGGCCAGGCTGGGCAGGCTCTTCCAGCACTGACATCATGCTGCCCAGCTATCCCATGTGTAGTAAGAGTAGGACAAGGAGCCTTTGTGAAATGCCCCGAGGAAGCTACAGCACAGAAACTGGTTGAGTTGGATCGGTGATTTAGCCCCATGTCTGCTGCTTGGCTGATGAGTGAGAAAAGGGAGAGGAAATTCAACTTTTCTGGTGGAATATGTTGGGTTTTGTTGTTTTGGTTTTTTTTTTGTTGTTGTTGTTTGTTTGTTTGTTTGTTTATTTATTTTTATTAAAAAAAAAAAAAAAAAGTCCTGGAAAACCCATTCATGTTTGCTATATGCCCAGGGCATGTTTTCAAAGAGCCATCACAGACCAAGCAGCTCAGCATCATCTTCAAGTGCGATTTCAAAGCGCTTGCTCCAGCTACTCCCATTGCCAAGCATTCAGTGCAGTGCCCAAGAGTCAACTGAGCCCTGGGAGAGTAGAGCCTTTGGGCCTGTGTTAGCACAAGCACCCTCCCATCAGCCCTTGTTTTAATATCTGGGCCTAACTAATGCCATTTAATAACATTTATGAGAGCAAAATGGAGATCACGCTGGCACCCTGACCTGCATTTGCATGAATTTCAAGCTGCAGTTTGTTACTTCTGTGACAAACATTAACTTTTGCTACTACTAAAAACTTTCCTTTGAAAGCTTGATTTTTTTCCTTCTAGCCAAGAATTTGCACTTTGGAGAACATTTTTCTAAATTAAGGTGAGGATTTGCAAAGCCAAGTAGCCATAATTCACCTGAGCCAGCCAAGCTGGCGACAGAGTAGGATGCTGATGGGACGAGTGCTTGGGTGCTTCCCGTTGTCATTGCAAGGTGATGGAGTCAGCTGTTTCCATTGCAAGTGCCTGTTTACTGGCAAACCAAGTACATGGATGTTTGCAGATAAAAGTGGACACTCCCCAAGCATGTCCAGAAAGCTCATTAAAATAAAAAAAAAAAATGGTGTAAAACAGTGGGCTAGATTCATTTCCATATTTGCAGAAATTTCCGTGGGAATGCCTTTTGCAGCACTCAGCCAGCTCATGCTATGAATTAGCTGAGCCCTTTGCCTGCCCCCAGCCTGCAAAGTGATGGTGTGCTGCCTCTTTCTTTCTTTTTTAGCGGACATTTCAAAAGGCTGTATCTTATTCCAGCCTCTTCAGAGTGGAGTGGGAATGCAGACCTCAAAACACCTGCTTCCCGCACCGGCAGCGCTGAATGGCCGAGGAGCATGCAGCCGCTGAGCCTTTGTTTCGGGGCTTGCTTTTAACTACGAGGAGTAATCGGAGTTGGCTGTTAAATGAATGAGTTTGGTTGGAAGATAAGCCTGGACACCTGAGGTCTTGCATTCCCAGCAGGGCTGGCGAGCACCAAAGGGCTTTTGAAACAGGCATCGCTGGAAAGTTGCTATTATGTGTGAGCTTTGCACTCAAACACCTTTGGACAATGAAGGCACCAGAGGACACTGCTGCTCCCGATTGTCAGCAGCAGAATAGATCCATGCTTCCTGCAGCGTTTCCCTCTGCTGGCCGCGGGGCCAGCACAGAGCAGGGAACTTTGCAGAGGCACAAAAGGTCTCTCAATAGAGCAGGGGTCAAACTGTGGGTTCCTCCTTTCAAAATAGCTCCTGATCTCTGATGCAGAGAGCCCTGCGAGACCCGCTTTCGGAAACGGAGAAAGAGTGACATTGTGTTGCTGAAGCGGAGGAGAGAGGGAGGAGGAGGGAATTCCAGGCCCTGCTCCTGAAATGAACCTGGGCTGATGTTTTCAAAGCTCCCCCATGGCAGTTTTAGGCCCCCAGCTCCCAGCAGGACTCATGTGACCTCTTGCCCTAAATGTCCTCGCTGGTCCTGGCTGTGCAGTATCTCTTGGAGGCAAGTCCACATATCTGTAGCGGTGGTGGGTCCCGTTAGCTGTGCACGCCATTTGGTCCCCCATGCATGTCAGAGAGGCTTGTTGGCCCTGGAGCTGTAGGAGGCAATAAGATGGACTCTGGTACTGACAGGTGAATCGGTGATTTGTGTGTCAGTGGGGTATGCATGTGTTCTTTGCAGAGCTATGGGCTCCAGTGTCTTCAACCTCCCCAGAAAGCTGGAGAGGACCAGCAGAAGTCTTTGGGATAAGTTACGCTGTGGTGCCAGGAGCATGCTTGCACTTTCCTCCTGCGGTGATGGGCTGCATGTGGATTTGCTTTGGCAAAGCAGATGGAGATTGTACCATCTAGCCTCAGAGTTCCTGGGCTCCATGAAGAATTGATGTCTGCCTTTGAAGCATGAAATATGGTGCCCTTGTACATTACAGGCCCTATAATTTTACAGACCCTATTTATATAGGCCTGTAGTCTTACAGTTGTTCTCACTTGCAGTCCTGCCACGCAGCAGACATTGATGGCAGAGTTGTTTTGCATAGTGGCTGAGCTGCACATGGCACCCCAACGGAGGGTGTGTGGAGCAACCTTGTTGCTATGTAGGTGGTATCTGCATGAACAGATAGAAATATGGTGCTATAGAAATGGATGTGCATGTTTTGAGGTTTGCTCTAATACATTCTGGTCACATCCTGGACCCGTTAGTAGGAGCATATTTTTATTTGTGTCTGTCAGGAATCCTGTTCTCACAGCCTGAGCCCTCTGTGTGGTGGGAACCAAAGTGCAGAAAGTGGAGAAGATCAGAACTTCTCCTTTCAAACTACACTGACAATCCAAATCAGGTCCTGTGGAGGGCACTTTCTTGGAGTCTCCACCGGCAGCTCTGCTAAGGGTAAAGTGCTGCTCTGGCATCTCGTTCCAGTCACTGTGTGCTGGGTGGCAAGGTGTAGAAAAACTAGTAGGATGTGCAAACCTCTTTCCCATAAAAAAGGATAGGCACCTCAGTTAGGTCTATCAGCAGCAGCTTGGAGGGGCCTGGGCAGCCAGCCATCACTGAATTTAAATGTCCTGTGGGTGCTTTGTTCTCCTGCGTGCTATGAAAATCCCAGCCCTGGACCTTCAAGGTCTGGCAAGCCTAGAGCCACTGTTGGCTAATGTATTAATGGATACAGCATCTGCATTTTTAGTCTCTTACTACCTGTTTTAAGGCAAATGTTTTCCCTGGAGGTTTCTCCAGGGTGAATAGTGTAGAAATATGGCCATACACATAGTACCTTTCCTGTCCAAGCCCTGTGAAATCCTTGGCTGCATCACCCTCTCGTAGGTGAGGTCTTCAATCACCCTGGACAACTGCTACCATCATTTCTCCATGAGGGTGAGGAAGCTTTTGCAAATCATCTCCCTCTTATTTTTCTATCCACAGAAAAGACCAGGCAGCCCAGTTCTGAGAAACTAACCCAGGGGAGCCTGAATTTGGCCATCGCATTCCCCATCTGTTAAGTACATCCACACAATGATATTTCAGTACGTGTCTTAAAACAATTATTTCCTTTTCTCTTATTGTTTCAAATCCTTTGAATTCCTTGTGCAGATTAAGGAGTGTCCCTGTAGAGCTGAAACACAGTGGCAGAGCTTCTGGGGTAAATCGGATCCTGTCTCCCTGCAGAGCCCCAGCAGCAGAAGAATAACGCTGTGCTGGCATCGAATATTTGCTTTGCAGCCAGGAGTCTGGGGAAAGAAAGGATCCAGCTTGTCCATATTGCATGGGCACAGCTGCCACTTTTTAAGGGGTGGAAGAAGGGAAGGGGAGACCCACCAGAAACTCATTGAAAACTGCCATCCATCTATGGCTTTTGTTTGGATGTGATAAACTCCTCTGCTTTCCACTGTGCAGAAAACAGCATGTGGGGAATTCCAGTGCCAGCAACACTTTTACTGGAAATCGGGATGTTTCCGTAATGAGGAAAGAAACATTCTTGAGTATGAAGTTATCAAACAACTTGACAAATTCAGATGTGCTAAATCACCTAGCGTAAACATCTGTCTGGCCTGCTTTTATGTGCCTACAGTGAGGGTGGCTTATCCGCTTCTTGGCAAGATGTGATCTCTGTCCTCTGGTGCTATTTTTAGTTTGTATTTATTTGGAGGAGGCTGTTACAATAATCTCATAGAATAGAATCGTAGAATAATTTGGGTTGGAAGGGACCTTTAAAGGTCATCTAGTCTAACCCCCCTGTAATGAGCAGGGACATTTTCAACTAAATCAGGTCGCTCACAGCCCTGTCCAACCTGACCTTGAATGTTTCCAGGGATGGGGGATTTACCACTTCTCTGAGCAACCTGTTCCACTGTTTTACCACCCTGATTGTAAAAAAATTCTTCCTGATGCCTAGTCTAAATCTACCTTCTTTCACTTTAAAACCATTACCGCTTGTCCTATCACAACAGACTCTGTTAAAAAGTTGTCCCCATCTTTCTTATAAGTCCTCTTTAAGTATTGAAAGGCCACAATGAGGTCTCCTTGGACTCTTCTCTGGGCTGAACAACCCCAAGTCTCAGCCTGCTCTTACAGGAGAGAAGCTCCATCCCTCTGATCATTTTTGTGGCCCTCCTCTAGATCCACTCCAACAGGTGTCTTTCCTGTACTAAGGACTCCAGAGCTGGACGCAGTACTCCTGGTGGGGTCTCAGGAGAGCAGAGTAGAGGGGCAGAATCCCCTCCCTCACCTTACTGGCCACACTTCTTTTGATGCAGCCTAGGATGTGGTTTGTCTTTTGGGCTGTGAGCACACATTCTTGGCTCATGTCTAGCTTTTGATTCAGCAGTACCTCCAAGTCCTTACCATCAGGGCTGCTTTAAGCTTCTTTGTCCCTCTGCCTGTATTGATGCCAAGAGTTGCCCTCACCCAAATGCAAGACTTTTGCATTTGGCCTTGTTGAATCTCATTAGATTCACACAGGCCCACTTCTCAAGTCTGTCCAGGTCCCTCTGGATGGCATCCTGTCCCTCAGACATGTCAACCTCTTCACACAGGTGTCATCTGAAAACTTGCTGAGGGTGCACTCTATTCCACTGCGCCATTAATGAAGATATTGAACAGTTTGAGTCCAAGTACAGACCCCTGAGGGACACCATTTGTTCCCATTCTCTTTCTGGGCATTGAGCCGTTGACCACTACCCTCTGGATGTGACCGTCTCACCAGTTCTTCATGCACCAAAGGGTACACCTGTCAAATACATCTCTCTCCAATTTAGAGGAAAGGATGTTGTGGGGGACTGTCAAAGGCCTCAGAGAAATCGAGGTAGATGACATCTGTAGCTTTCTCCTTGTCCACAAGTGCAGTTGCTCCATCACAGAAGGACAGTAGGTTGTTCAGGCAGTACTTGCCCTTAGTGAAGCCATGATGGCTGTCTCAAATCATCTTCCGGATACTTTAGCATAGCTTCTAGGAGGACCTGGCCCATGATCTTCCCAGACACAAAGGTGAGGCCTATAGGTCAGAAGTTCCCAGGGCCCTCCTTTCTACCCTTTTAAAAAATGGTTGTGATGTTTCCCTTTTTCCAGTCACTGGGGACTCCACCTGGCTGCAGTGACTTTTCAAATATCATGGAGAGTGGCTTAGCAATTATGTCAGCCAATTCCCTCAGGACTTGGGGATGCATCTTGTCAGGTCCCCTAGATTTCTGTATGTTCATGTTTCTCAGGTGGTCACAAGTATGATCTTCACTATCCATTTCTTGATGTAGAAGGCAACGCCTCCACCCCTTCTTTCTCCCCTGTCCCTTTGGAACAACCCGAAGCCATTGATAGCTGCACTGGCAACCAGGTCATAGCTTTCTAGAAGCACAGTGGCTTCCACCACATTGGAAGTTGTGTTGCACATTGGTGTGGAAGCACTTCATCTGGGCTGTCAGCAGTGTGCTTCCTAGAGGAACACCCCTTATTTCTTTGAGGTATTTTCACTCTGTTTCCCATTTATCTGTTGTTTTCATGGATGAAGGTCTTCTGGGGCAGAGCTGGCTGTTACTGAGTTTTCCTGGCCCTCATCTTGGGGTGTAAGGGAAGGTAGGCATGTCTGGGAGCTGTTAGAAAGGAGATATATTCAAGTGAAATACCATTGACCTCACTGAGACTGCTCAAATGTTTTAAATTAAGTGTGCCCTTAAATATTTTCCAGAATTGGAGCTGGGTTAGTTTAGGCTGAATACGTCAAGAAATGCATATGCATTTGGGACCAGAAGGGAACCTGACTGTTTTAAATCCATTAAATGTAAAAGAACAAGATTGTGTGTTGGCTTAAGAGCTGGAAACCAATTCTGAAGTCAGTATTCCCTATGTCTGAAAGGAACCCAGCACAGCAGCTGCACGGTAGCATGGGAGAGAAGCAGAACTCCTAGGGGAAAGGCAACCATCTCCCTTCATCCAGGCAAACCTAAGCACAATGAAACACTCAGTGCAAACATTTACTTGCTTTGCGTTTCACCTCTCTGTGCAATGAACCACTGCTTAGGAAGGTAGTTCCACCTGTGGGAACCACACCTTCATGGCTTCTGTGCTACCCCCTATGGGACAGCATCATGGAAATAGATTTGCAGTTTCTAAGAAAGGAAAATCTGAAGACAGCTTTTCAGAAAGTTGCCTGTGCCAGGATTACCTACATCTTTTCCCATTGAAGAATTCCTGTTTCATGAAAGGATGCATTATTTGGGGAAAAACCTTTAGCTGTTTCTTTTGTTTGGCATCAAAGCCAGCTTAGAGGATACTTTTTGTTTTTTTATAGCAGCCAGCTGCATTAGCAGTCTTGAACCATGTTCTTCCCTCTGCTTTGAATATAAAGTCTATAGCAAGGGAACATTAGTTTTTTGTCTTGGCAATAAATTGTGTCTTAAGCTGCCAGTAGTGAAACTTGCCTATTTAGTTGGGAGAGAAAGTAAAAATAAGGACTAATGAGGAGAAGAAGCGAATCCAGCCTTTCAGGCCCATGTTCCCAGTTCCCTATGAATAAGCATATACAGCTTGGAGCAGTTTTGGCGATGGCATGGAAATCTGCTGGGTGTTGCTTGTGCAGGTAAAAGTCTTGCTGGCTGTGAGTCACTTCTCTCTTATCAATTTCTCTACTGCACTGAAACGTCTCAAAATTTGTCTCTGGGTCCTGAGGCAATGCTCTTGTCCTTGCTTTGTCTTCTGTATGTAACAGCAGAGCATGCGTTCCATTGGTTTTGTTTGGTGGTGGTGGGTTGTGTGGTGTGGTTTGTTGTTTTTTTTTTTTAAAAAAAAAAAGAGAGAGAAGAAGAAAAGGTGTTATTTTGCTCCAGGAAGGATCTCCTGTAAACCTGAATGGAGTAAAATAAATGCTGTTTGGCTCTCCAGCCACAAGATAGAGCTTGTCCAGTTGACGGAGCTAATGCCCAACACATGGTCTAATTCTGTGCAAGCTCTTCAGTGCCTGTGGCCAGCATCCCAGAGGACAGGGAGCCTCTTTGACCTAGCCAGTGCAGGGAAAATGGGTCATTCCCCTGGGATTTGCTCTCTTGCCTGAGCTGGTCGTGGCCCTCAGTCACACTTCGCAGCACTTTGGTTTTTTGGCTGGTTCTTAAAGGATGTCCTGGTCAGGCTGAGCAGACACAGAGTCTGTGGTTTTCTCTCTTCCTGAGTTCAAGTCCTGTAAAGTGGGAGTGCGGGAAAGAAATGAGCCTTTGTAAACTTTTAGTTCACAACTGTTGCTGGGTCTTGTATCTGTCTGTTTATCCCAGTGCCTGTCATCACGCAGCTGCCACAACCCGCTATTTATCTGGTTCCTTTTCTTTCTTCCTCAATCTGTTCCTCCCCCAGTCCCCCACAGTCTGCCTTGCTGCTGTAAGCTTTTTCCTCCCCTCCCTTGCTCTCTTCTTGTCTCTGTATTTCTTTTTTTCTCACCCATACATTTGTTCACCACCTGCATTCAACCAGGCTTGTAGCAAGAGTAGCTCATTCCCTTCAAACCTCCCAGGGGGATTCTCGTCATTTTCAGGAGAGAAGCAAGCAATGGCCATGGGACAAAATGAACTTCACTCCTGTGATTAGAGCACAGCGAAATTACTCAAAGTTCTATTTAGAAAACAAAAGCCAAGCTCATCCTTCCTTTGAGTTTTAATTCACCAAGGTGGAGAATCCAGCAAATCTGGACACCCTGGAAGTCCCCACAGTGCCAGTCTTGGTGCATCACAGCCCAGCTGGGGAGTGTGGATGGATGCTGGACACAGTGACGCTGAGTTAGCAAAGTTACTGAGCCTAGTGGCTGTTGTGGCTTCAGGGGAAATTTTGGCACCCAGTCCTGCCTTCTTGGTATGTAGAGTTGGAGTAGATGATCTCCTGATCTGCCTCCCTGCCCTTCATTTCAGATGGGCCAATCTGCTGGCCTGTGATATACTCACAAAGTGTCCTGCGAAGACAACCTGGCAAACCCAAGAGGGGCTGGGAGCATCCATTTCTACCTGAGGTCTGTGTCTGCTCAGTTGGGACTTGCACAAGAGGAATCCCATGGTGTATATGAAGGAATTAACATAAAACCACCTTCTCACCCACTTCCCTGCATCCTCACCTCACTACTTAGTGTTTCCAAAGATATCTTTTCATCAGATCAAATGATCTCAGGAGTGATTTTTGGAGATGAACAGGCTTTGCTGCTTCTACGTCAGCTTTAGTTTTCCTTGTGGCACCCTGAATTTGTTTAAACCTGAAGTTCCAGAAGCACAAAACAGTGGCAGGAGGCTGTTGAGACATGTACAAACTGGCAAGAAAAATACACTGCATCTTACTGAGAGGGCTAAAGTTTTCCTGCATCTTAGAAATATCCTTCACTTTACACTCAAGCCCTTATATAAACTCAGAAGCCTAACTTTACTAACTCCTATCTCCGACCTTTTTTATTTAAAAAGAGCAGGTGGTCTTCTGTGTCCTTCTTAACTGGAAAGATCCGAGATGAGGTGCATAACTGCTTCATAGTTAGAGTAGTGCATTTGGGATTAAGCTTTGAATTTTCCTGGATACTCAGATATCAGAGCTTTTGCCCCAAAGCTGCTCTGTTTGTAGGAAGATTTAGAAACAAGGTAATTTACAATTCTAATAGGGTATTTGGTCAGAAAACAACACTACAATTGTCCTTCAACTGTGGCTAAGCTATGGTTTCTGTAGAGTTTAATTCTGATTGTAAACTGAAATTTCTCTCTAAGAAATTAGAATTTTTGGAACATGCACTCTGTGATCTGCCATATTGTCAAAAGCCAAATACTGTATATAGCATATCATTCCTCTTTGTGTCTCTTATCAATTTTGGCCAAAGTCTAGTCAGGGATGAGAGAGCATGGAGAAGAACTGCTGAAGGAAAGGCTGTTGCCTTCTTTCTCCTGCTGCTCTCCTATCTTTGCAGAATAGCATGTGAGCCTCCAGAACTGCTTCTCTCTCCAACAGGCAACAAAGATTTCTCTTCCAGGAGAAAACTCTCAATAGACAATAGCTTCTATGGTTTTCATACTACCTATGCCAAACCCTAATTGGTTGTCTTAATCAAATAGCTCTTCTTTTTTGGCTTTGTGTACTTGCTTGTTAAACATAAGAATCCACTGATGATCTGACTTGTCTTTGGAGATGAGAATCTGTCTATACATATATGTATACACACGTGCTTCTTAGCACTGTGTCTTTTTCTCTGCCTCAAACATCTTGCATTGAGATGCACAATGTAGAAAGGAATTAAAAACACCCGTGGACATCTCTGTTTATTTTTATAGCAGCATATCTAATTCCCATTACATTGAGCCTCCTCCAAAAGGACTAATGTCAAATGTCGGTAATAGAAACCACTAATGGTCCTCAGTTCTTGCAGAGACTTGATGAGGTAAAAGACCTTCTTTTCTGCATAACACTTTGTTTTAGCCGTATGTTTCCTGTTAAAAAATATGTGGTATATTGCCAGTATATGGGTGTTAAAAACGAAGAAACTGCTCCCAATGCTGCTTTATGATCATCATTATGATTCTTGTGATTTTTTGACTGTTGGTATCTGGAGGGGGAGGAGGCGTGGGATTGTGCAGCAAAAACCTTTCTAGTTTCCTATCCAAACTCTTCTCTCTGAAAGCCAACCTATTGCTAACCAGTGACACAAGGGAGGGCAAAACTGGGATAGGACTGCACGGTGGTAACAAGGCAAAAAGTGTAATTTCATGTGTATACTAGAACCCACAGCCACATATCTTGAAATACTGCCTGAAGCAACGCTTTGGCTGCTCCCCTGTGTTTTGCTGGGCTCGTGGCTTGTCCGCTGGATTCAAGAGCAGGCAAAGAAATGTTGTAAGGTGTTGTGACAGCTGTAACTGTTGTAGAGAGAGGAAACCTTTGAGAAAGCTGGTACAGTGCATGTGGTCTCTGTCATGTGCCTTTTCCATGTGTATGGGTGTACAAAGCTCCACTTATTTTAATCAGTTTGAACTCTAGGGGTCAGCTTAAAGATCTTGTGATGAGCCAGGTTGTGTTGAGAAGCAAGAAGAATTGATTCAGAAGATGTCAGTGCAGGAGAAAGTAATCCCAAAGTGCATTTATAATGATGATGGAATGGAGTTTTATACCTAGTTTACCTTCTGAAAGAAAGATCTCTTTTTTCACAAAACCCCATTTTCACTGTGAATATTTAATTGTTACTGAAAATTGGAGAAGGGACTTCTGATGCTGTGGCAAGTGCTAATTTCTCCATCTTCTGAGTCCTCATGAACACCTCTCTAAAGTTGTATCAAAAGTTGTACATTTTTGTCCATGATCAAGGTATTCACCTTCCTCTTCTCTGGAAGTCACCTTCCTGCAATACACTGCACTTTCAGCAGGAGGACTTAGGTCTCCACAACCCTCCACTTCATTGATAATTGCTGTGATTTTCAAGCTAGATGAGTTCATGATTACATTAAAAGGGATGGCGGTACTCAACTAGATATTAGCTATTTCTCTTCCAAGGGTAATTAGTTATGGATTTAAATAGAAGGAAATAATTGATGTGCACATGGAGTGGAAGCACTTCTGTGCCACTATAATCCAAAGCCTCATATTTATTTGTTCATTTTGTCTGAACTTGAAGTGACTCCTCTGTTAGCACAGTAAAAGGGGATAGCTTTTTGAGATAAGATGATTCTGTGTCTTGCTAGAAACTATTTTCTCATTTCTGGAAGAATGGGTAAGAGTAACTTACTTGTATTTATCATACTCTGAAAAGAAAAACAAAGGTGGTTTCCTGAAGAATTAAAAATATCGCTGACATGGTGGTTTTGGCGTTATTATAACATGGCAAATATATACTGAAATAAATCTGTACATACATGCTTTAACAGAAACCTGTAGTTTGGAAAGGTTCTGATTCAGGATTTCCATCTGGGAGGTGCAAGGCACACTGGTATCATCAGCCAAAAGCACAAGAAGGTTTTTTTCCTTGTCTTTGTAAGTCCTTTTCCTCCACTGACCTTGCGGTTCAGATTCCTTCTCTTCTCTTCTCTTCTCTTCTCTTCTCTTCTCTTCTCTTCTCTTCTCTTCTCTTCTCTTCTCTTCTCTTCTCTTCTCTTCTCTTCTCTTCTCTTCTCTTCTCTTCTCTTCTCTCTTCTCTTCTCTTCTCTTCTCTTCTCTTCTCTTCTCTTCTCTTCTCTTCTCTTCTCTTCTCTTCTCTTCTCTTCTCTAACCACCTGGTGTGGTTAGTTGTGTGACATCATCACGGGGAGGAGCTGTCGTGCCTCTGTTATTTTTTGGTCTCATCTCTATTTTATGCTTCTCTTGTGTCACCCCTTAGGTTTCCCCATTTCCAGTCAGCCCCTCATGACTTGTTGCTGCCATCTGCCCTCCACGGAAGTCACCTTGATTATCTTTCCAGTTCTGTGTTCACCTTTTCACCCAACTTTCCATGGTGAATTCTTACATGAAAGAAACAACTTGCATATAGAGTACAGACCAGTGTCATGTTGGTTGTTGAAGGACGTTGTGTCTTAGCTAGAAGAAAATCTATCTGAAAAACTAGGCTATGATACAGGAGCCAGAAGAGCTGGGCTAAAGGTCCCTCAAGGAAAGATGGGACCCAATCCAGGACTCCCACATTCTGTGCAAGAGCCTGAGCCACTGGCCACTAAAGAATAGAAAACTCTTTTGTTTGCTGCTTCAACTCATCAGATTTTGCCTAAAATCCACAGATTTCTGGCTGACCTACGCTGTATTTCTGCATTAGTTTTATGAGTAAGCTGTTGGGTGAAAAATATTATCTATGTGTAGATAGAAGTCATAGCATCAATTCCTACCATGATCTCAATCTGACAAGAGTTACGTCTTGCTACTGTACATAAGAATTCCCATTGCTGCATGTACAAATGCTGATGTGCTACTTAAAACCTCTTTCATGTGTCTTACTGGGCTACCTTCTTAGAAACCTGTGCTGTCAGTTAAACTGACAAAGGTTTTATTTAACATGAGGCAGGACTAACATCCTTTAAAGAAAGCTGCCATGCCATTAATTGTCACTCTGGTTTGTGTCAGATGTTTGCAAGAAGCGTGCTTGGTTCCTCCACAAACACAACAACATCTTTCACTCTTAATGAATAATGCACTCCAGATGTTTCACCCTGTGAGAATTTCTTGCGCACACTGCAATGCCAAGAGAAAAATGAAGCAGTTCAACTTATTTAACCCAGATCTCAGACTGTCTGTCTGCATCATCTAACTCCATCAAGCTGATGGAGCACATGGAATGGATAGAAAACATGTGGTTCCTATAGACTCTTGCATTTCATATTGGTTAACGAATGTAGCATTAGTTTACCCAAGGCCATAATGGGCATGAGCCTAAACCAAGTGTATTCATGGCAGGTTCTATGTATCTTCCCCATACCATCAATGCTCATGCTTTGCTACGCAGGCCTGGAGCCCCTGGAAAACTTTGACAGTCTTGTTAATGCTCACAGTATCATTATGAGGACTCTTTTACTTACCTTCTGTGTAAGCGAGACACAAACATAGTGCGTAAGCTGCCCTTAAACATTTAAATGGACTGCAGTCCTTTTCTGCCTATATGTTTTGTGAATGGCATTGGGACCTCTTGTGTTCATGGCTGTAGCTCAAATACTCATTGTAGTTTTTCTGGGCAAACAAAGACTGGCAGCTTATAGGATGGTTTTAAAGAAGTCCATTCAAGATGGGCTCCAAGCTGTCCTGCACAGACTGTCTTGCTAAGTGAAATGCCAACACCACTTTCCTACCACTGAGTGGTGATGGGAACCAAGCGGGTGGACCACTGCAGGGAAGGGCAGGAAAAACAGGCTTGGTGTAACTCTTGATGTGCTACAGAGCCCAGCTCAGTTCTTCCAGCTGAGCATGCTGAAAGGGGTGAGATCTCTGTATTTAGCTCAAGAGTTTTCCATGGTTGTTTTCAAGGGGGAAGAAACACAGTTTTCTGGTTCAGGTATCAGGATGTGACGTACAGACATGGCATAGTGACAAACTGCCAGAGTAATTCCACTTCATGCTGTACAGGAGGCTCAGGCACTTGGCTTTGTTCTCACAGAAAATGGATGTGGGAGTTCCTGACAGGTCAGAGTTTTGAGATGGTATTGTACCAAGGATGAAGGTATTGTATTGGTGTGAGGGTGTGTGCCTACATGAACGTTGTAGTCCTGCATGGGAGCAGAGGGTCATAAGGTTTGGTGAGTACCTTAAAAATCCCTGATGGGTTTCCAGAAGTTGTCCCCTCTCTGTGCTCAGAATTCATTCTTTAAAAGTTATGTAGAATGTGAGCTGACAATTTAGGGGAAGCTTGTGTTCCAATCTCAGGTACAAGACCCTAGACTTGGATGAGTAATATTACAATCAGTAGGACTTTAGTGTGCTAGTTCAGAGCATTAAGTCCGTATCTTGACTTGAAGTGTGTCATGTCTTGGCATGCAGGTGGTATGTACAGGGGGCTGCATTCTGCACTGACAGCAGGTCTTCATCAGGAGCCCCAAAGGCAGGGCTTCAGTGCCAGAGGTGCACTGGCTTTACAACAGCAGACAGAAAAAATATTTTTTTTCAGTGGCCACTGTTTTGAGAAACCATAATACTTAATGAAAGCTGGAGCGTCATGTGTCGCTTGAAAATAGCAAGTGTACAAGCAGCCTATTTTCCACTGGCTTCCTGTAAGGCCCGTCCTGGAATGCCAGGGCCTTACATCCTGGATTTCACTGTAGGATACATGGTTCTGATTTCTTGGAGGTGCCAAGACTCAGGTTTTACAATGCTAGGCACCTAGTGAGGACATGTGTTGCTAGCACGCTGATTGCTTAGCTTCCTTGCTAACCTCCCAAAAGGTTCTTTAAACCGAGCAACCTAAGCTCCAGAGCAGAACACCTGCTTCGCTCTGTCCTCTTACAGGACAGAGGAGAGGCCACAAAAGCAATTTCATCTTCAACCTAAGAAAGAAACTCTGCAGAAGATGGTATCTGTGTGTGCCCCTGTCAGTGCCATATCTGTACATGATTACATGTGAGTCCTTTGGCATATCCACCTCTGCACCATGGCTTTCTGAGGCTTATTGAGGCTGGAGGACACTGGCATTCTCTAAGCCCTTTCAGAAATGTCTTACTTCCTTTGAGCTGTGTGAAAGATGCAGAACCAAAGCAGCATGCAAGAACAATTATTAAATGTTGTTAATTAGGATGTGTGAAGATGGTCCCTCTCCCCCTTCCCTTTGAAGCATGAAAGCCCAGAGGGAGCCTTTATTAAAGTCAACAAAGAAATCTCAAAGGAAAAGATTCCCTCCTTTAATGTGGTCACACACATCATCTCCCGCCTGGTGTGACCCGGCATGTGAATGTGATTATGGGCTGTGTCACATCAGGGCACAGCCACACTTTGCCCCCTAAGCCACGGTGGGGAGAGGAGAGGGACAGAGTCTGCACAGCCAGTCTAACACCCAGCTGCTTGGATCCTCTTGCTGCTGATGCCAAGAAATGCAGCATCTGGAGCTTGCTTTTGATAGATCATATATTTTTTGTTAACTACCTTTGTTTTGTTCTCTCTCCAAAGCAACCGCTGATAAAAGCAAGCTTCAGTGCCCAGAGTAGCAGCTGGATATCCATCCTGGATTTTCCTGCTGGAGGGGTCGACAGTGCAACTTCTTTACTCATCNTGTGGTTTTTTTTTTTTTTTTAAAAAAAAAAAAAAAAAAAAAATAGTCTTCCAGGACCCTGATTATGGTGGGGCTGATGGGCTCAGGAAAGCCCATCAGAAATACTAAGCTCTGATCCATAGGATCAAAGACATCAGGGTCTTGCACTAAATTGGTATTTTCTGTTGGATACAGGCAGTGATGATGGGAGTATGATATGGTGTCCTATACTTTTATTGCATGAAAATATGAGAAGGTGATGTCATTTCCCCTTCTCTGAGTTGCTGGTAAGAGCAAGCACTTGATGTGCTGTATTGTCAGGGATGCTTTGTTAATCATGGAGATAAAACAGGGCAGGTCCATTATAATATTGGCAGAGTGGAGACTCCACACCTCCATGAATTCTTCAGCAACATTGCTGGTTGTTGCTATCAGAACGGTTTTGTCCAAACAGAAACAGTGCAAAATGTGCTGGTTTCATCCTGATCTGTGTTGCTTCTTTGGTTTCATCTGACTGTGTTTTTTCTAGAGAAATGTCAAAAGTACCAGGATTTCCGCCTCCCCCCCACTGCCCCATTGTTAGTTTAGAAATGGAGCGGCATCCTCACTGGGCTTTTCTATAGCTGCTACTTCCAACCACATCCCTCTCCCTGTCCCAGAGCTAGGCTGTGAGCTTGGATTTTTCCAATAAAAATTCTCGTTCCCTTTCTTCTCAAAAAAAAAAAAAAAATCCATATGAAAACAAAACACTTTCCAAAGAGAAGCATCCAGCCACTTTCTTCTGACACCCAGATAGCTTGGCACATTCATCTAATCTTCTGCCTTGACTGCTGGGCTGGCTGGCCACATCTGAAAGGAGGGGGATAAGCCAGCAGTCAGAGCTTGTATCTATGAGCGATGTTGGTGGCAAGGAGTCTCTGGCAGTGGGTTCCTCTCTCACAGACGCTTTTTTCCCCAGCTGGAGGCTCCAATTGTTGGGTCATGGCACATGAGCCTCCCCCTGAGTCCAGCAGAGCCCCGCAGGAGCCGGCTCCATGCTGTGAGCAGACAATGCAATTAGCTGGGTTTCACAATGTGCTGCTTTGGGTGACCTTTCCAGGGCAAATAATTAGAAGGAGACCATGTCTGCTGTTGATAATTGACTTCATTAGCTCTGAGGTTAATTTCAGGGATGTGCCCAGGAAGCCATAGAAAAGGCTCAGAGGAGGCTGTCCAGTTAATTAATTGTGAAATAAAATAGCCCATTGGCTCTGTCCTTGCACATGCATTGGAAGGGGTTTTACAGTGCAGCCTGGACCAATGGGCAGGTTGGACCCTTCTCCTACCATCGTAATGAGGATGGGGTCAAACAGCCTCTTAGGGAGGGAAGTTTCCAACCCCTTGGTACAGACAAGTGGGCCTTTGCAGATCTCGACCCCAGTCAGGGGACCATTAGGGGATTTGAAACCTGGGGTCGAGATCTGCAAAGGCCCACTTGATATCCAAGGCTGCAAGCCAGAGAACAGGGTGGCCTCAGCATAGTCTCCCATTTCTCAGAGCTTGGGGTTTGCAAAAGGGCCATCCCTTCTGGGGAGCTATTCTTTCTGGTGGCACTGAGGGTGTCCAGAGGACAGGAGCAGGGTGAGCAGAAGGAGAAGCACCCTGGGCAGCAGAGCCACAAGCCCTCTCCATACATCATTTGATCTGGCACCACAGAAATAAGTGTCATTTTCTGTGTCACCAGAGCTTGTCCCGGCATTGCCCTGGGATGTTTCTGCAGGACCATGTCCTTCTGTACAGGGACAATTGAAGACCAAACCTTGCATTTACTGCTGAGAAGGCAATGTTTCCTCGTTGCAGCATCTCTGTCTTCATGGAGTTTCTTTTCCTTTGTCTGCTTTGGTCTCACCAGTGTAATTAGATACTTTGCCCACTGACAGCCCCATTGCTTACAGCTATGTTATCTCCAGGCTGGGAATGGTGGGAACATGAGGAATTAGGATGGAAGAGTGCTTTGCAAAATGGATTTGGATGAAATGGCCCTTCTATATCCAGCTGGTGTCATTATGCATCCACTAGGGATGGATGCTCAAAGGGTATGGTCAGTGCAGACCTACTTCAGACCCATCCCAGAAATGGACAACTAAATAAAACCTCTCCTTCCCAGGTACTGACCCATCATTGCACTAAGCAAACCATGGACTCTTTTCTAGCTTTTTGTAGACTTTCAAAGCTTCTACTTACTGACTCCCAAACACCAAGCACTTGATTGCACCTGGCACCTAATGTGTCAGCCATCGCTTGTGTGTTCTGTTTGGTGGCATTTGCCAAAACCAGGACTGGGGAGAGGCACAGCCTCTGTCTGTTCCCTCACTGTTGTCCTGCAGTTCTCATATTAAAAACTTGTTATCATCTTGTGGGACATAAAGGGGAGAGGGGAGCAGGCAAAGCAGAAACACCAACCCATGCACAGCCCTCGGTCCTAACGCCTGTGAGGGGGCCATAGCAGGAAACAGCAGTTCAAAGGGCATCCCAGGGGTATGTACAGCATCTGAAGGGCATTTGAGGTACATTAAAGTTGTGTGGCACGTCTTTGTGCCATGAACTAAAAAGATGTGAGTGTCAGATGTGAGTGCTTCTCTACATTTTTCTGTTGAGAGCAACATCAGAGAGAAGCAAGAGGTTTTGTTTTTTTTAAGCAGGAGAGTCAAGCATAAAGAAAATGGGAGAGGAGCACTTGGGAATCCGTTCCCACAGGGAGCAGTTGTGCAGGAAAGAGGTGACTAGGTCAAAGGAAAAGCATATAAACAACCCAGAGAGAGAATCTTCTTGGCTGCTGGTTTGTTTATGTCTTACAGGAAAGACCTTAGCAAACCGCGTGCATCTCTAGTCCAGCTACAACGCAAAGCTCCTGTTCTTTCAAATGATAACACAGGGAGAGGACTCACAGAAGTCACGTCTGTATTTCCTATCCAGATTTTGGCATAAGGAAATACTGTAGGTTGTACCCTAATAAAATGATCAAAGGGGTTTTTTTTGTTTGGTTGGTTTCCTTTTCCCTAATTGCGTGATTCCCTGGGAAAGCTCTCTGCAGTGTAGTGTGGACAGTGGAAAGGTGGGAAGTGTCTGGGATGCTTATGAGAGAAAGATGCTTCCTCTTGGCCCAAGTGAACCAGTGCTCAAGCACGGCTGGACTTGGAGAGGCTTTGTGGGTTAGGATTCAAAAATCCATCATCTTATAAAGACTAGGGCTTTTAGGAGAGCCAACAAGACCTGGACATAGATGTGCCAGACCATCCCAGTGGGTGCTGGGCATCTTTATGTTCTCACAGTTTTGGGAAAATCCAATTTGGAATTTCCTGGTCCAGTATCTGCTGGCTTTTCCCTTAATCAGAAATGTTCAAGTCAGCTCTCAGCGCTCTGCTCCTCGCTAGCCTGTCCTTTTCCAGTAGAAAATACATCCACTTAGTGAAGGATAATAGATTGTATCTTGATGGTAGAAACATACTTTAAGAGTATGTTGGATTACCTCCAGCCTTAAAATTTCTCATTTGTGTTTGGAGTCCAATTCTGCAGCCTTTAAGAGTGATTGCAACAAAGCTAGTGTACGTGATGTTCTTCTCTGGACCCTTCGACATGTACATTTTACATGAGAGTGTTAGTTCAGTTTAATACTTAATAGGATGTTCTTCCTGTTGTGAAAAGCATTGCTAAAATTCAGGATGCTTGAGAGCAGCAAAGTCCTGCAAGATTTATTTGAAAAGCCTGTGCTCAATATCCACTTGGTGTAAATCCATTTAGCTCCATGGAAATTGAAACAGCTACAGTGGTTTCCATGATCTGGGAGTCCTACAATAATTTAGTTGCAGCTCATACCTCAATGATGGATATTCATGAAAGGTCTCAAAGCCATAAAAAGTTGTTACTTTCTAGTCTATGCTATAAGATCTTTTTTTCCTCCAAAGATCCTATAGTGAGACACACTCATTTGTTAACGAGCTGGTCCTGGGTTTTGCAACTGTGTTCCTGATAAATATTTTCTCAGCAGTTGTGATGATTTACACCCAAAGGGTTGTTTAATTACAGTTAATTTCTGCAGTTTGGAAAGTGGGTGGCTGATGAGATCACATGGTGTTTTTTCTGCTCCATGAATCAAAGCCTTAAAGCTAGAGTTGAAGGACCAAGAAAGAAGTTAATAAGTAACAGGTGTCTAGGAAAGATCTTTGGAGAAATAAGAGTTTGGTCAAAATTAAGTCAGTCTTGTGAAACTTCTGGACGTTTTCACAACTACCTGAATGCTTTTTAATGATCATCTTGGATAGTGAGGAGGCAGAAAGCTACCCCAACACTTTTATTCATGATACTTTTTGTGAATCTTTTACGTTTTCCTACTAGCATTAGTGCAAGTATTGGTTCATTTGCAATTAGTACTTCGAACCCAGCCTTTTGTTCTAAATCACCCATCCATTTGCTCCCTCACAATCAGATCTTTAGCTTTATAACTTCTCCACACAGATACGGCCTTAAGTCAACGCTTGGCTTCAGGCTAGTGATATTTCTTTACCAGAAAAATATCTGGCAGCTCCCCTCCAGTGGATTTGAGAACTAGGCTGTATTGAAAATAAGGTTATACTTGGTCATTTCTCACTCTGTGGTCTTTAGAGTGAGCATAAAGCTCACTACTGCTTTATCCATGTCATTTATGGATTTCCACAGTGCCAAAGGAGGCACAGAGCATATTGCAAAGGCAGATTATCCAGAATAAATCATATGGTGAGTGCTGCGGGTTTGCAGGTGTCGTGGTTTCAGCTAAATTCACCAAAACCTGAGTGACAGATGTCCCCCCCTCCCCCCCTTTGGTCAGAGAGGAGAGGAAGGAGTTAAAGAGATTCAAGAGTTTAGAACAANTGAAACGAGGTTTGATGGTGAAGGTGAAATGATCACTTGTAAATAGATGGGAATGTCCTCCATTTATTTGGTGAACTGTGAGACTCCCCTGGCATACAGGTGCTCTTTATTTGTTCTTCCTCAATCCTGCCCAACTCTTCCCTCATTTTCTCACTTTCTTCCTTCCCTTCCACGCCTTTTATGGTACTGAAATCTGTGAAATCAGTGACATCATGTTTCTCGGGTCGTAAGTTTCTTGGGTGCAGGGAGCTTGGTGTGAGCAAACATGGTTCTGGCCAGCCTACTGGTATATTTTCGTAGGTGTGTTGAGAGCCATCCCTTTAACCCGCAAATCCCAATCCACTGAAGTAGCCTTGTTGTATGTCGATTTTCATTTCTGAGCAGAAGCAGGAAACCAGCCAATGTGTGAGAACAAGAAATAATGAGAAGACCTGTCTGAGTGTTGAACCAAGGTTTGATTTGCACTGCAGCCTCAGGTCAGCTCTCTGGTGTTGTGGTTTTTTTTTTTTTTCTAATTAACTCAGCAAACGGGTGTTGGGTAAAGCACAGCCTGTGTTTGCTGGGTAAGACCAGTGAACAGAGAGCTCTCGAGCAGCGCAGAGCTGGCATTCATTGGGGGTGAGCTCACCTTCATGATGGGGTTTTACTATGCTTGGCTGCAGCCTCAAAGAACCACCGCAGTGCAAACACTCACTGGGAGTAAACATCTGGAGGCCAGAGCTATTGCTTGGTCTGTCTGTGGAGCATTTTGCACAGAGAGGTCCCAATCCAGGCGAGAAGCATGTAGCAAATAATAACAAAAAGAAGCAAAGCGATTTTTGGCAAACACAGCTAATTAGCCCATCATTCTTCTGTTCCCTGGAGATGATCTAACAGAGTTGTCTTCAAAATCCAGTGATTAAACCCTTTATGTAAATATTATTTTAGCTGTCTTTAAAATTACTTGCTCTAATGTCAAGAATGACATTAGTGTAAGAGAGGCTCTTCTTTCAGTTACATTTCCTCTTTGCTTTTTCTGTCTCATAATTTTTAGTCACCTGTGTAGATTATTTTTTAGTATCTTGCCACTTTGTCACCAGATAATCTTGTTGCTAGTACTGGGAGGGGTTTGGTTTCTTGGTTGTTTTTTTTTTTTAGTCATCTTTGATGTCACTTTCGTTTTCCAGGCTCTGAGCTGGAAGGTTGTGAAACCTTGTCATAACTCCAGAGCTTTGCACTTTCCTTGCCCAATATGACAGGCATGGTTGAGTAGTTAGCACCTGGCCCTGGGGGTCAGGGCACCTCAACCTATTTCTAGGTCTTTCCTGTGACCCTGAATGAGTCACGCTCTGAAAAATGTGACTGCAAATAGCAATAATGAGAATTTCTTAATCCTCAATGTGACTTTACAGTAAGCTGGGTTACCCGCACTGTTGCTCTCAGTGAGACCTCCTGTGTTTTGTACCTTGGACCCATGCTGGTGTCTGCTGTCCTAAGAGTGGCATAGGGGGGGAATGCTGATGTGGCTAAGCACAGCTGCTTACAGTGAGCGTGTGGAACCAGGGCTGTCCCACCTCCACTGCCTGCCGGTGGGTGTCCTACTAGCATGTGGTTAGGGGAGGCCTTTGGAGGGCTCAATGCTGGCTTTCATCTGTTACTGCTGAAGACAGTAGGAAATATGCAGGGGTTGACCTCAGATTTCCCAAGCCAACCTTCGCTGTTGATCCCAAAACATCCCTTTTTCTGTGCCAAAGTGGAAAGTTTCCCTCATTCGTTAGTGTTTAACTTCTCCATCACGTCACTGGGGGGGCTGTCAGGTTTGTCTAACTGGTCTCTATAAGCCCTTTCCCCAAGATCAGCACTTACTCCCAAGGATCCCCAGCCAAGACTTTATTTCTGCATAGCCTACATAGGAGCTAAATATGAGCCTCACAAATACCAGCAGAACTGGTGATACCTTTATTTTCTCCTGGTTCTGTCCCTCACCCTCCTTGCCCTACAGAAACATTGCTATTCCTTGTAATGATGTTACTTCCCAGAAGAAAATAAGTAATTCAAAGTCACACAAGGACAGTTTCAGCTCTTCAGAGCTCCCCATGCAAGAATAATTTCTGTCCCAGAAGATCTTTTCAGAAAGTAGAAGATGGATCCTTGCAGCTGGTAGGATTTGTTTGAGGAAAGTGGTGATAACCTCCTTCAGTTTTTCAGTGCTCAAGGAACCTGCTAAATGTGCCCAAATGTTGAGCAGGTAGTGTTGAAGGTGACCTCGTTTGACAGCACTCACCATGAACCAAAGCCTGTGACTGCCCAGCAGTTGTGTCTGGACAGTGCTGCTGGCAAGGGAGAAACATTAATCTTCTGCCTGCAGCTTTAGGTGATATTAAGAAAGCCTAAATCTCAAAAAAGATGTAGTGAAACTTGCACAGAGTTTTATATGAGACTCAGCTGCTCCACCACAGTTGTAAGAGAGCCTCAGCTGGTGGCACAGGCTTTCCCCAATGGCTCTTTTCATCAGTCACTGAATGTTATGGGTCAAGGGATGTGGAGGGCTTTCCCATAGGCCATTTCATTTTCCACCATAGTCATAAGAGAAAATGCTTGTCGGGCCAGGTTGCATGTGGCGACCATAACAGTAAAAGGCAGTCATTTGAAGAAGTATCCGAAACTTTTAAGTATATTACAGGAGGAGAAAATGAAATAGAGGATGTAGAAGGCCCACAGGGCCAGTCATCTTATAAAATGCCTGGAAAAGCTGTCGTTTCACGAAACATCTGCTTTCACAATATCACCCATGGTTATTTAGCAAGTCAGCAAAAGCAGAATTTCATGCTGTCGTCTCCTTTGCTCACACTAAACATATGAAAAATCTATACAAGTGAGTTTTTTTCCATCCTCCCATCATTGTTCATTGCCATAGACTGGTGCACAGAGGCATTTGGACAGAGCAACTGACGTTTGTCTAATTTCTAGTTAAAGCAAAAGCTCTGCAAAAGGCTCTCAGCTTTTTGGAAGTGTTAAAGGCCAATTAGTTTTCCCACCCCACTACAAAACAGCAGTGCTTTCTGCAGCCCCACTTCATCTCAGGGGTTTCCTCCAACCCAGGCTGGGATTAAGGCTGTGATGAGATGAGGGAGAACAATTTCACATAAGGACAGAGGAAACTGCTGTCTTTTAGCTGTGAGCTTATGGATGCACTGGGTTCCCCAGGTACTAACCAGGCAGCCGCCTTCACCTCAGTGATGGGCCTGGCCAAAACAAGAACATGCCATGGTGGGGAGGGAGAGGAGAGGAGGTAAAACTGGAGGATTGATGCCTGCTTATTGCATTAACAGGAATGAGGGGGTCCAGGAGCCCCATTCCTGGCTGAATTCAGAAGAAACACCTGGGGAGGTCTTGTTTATACTTAATAAAATCCAGGAACAAAAAAAATCAAAATCAGTCCCCCGACAGCCCAAGAGGCAGACAGTTGAAAATAAGCTGAATAATAAGATGAAAATAAGCATAGGCTGGACATCATCAGTGTGGTGGGTCTTGCATGAGAGCATGGAGCCTGTGTCATGGAGCTGAAGGAAGGGGCATATTCCAGGTAGTTGTGGGGATCCAGGATGGTGGCAGAGCTCTGTGGAGGGCCAGAGAAAGTTGTACAAGTCTTCCTGGGGGAAATACCATAGTGAGGAGCTTCAGCAGTGCTGCTGACTTTTCCCCCATATCACAAGAAGAATGACAAGAGGCAGAGGGGAAGATGGGGAGGAGGTAACTGTTCCTTGTGGCAGGGCAGTCTGAAGCTCTGAGATAAAGGGCAAGGACTGTTTTGTCTGTGCCTTCATACTTTTTCCTTATTGTGTCTCCCAGTGCCTCTTGCCTTGGGTCCTTTCTCTTCATTGGTGCCGTGTTTCTGTGTTTTGGAGGAGAAGGAACAGGGGACTGCTCTCTGGTTCTGGTGCAAGTAAGGCAAAGCAGCTGCCAGGCCAGAAGTGCCTCTCCTGAAGAGCTTTTTTTTATGGGTCAGTAGTCCCAACACCACAGGTGAAGACCTCGGGACAGCACAAGTCCAGGAACCATTTCTCAGTGCACCTGTGTTTGAATCTTTTCCTAGGTGCTCCCATTGTTCCCCTTGCATCTTGCCCTTCCCCTTGCTCATCCTCAGCTCTCCACTCTGCTGTGGGAGATCTTGGTGCCGTACTTCTCTTTTCATCCCAATTCTTCCACACGCCACTGTCATGGTGGCATTATTTCACCTACCTGCTTGGCTCCAATCACTCCTGCTTTCCTGTGAAATGTGTTCCCCTGATTTGTGTCAATATGGAACAATGCTAGTGCTGCAGGGTAGAATGTGACCCTTTCTATGTATGTATGTTTGTTCCTGTGTAACTGAGGGCTTAGAAGAAGCAGGATGGTATGTGTGTGGTTCCTGCTTCTCACAAAAAAATACCCTGACAAACATTCTAGTACAGCAGCTTGGACCGGTCTTGTTGCAGAACGCATGGTGCTGGGTGGGGGAGGTCTGTGGGGCACATATGTGGGGTCTGGATTCATCCTGGGGGCGAGCCAAGGAGGACTGCTGATTTTGTCCACCGACCACCAGGTGGGAGTCAAGAAGACCCCAGTGGGTGGGGAGGGCATGTGCCAAAGAAGATTCGAGAAATCATTAGCATTGACCAACCTCTTCTTGGGAATATGTGTTAGCGGAAACCGGAAATGGGAATTATGTGATGTGCATCTTGGTTGAGCAGAGACTCCTGGCACACCCAGCGCTGTTTGCTTGCCTTTATTTGTTTAATAAATTGTAAACTTTAATTGGAATCCTGTTTGGGACTAAATCATTCATCACATTTCCCAACATGCTTGGCCTCTGCCCCAGCCCCGGTCCCGCAATTCATGCCCTGAAGCTTGATTTCTCCCTTAATCCATTGGTAACGCCTGCTCTGCGCAGGCCTCTCAAGCAGCATAGCACTGGTATTATTTGCAGGGTAGCTTTTTTGGTAGAAATGGACAGTCCTAGGTAGAAACCCAGATATAGGATAATTACAGCATCCCTCCATCTCTGTTGCTTCTTCCCATCAAGGCAGCAGGAGCGTAAATCCTCAACCTGCTCTGGATGCTAGTGGGTGTTTGTCCTGTTGGGTGCAGGATGTGCAGCCCTGGGAGGGGTGTTGTCAGCGAGGGTGCACAGAAGGCAGAGGATGCAGAACTGTCCCCTCTGTCCCCTTCTCGGTACTCTGAGAAGAAGTAGTGCTCTGGTGGACTTATAGGGACATCCAAGAGAGCCCTTCCTGCGTAAGTTCAGGCCTTTGCAATACAGATGGTTCAGTGCATGGGCTATGCTCCCATGGCCCTTCAGAAAGTAACCTCTGATGTGCCAAACATCTTCACAACATGAAATAACTAGGAATTTCAAAAATTTCCCCATGTCTCCACTACTCTGCTGCATGATGCTTCTTGCTGGATGCCACTTTGTAGATGTGTTACATCTTTGAAAACAACCTTGTACAATCTCAAGCATCCAAATGGGATGCTTTTTGCTGGATTTTCTGCTTAAACGTTGTATTTTCTGGGTGAAAAGCCCATGAGATCAGGCTGTGAGGCAGCCATGGTAAACTATTTCTACTCCAAAGGATGCTGCTTTCCTTGAGAAATGGGACTGTCCTCATCCTATACACAAGCCAACTTTTAAGGGTACATTAGGAGTAAATGGCTTAGATGGATGGAGTGAGTTGGAGAAACAAAGGCAGTGCAATTATTTGGTGTATGACTGCAGGGAACTAGTTAATTCAGGCTTTGATTCTGTCCTTTGAGAACAAAAGAAATGAGAAAACATGTCGTAGACGAGATGAGTTGTCTTAATCGTAGGCTTGACATTCTTGTTCTTTCTATTGGACACCTTTCATGAGCAGAGATTTGGGTATAGCTGAGGGTGCCATTCAGGCACTGCATTAGACCTGCAGAAGAAGTTGTGACATCTTCGGTTGTGACTCAGAAACTTCCCAGCAAAACTACACTGGTGTAACGAAACCTCGGCCTTTTGGAGTAGCCCTGGTGTATGGATGCATTGCTTGTTCTGGGGTAGGAGTGATGCCACACTATTATACTGCTTTAACCTGGTAGTATCGTTATATTGGGACACTTGAGACAGTAAATTTATGGAGGTGGATGTGTCAGTAGGCGTATTGTGACTTAAATCACAGTATCTGCTGAAGGCACTGTATATTTTTTCCCTATGTATATATATATTTAAGTAGGCAGAAATTCTGTGGCATTGCTCACATCAGCCCACCAGTCCTACGTACCTCAGCTTATGGAAGAAAAGTAGTCAGTGCCCCTGCCCACAGTGTTGGAGGGGAGTCACGGGGAGCCTGTCTCCGAGATGGGTGTCAGACATGGGATGTTTCAGCCATCCCTTTGGATCTGTGGCCAGCAGGGTGCCTCAACTGCGAAGGGCTGCTCTCTGAATTATGAATCAGGGCCTTTCTCTGGCTAATCCTATGGATCTCAATGTGCATTTTAGCTAAGCTCACAGTGGCACAGATTTTTACCTGGGGAGAAACGTCACAGATAAAATTCATAAATACAGAAGCCATGTCCAGCTGGATGGGGGCCAGCTGGAGAGCGGTTTTAATCTGCTTGTACTGGGGACAATCCCAGTGCAAGGATTTTCTTAGTCCCTTTCCACAGTCTGCCAGCTCAAAATGGAGGTGAGGAGCCCTGCTCACACTTTTATTAGGAAAGATGGTGTTTGGGAGACCTGGGAAGCAAGGTGTGAGAGGCAATTACACACCCCGAGCTCAGAGGCCGGTTGTGACATTTATGATCTCATTTCCTCATCCACACACAAATGCTTGGCCAAAGCCCAATCTCTGCAAATGAGCTTTGGTCACCGCTGGTTTTAATTAGAGGGAACAGTCCTGTGCAGTGTTCCCAATAAGCGAATGACAAAGTATCAGTCTCGGTCTCTGGCAGTTTTCTTTTCTTCATCCTGCCAGAGGACTTTTTCTGAGCCCCAAACCAGCCCCTTGATCCCCGCTTCCAGGAAACCTTTATAAAATTCAGACCAGATTCTTGAGCAAGAACCAAATGTTTCAGCCAGAAAGATTACTTTTTTCCTTTTTTTTTCTTTCATTTTATTTTTGGAAAGGGTAAATGAAGGATGATTAAATCTGAACAGAAACTGAACAGATGATATTTTCAATGGCACGTTTAGCATTTATCTGAGAAGGCTCCGATGGGCACTGCATTTCTGTTGTTTTCTTAAAAATATCAATCAGGCCAATGTGTTTAAACACTTTTGACTGTTACCTTCTTTCCTCATGTTTCACAAGTACAACCAGTGAGTCATGTGCGGTATTATTTATTTGTATTACAGCACAGCAGTGATGGCCCATTGTAGGAGGCACTGCAGAAAGCCCAGCAAACAAAATGCTTTGGATTTTTGCTTGAGATGCTTTTTAGCATCCAAAAAGCTAGCTAAAATTACCAACCCCCTTTTCTCACATCAGGAACAGAAGTAGCCACCCTCTTATTACAAGCAGCCTTGCACAGTGCTGACATGACTCGTGGGGTAGGATCGCCTTTTTGGTTATGCCAAGGAGTGAGCTGAGCTTCTCTGAGCCAAAAGACAACCTGCTGTGGCTCAGTGAGACCTCCCTCAGTGGAGCCACAGCAGACTGGCTGCTCTGCTTGGATGCCACAGAGGGTTCACACACGGGGGCTCTCGTCCTGCGCCATACAGTTGGGTGAGGGAGGGAAGCCTGACATACCCATCGGTCTCTACCCTCATTAAAAAAAGTCCTCTGGCACTTCAGTATGGCACTGAACAAGGGGAATGTTTTGGTGTCTGTTCATCTGCGCCCTACAACTGGTGGGTGGGTGTGCACGCACATGTAGATCATCCTGCATCTCCCTGATCCAGTGCCTGGCATGACCGCCCAAAGATGCTTTTCTGCATTAAAAATGTTCTCTCTCCAGGCCTTAGTTAACTTCCTGATTAATGCAGCATCATTAATTTTTCATCAAACCACCAATGAGGCCATTAAGTTTCTCTTCCTTTGAAGATACTGGTACCTGTTTCTATAACAAGACCAAAGGAGGAGACTGCAGATCTAATTGCAGGCATGCAAAGTGAGGAAGACTCTTCATCCACTGCTTTCATACTGCGCCTGAAAAGCGTCTCTTTTATGGAGGTGTCAATAGCAATTTCGTTCTCCTTTCAGAGGAACAAGTGCCTTTAACCATTTAAACCCACTTAAACGAAAGTCTTTTGTGCTTCTATTAAAGACACAATGCAGAGAGAAACAAGCCTGGCTGGCTGTGGAGTCTCCCATTGGGGAAGGTCCAGCCTGTGGTCAGAGGGGTCGTGGGTGCTGCTCTGCCCTCCTGACCTGCTGACCTCTCCCTGCTGGGACAAACCTGTCCCTGCTGAGCTGAGGCTGGATGCAGAGCTGCACGGGCAAGATTTGCTGTCTTAAAGCTGTATTTTGGGACCCAGTTATGGAGAAATGCCTTCCACCTACAGGTGACACCTTTCCGTGTCCCACCAGCCACATCAAAAAGCCCTAACTTTGCTCTGGTGGGGCTGGGCAACCAGGACTTGACTCAGCATCTCAGGAGGCATTTGCCCTCTGCTTTGCTTCGCTCCACTGGCTTTGTCCTATGCAAAACTGCTTGTGAAAATGGCCTTCTGCAGCCCACAGGTCATCTTGCTGCAGAACTCAAGCCTCTTCCTGGGCATGGTGGTGGTTTTCTTTGTTGTTCAAAATGCTCCAAGAGCTCCGGGCTAAAGCACAACAGCAGCATTAATAAATAATAAAAGACATCAATAGTTCTGGAAGATTTTATAGCCACTCTTATCTCAAGATCTCAAAACATTTCACAAATGTTAATTTGCGGAGCCTTACAGATGCTCTCGCCAGACTGTTTGAGAGTGGAAAACACAGTCAGGACATGCAGGAGAGCTAGAATCAGATTGCATCCTCTCTACACTCTTGACCTCCCTGGTAATGAACCTTTTGGGTCACAGTTCTGGGCAGCAGCCAGGAATGCTGCTTTTACTCCCTGATTTTGAGCACCATTTTATTTGGATAGAAGAGAAAATGGGGTGGCTGCTCCCACAGATTGAAATTGTTTCCAATGACCCTCAGTGTAAGTAACCTGAAAAAGTGGTGGTGATACCCAACTAGTAGATACTGTCCTGCTTATATGATGTGAACCATGTCTTTAAAGGAAGATACTGCCATAGAAGAGTATTATTTTGACATTAAAATGTGACAGGAGTGAGTGATAAGGGAAGGAGACTGTCTGATGCAGACTATCTTGTCCTCTAGATAGAATTAAGCAAGCTTACTGGTTAAGTAAGGACTTCTAACAAGGTTTTCAGCTGGTTTGCTGTCAGTCTTGTGTTAGGGTCTGCATTAAACCTGGTCTCAATTAGTTGATGGTTGGAGTGATCCCAAGGAGGCTTTGCTTGACAGGCTGAAGCACCACAACAGAGCTGTAAGAATGCCCAGTGGAAGACACCCTGTCTTCCTTTCTATGTGCTTTCAAGGTATTTGCTTGTTCACCAGATGGAAAATATATTTCTTGTGTTGCCACAGTGGCCTTAGCTGGCTTGGTGCTTAGCTTGTCTGAAGAGGAAGGTAAGTGGCAGCAAGAAAAAACTAGAAAAATAAGAAGAAAGTCACCTTGCCTCAGTCTTTTAATGCAGGGAATGAAGTCCTGCTGAGCAGCAGTATTAACAGAAAATGGCTGGTATGGGTGGGAAGACACGTGAGGTGTTTGTTTGGGATCACACACAAATGCCCAAAACCCAGAGCAGCTTTGGGTGTGTGGTGTGGTATGGTCAGGACTTATGGGGAATGAAGCAAGTTACTTGCATTTCCTAAATATACTCAGTTCAAGCATACCTAATCTCCAGGGAATCTGCCCTAGTCTGCCATGACTGGTGTGGTTGCACAGCGCCAGGGCTGAGCTCAGGGAAAAGGAAGGATTTTGGCAGAAAAAAAAAAGGGATTGTGATATTTGTTTCTGTTTATCCCATTTACAGTGACTGCATAGTCATGGCACAAGGCAACAGGGAAGAGAACAGACAAAGAAAGGCTCAAAAAATGTCTTTCTCATTGACCTATGCTTGGTTAAGCCCCACTCTGGTAGCTTGCCAGGACAGACTGTATGTGCTAGCAGTCTCTAGTGAGGAAGATCACATCACCTAGGCAAAGCCTTTTTCAATCGCAGAAAATTTAGTTGTTCTTGGACCAAAGGCCAAAAAAACCCCATGGAAACCTAGATTCTCTTTCCAGAAACAAGGAGGGGAGGGAGCGATTTCCAGCTCAGCAGCTGAGTACATGACAAGGTGGCAGTCTGTGGTCCTTCCCAGGGCTGCTTGGCTGCCACACTAGCAGATCAACTAGCACCAAATTGTGCCTGTTAACGATCGCAAAAAGGTGATTACAAGTTACATAAAACAGGTAATCCATGGTTGTTACTGTATCAGAGGATGAAATAATTTCCCTAAGAAATACAGGAATGCAATATTTGCACTTGTCTACCAGGCTTGAAAGTAGATAATCTAGTTTAGATGTGATGTTGGAGGCAGTATCTGAACCATGTCAAGATGTTCCCTATCTAATAGTAGCCCAAAGCAGCTACAACTAACACAAAAGTTTTGTGTTCCTCTACAGAAAGGCTTCCTAAGGCCATGTGTAAGAGGACCACAGGACAATCCAGCTAGTTTGGGTTTTTTAATTTTTTATCAGCCTTAATTTTTTTAACGCACCTTGGTTGGAGGTGAATTCATTTGGGTAAGGTGCTGCTGTTGGTTAAAGTGTGTAGAGCAGCGGGTTTCCTCTGGTGATTCTGAAGGCTGCAACATCTCAAGATCTTGTGCCATTGTGAGCCACAGATTGTAGTGCTGGGCTATTAACAGTTTGTTTGAAAAGCTGGAGAAGGTACAGTACAAAGCCACAAAAAGAGACATGAGAGCTAGAGAAAATAGGCACTGAGGGTGAGAGACCTGTTTAGTGAGGCAAAGAGAAGTGAGAAGAGATTTGACATCTGTGCCCAAGTACTTTTGCAGAGAGAAAATGCCAGATACAAAAGGGTTCCCTCGTCTCAAGAGGTAAATTCAGTGTGAGCATCCCTAGCTGGCAAAATGAAGCAAAGAGGGTTCAACAGGGCTTATGTATTTGGCAGCAGGGACAGCGAGCCTTGGGGACAAATCACCCCCAGCAGAGACTGTTTTGTCTCAAATGCTGTAATAGTCTCTCTTTTGAGATAGGCCATAATCAACACAAACCATTTATCTTAATACTGGGGTAATTAAGCTTAACACAGGGTAACCAAGTGAAAATGAATAGGCTGGGATGTACGGGAAGTTAGATGGGGTAATTCTTCCTGGCTTTCCAGTACACAAACAAGCTTTGTAGTCCTAACATGAGCCCCAGAGGCTCACTGTGTTTTACTTTGAAAAGACAGTTTTCATTAACAACCAGATAGCCTTCCAGCCTGTTTTCACAGAAACTGGAGGGTGTGCAGGGGTAGAAATGGCACTGCAATTTTTTAAAGCATTGACAAATCTGCTCCTGCTTTCCTTTCTGTGCCCAGAAAGGCACAGAAGAGGCACAAAGAGGTTGGGTCCAAAGCTGCAGAAAGGGATTCCCTCTCCCCAGAAGTATCCATGCGAGATGTGCATCTCAGTGAATAGTTACGGAGGGTGCCTGTGCCAGGAGGGTGGTGTCATATGTGTGTTCAGCAATTGCCACCTGATGAAAGGTCAGCCCTGCCGCTGCCATTTACAGCAGGAGCAAACCAGAGCCATGTGGAATGATGTCTTTAGCAGAGATGTTCTGTGAGCAGGGAGGGAGGCAGCACTGGCAGCGGTCCTCTATGCAGTGTAAATGTCACTGCCCATCACCTCTCTTCTCTGCTCGTGCGCACCCAGCCCTCTGCAGCACCCTGACAAAAACCTCTTGGCAGTAGTAAGAGAAACGTATTTCTTTCTGTCTGCTTTCTGGTTTGCGACTGTGTTGTTTCTAATTTTGTAGCCATGTATATTCTTTATTAATTTTTTTTGCATTACCATTAGTTTCAGCCATGTTAAGTCTGGCTGGGTGACACAAGGGAGAAAATGAAACTATACTGTTTTCCCCAAATCTGGAGCAAGTACAGCCAGGCAGCAGTTCAGACTTGGCTTTTCATCTGAAAGCCAGAGCTGCTTTTCTAACAATACAGCACCCACCCAGCATGAAATTGTAATGGATCACGCTTTGCCCTAGGTCCTTGGCTTATCCTTGGTTGACACTGAATTAAAGGACATGATGTGTGGGACTCAGTAAATCCCTAACCTGCTGTCCCAGAGACAAGTATTACCAACCGTACCACGCTGACACACGAGATTAGTGGAAGAGGTGCCCTCAGTGCCACAGGCAGAAATGGGTCAGCTCGGATTTGGAAAGCTCTCTACTTGAAGCAAGTAGCGATGCAGCCTGTAGAAATAAATGGCAGAAATGCCGTGTTTTCTTCCTTGGAGCCTTACTGAGTTCCACGGGCAGCAAGTCCTAAGCAGCTGAACAGGACCATTTATGTGGTGTGTATTAGCTTTGTCAATGGCATTTTATTAGTACCTCAGTAAAGCAATCAGGAAATAGTCCAGATTAGGAGCTGCTCCCTTAGTGATTATGAATCTCCTTGCTACCACCAAAGTCCCTAAATTTATACTAATGTACATCAACCAAGAATTTGATGATTAAGGGCCTTTTCAAATGCAATTCATGTGTTCCCACTGCTTCTAATAACTGTGTGACAGCAATGCAAATTTTGTATCTATTCCTCTTTTCCTCTTCCCCTTGCCCTAATCAAATCCTTTATTCATGCATTTTCTGACATATACTAGGTTTTCTGGCTTGGTTCAGCAATGACTACGTAGCTGTATAGTAACAAGACAGTGCTGTCTTTGTTCTGCAAAAAGTGCAGAAATGAAGATGTACAATCTTGAAATACAGAAGCTCACAACTGAGAAGGGGACCAGACACACACACTGTAGTACTCAACTGAGCTGGGTTTTTATTACCAATTTACCAATGCTGCTTAGAAAGAGAGGAAAGAAAGAAAAGTAAATAATTTATTGTTTTGTTTTGCCACCTCTTAAATGGCCCAGAATCTAGCAGAGATGTTTCTGGGTTTAAACTGATGATCCATGTCTGCCTCTCATATGTTTGCCTTGTTTTCCCCATTTCACTCTCCCACATGCTTATCCTGCCAGTTGGGGTCACAAGGAGCCCTGATCAAGTTCTCCCTCCTGAGTAGCATCTCATCTCCAATTGGTATATTGGACAGCAAATCATCCCCAAAGCTGTGCTTCGCTTAGGACAACCTATGCTATGTTTGTTCCATCATGCGGGCCTCTCCAAAAACAGCCCAGTTGAGCAGTGTGTGTGCGCTGTAAGGAGACCTTAACTGCATCTCTTCCCAGGTGTTTTTTCAAAGCCTCTTAATTCACCATGCTTGTAGAAAGCAAAAATCGAAATGCAAAGCATTATCCCTTCTGCCTGAGTTCTTGGGGCAGAATAGTGTAGCCTATGCACTTCTTATTTACATATCCCCAATCAGCTTTTACTTCTGGGCTGACCACTGTACCTCTGGGAGTGTTCAAAGAGGGATGGGTTATCTGCCACTAATGCATCACTGCTGCAGGGTGCAGATGGCATAGAGTAGGCAGATACCTATGAGATGGGGACAAACCTCAGCTCCTCCCTTGAACTGGTGTGCAGCCAAATGTTGAGCTGGGGAGGTGCTGGGAACGAAGGTCTGTTTTACTTGCTGGTAACCTTGTCTAGTCTAGGCAGACATTTGAGGCATGCAGCAGGCAGGAAAGGAGAATACAGAACAGGTGGAAAACAGATGTTAGCGTGGTTCGTTTGAAAGTTTGTGCGCAGACCTGTGGGGTGTTGCTTTCTCTGTTCTTTTGAGACCACCAGATGAACTACCCAACAGCACGTGCACTAGTGGTACGATTAATTCCCTTGGGAAATTTGGCTTCTCCGAACATCTGATGGTATGAGTAGTCTGCTCCATGTCCAGTTTGATTCCGTCCTAGCAGGGTGTGCTCTACCATGGCTCAATGCTCTAGGTCTGACTCTGAAAGGGGGAAAGATCTGCCTTCCCAGAGAGTCCTGGACCCTGTTTTTGGGGTGAAACATGTGAGTTGACTGTAGTGCAGTGGGCCTGATGGGAAAGGGAGGCAGGGGCAGCCTGACGAGACAAAGCTGCCCAAGAAAATGGCTTGGAGACTCCCCAGAGGAGCAGAAGGCAGGTGCAGAGCCAGGTGACAGAAGAGAGGGGCACCTCACAGACAAGATTGAGTTCACAGTGGTCTAGAAAGCTCAGTGAAATCAAGCCTAAAAGAAAGGACTTGTCTTTCAAGGCTAGGGTAGGAGCAGAGTTTGTTTTAATCCTTTTTTTTTTTTTTTTTTTTTCTGAACAAAAGANCCAGCAGTTTATTGCTCAGGTACATGCTAGAGTAGGACTTAGTCATTGAGGCTGTTGGTGGTACACTTACACTGTGGGAGATCCACCTCATAGCTCTTAAGCCTTTGAAAACCCACTGCCAGATTTATCCCTTCAGCTAGTTCCTGCAGCCTTCTCTGGCCAGCCAGGACTGGCTGCCTCAGCACCAAGCCAGCATAACTTCTTGGCCTGACCAGTGACCCCAGTAGGAGGCCAGCTCTGGTCTGAACTGGAAGCATGCAGTGTCCTAGCAGTGCTTTGCAGAGCGGATCCCTGGGTTCTCAGCCTGGAGAGATGTGTTGCTATTGCAAATCCTATTTCCTAGATTTTCCTTCATTGGTGGGAGGCTGTGAAACGCGGGGCCACCTTCTGCTCTTTCCCATGTCTTTGGGGTCCTTTGGGTACTGCAGGCCTACTTTCTCAACCAGGGTGGTTTCCCTGCATGTTCCCCATGGGAAGAGCCATCAGTGCTGTCGTGACGCTGGAATTCATTATGAGACAACCGTGACAACTGCAGGAAATAAACAGTGGGAGCAGATGGGCTTCCAGAGACCAGAATTCCCATTTCTCTATGAACGTCCTCAGTAATTAGAGCCACACTAAAACAAAGGAAAGAAGGAAAAAATTTTGAAGGCTGGGGGCAGAATTGCCTTAACACTTGAGTGAACCTTTTCCGGTGGCTGCAGGGTGGTGTGTACTTGCAGAAGCTGTACGTGAATCACCTGATATGCTCTTTGCTTCATTTTGTTGTTACTTGCTGAGCTGTTGCGTGAAGATTTCCACTCCGCCACCCCACAGTGTGGGTATCTTTCAGGGCTTTGCATTTCATCGGCTCAGTACTGTGACCCAGTTACCCGATTTAACAGGGACATTTTGTTCTCTTTTAAGGGCATTGTTGTAGAGATATTCCTTTTGCTTCTTTGCTATTGAGGCAGTGACTAAACCCCATTCTTCTTTCCTCTGTCCCATCTCACTCTGCCCATCTGTAAATCCTGTTCTGCACTGAAATACTTTGGCCACAGTAAAGATTACGTCCTTAAATATGGTACTTAGCAATGCATAGAAGACAGGAGAACTGGAGAAGGCTGTGGAGAAGTAATGGTCATCTAAGGCATTAGGTTTTGTTCACAGCAAAACCTTTTGGCTCCAAACCTTGTACTGTCTGTCTTGTGGCAAAGGGATTGTGGATTTGTTGCCTGCCCTCCAACCAAAGTCCTTTTTCAGTCCAAAATAGCTGTTGCTCTTCCCTGGGGTTAAAGCATCATGGTTATGCTGAGGGAGAAACCCACCACCACAATTAGGGCTACAGTCAGGAGATTAGCAAAAGCTGGTGTGGTTTGTGCTCCACTAAGAGCTGGTGTCTTCTTTTAGGAGAAGAGAGAGCTCAGGTGGTCCTGACAGATGTCAAATGGGATGTGAGGGTTCATAGTGGTAAAGGAGGAAGATGGTAGATCTAGGCATGGGATACAGATTGGACAAGTGCCTGTAAATAATGAGATCCAGATGCTCAGAGTAACCTATTTAGGAGACAGGTAGTTATGGCTGGTCAGGAAGTTTATCCAGCCAGTTTTGATTTTTTCTTAGAAAGACTATTAGAATTTTATATGTAAACAATTGCCATGGTAAGTTTTTTATTTTCCACAGCAACTTTGAGTTGTGCTGGAAAATGAAAAATTAAAAACCTAAAGTCTACTTTATTTTTTTATTTCTTATGAAGAGCCTGATGTTCATAGGATAGGGAGACAGTTTTCCAGCCACTTCTATGGAAACTGGTGGTAACTTGCTCATTTCTTGGAGGAGACATTTGGTGTCTCCCACAAGTGCTAAGACATACAGTGACATGCTGCCTTGATTTAAGCAAACCCTTGTTCTGGGTTTGCTCCCTGAGAAGTGGCAGATCACCCTAAAAGCCCTTTGAAATGTGCTCTGGCCACCACTCAGCCCCAAACTAATGCAGAGTGCTTTAAACTGCAAGTGCAAATGAGAGTTGGTTGTCTGTAGCAATAAATCATAGAATCATAGAATGGTTAGAGTTGGAAAGGACCTTGAAGATCATCGTGTTCCAACCCCCCTGCCATGGGCAGGGACACCTCCCACTAGACCAGGTTGCTCAAAGCCCCATCAAGCCTGGCCTTAAATACTTCCAGGGATGGGGCATCCACAACCTGTGGATGTTCTGGGCAACCTGTTCCAGTGCCTCACCCCNAATAGAGGGGCAGAATCACCTCCCATGACCTGCTGGTCACACTTCTTTTGATGCAGCCCAGGATACAGTTGGCTTTCTAGGCTACACGGTTGGCTTTCTGGGCTAAAATATGCAAAGATGCAAAATAATCCTAGCAGTGGGTAGTTAATCAGGCATTAAAACAGAGGACTGAGTCCAGGCAGAGATTAGACAATTGGTCTTTAATCAAAGCAATTGAGCTCATGTGTGACTGCTAATGACAGTGCTTTTCAACTTGGAACTGAAGTTAGAAAAGCAAAGTTTTCCTGTAATTCCATGAATATTACTATTATCAGTGCAATGATCTGGAAGCATTCTCTTTAACTGTGGTTTGGGATCAGGTGCTGTCAACTGCCTGTTCCTGCCAAAGTAGCAGTAAAACAGAAAGACATCCACTCTGGTCTGGTCCATCACATTGCAGAAACCACAGTGAACCATTGCTTCTGAAGGTTAATGGCTTGCCAGGGCTTGCTACCCAAACTCTGCTGCATTGGTCACTTCAAGGACAATACTCTTCCTTAGCTGACCAGCTCTGGCAGTAGCCAAGTGCCTGAACCTGAAAACTGCAGCCCCCCAGCCATCTGGTTGTGTTCAATGCCCAGACTTTGCCATACTTGCAGCCAGATGGTGGTTCAGTGTGTAAGCCAGGGTCTCAGTCCCAGAGAGCCTGTCCCTCTTCCCTTGGGCTATGGATCATGCTTTATGTGGACTCTGAGACTCCATGACAAAATATAGGTGTTGCTGTTGGGTAGCACGGCAAAGGACTGGGCAGACCAAAAGGACTGAAACCACCTTGAAAGCATCAATACTAAATACACAGCAGTCCCAACTGCGTAATGGAGCTGTGCAGATGCGAGAGCCCAGGATTAGCAGGGCCCTGAGCTCCTCACTGTCAGGGTTTAAAGATGGATTTGAACTGCGCAAGGCAGCTGCCCTTGCGGCTGGTGCTCAGTTTCTCCTTGCCCTCCTGGCCTGAATGCCAATAAGTTTCACTTCTCACCAGGCTGCCTCTCTGCACAAGTACCTCTCTTCACAGCTCTGGCAAGGTCTGTGCTCTCCAAGCAGAGCTGGTGCTTACTGGAGCTTGCTGGACCCTCATGGGTACTTACTCAAGCAAAACTGTTTATGGCACTGGGAAGGTTGCCAGGTCTTCAGGAAGCGTCACCAGGTTTGCACCTCCAGCTCTGCATGATCATTGAGATTAATTGCAGCCCAGACTACATGGTCTTTTGTAGTGCATAGACAGGATGGGTTGTTAGCAGTCGAGTAGAGGTGGTGGTGGGCACTGAGTTCATATTTTGCAGCTTTCAAAGGTTTTGTAGCTTGGCTTTTGCTCTGGATGCAATAGCAAGGTCAGGCAGTCACAGACTGGCTTTGTTTCTCTCTGAGCTTGGAAATCTTCTTGTCAAAACCTGGTTGCAATCTATGCCTTTGGACTTGAACTCACTGTATTTCCATGACAGTCCATTTTAGTAACAGCTTTTGAATGAGCTTTGACCATCAGTTGCTCCATGATGCTTCAAAGAATGAAGAAATAGAACAACTCCATTAGTTTCTTCCAAGGGCTTTTGGGTGGCAGTGACAGCTGGCTTGAGAGAGCAGATACAAGTCCACCTGTTTTTTAACTAAACTCCAAATTTCACTGCTTATTGAGCGTGACCTGTCTTCTCCCTAGTGGAAGGGGGTGTATGGGGGACATTTCTCATTTTTCAATACAAGATCTCCATCCTAGTATTATGCCAGTAGCAAGGAGTGCTTGTTGGAGGCACTGTCTGCAGATGGGTAGTGAGTACCTTGCTGCTTGTCCTGGCGCTCTGCTCTTAACCTTGGCTTTCCTTGATATTAATAATCCTCACTACTTTCCAGCTAGAATATTGCTCTAAGTTGTGGGACATAGTGTTAGAAAAAAAGAAAGCACTCGGGAATTGACACAGGCACATGAAGCTTAATTGGTCTTAATCTTAAAATTCACCAACAAATAATAGGAGGCAAAGATATTTGCAAGGAAGCCACCTTGCTGCTTTCCATGCTGAAATGCTATGAAATTAAGGAGTGGAGATGTGCGTGTGGAGAAACGAGAGAGCTGCGGGGCAAAACCAGGAAGACAGAAAGATCTTCAGGTCATGCTCTGACACCCTGCCCCTCTCTGTGGTGATGCTACAGTATCCACTTCTGTTAACTGATGATGCTTGTTGCCACCAGGACTAAAGGCCAACCAGAAAACATGCTGAAAACTGGTCAGCCATGAAAATGGGCATTCTGGGTTGATTTCTGTGATGTCCTAACATCACATCAACATTTCCTCCTAAGGAAAACAAACAAGCTATGAATGAAAATATGAGAGGGAGCTGGAGCAATCAAAGGCAGCGCAGGGGAGAGACTGCTAAGTAGAAGCAGACTGGTGGTAGTATCTGCTCCCAGTGAGAAATCACTGCCTTCTCTGTTAAGAGTTAACACTGGATCAGCACAATCCCTATTTTTAACTGTCTCCAATGTTTCCTAGCAGCCTGCTTTGACTGGGTTATGCTGGAGCCCTGCCGTAATGTTTCTGCCATTGGGGAAAAGAGGAATTCCTGCGCTGGCCCGGGAGCTGCAGGACATTCCCAGCATGTCCTGCTTCACTCACTGTCTTTTCCAACGCTTCTGTCTGGTTACCCTTCCAAAATTTCTGAACAATTAAAACTCGTTGGAAGGCAGGCCTGGATTATCTTTCAAAAAGGGAGGCTGACTGCAAGCAGAGTCAGCAGTGCCAGTGTTGAACTGTACTACAATGCTTGGAGCAGTTTGCCCTCCAATGGCCAGTTGGAGCTTGCAGCTCCTGCTCTCCACCACTGCCACAGAGGTTTTCCTTCAGCTCAGATGGCTCCAGAGTCTGTATTATTGCATTGTGCTCTTTGCCTGTGTCTCTAATCTGTTTTGAGCATAATCTGGCAGGAAGGGAGAGCAGGGAGTTTGCTGGAGCAAAGCGCTCTCAGGAAGAGTTCCCAGGACCTTTTCCTTCTCCAGCAGCATGCTTCCTTGAAGGCAGTTTTGGTTTCCTGGGGACACTGTGGGCCTGTTCTGCATTTTGCAGTTTGGTCACTTGTTTGTGGTTTGTTGAGACTCTTGTATAAACTGCAAAATACCCCGAGCTGCTACGCTTTGATGAGAGCATCTGACAAGCATTTGCAGGCTGAAGGACCATTAGAAAGAAGCTTGCTGGTCATGTCTTCTGCCTGACTCCTGTGGGATGAATCCCATACATTTGAGCAACACCACATCAGGGTGTACTAATAACTGGGGCAAAGAGAGTGAATTGGCCTGATGTAGACAGGGGACATGTCAACCACCCATGAGCCCTGTTGGGCTGCTGGTGCAGGAGCTCCCCCTGCCCTGGGAAAGCCCACAGGCTGCTTCTCTTGCCTTTTGCAAACCACTCTACAGGCCAGAGCAAAGCAGAGAGCTTGGACCAAGGGATCAGCCATGGAACAGGCAATCCCCAATAGTCAGCTTTTGACAGGGATGAGGGGGAACTGGTTTGGAGGGGGCATATTTTTGTCCTCCTCTCTGGAAGAGGAAACAGGATCAGCAGAGCTGCAAAGAAAAGCACTATGAAAATAGAGAATTATTTTGCTTTTTATCACTGTTTCTCATGGTAAAACAAAAGAGTAAATATAAACTGATTTCTACAGTCTTGTTTTTAAGTGTATTTCTTTCCTGAAGCTTAGATTTTCAGGCATTTAGGTAGAAGAAAGAGAGGTAGATAGGCTGATTTCTGCTCCCACCCCAGCTTGAATGACACCCCAGTAACAACTGCTCCTCTCCTTCATCCATCTGTCAGAAAACTGTTCTTCTACTTCAGCCACTGAATTTGTTGGTTTTTTTTCCTCCCCAGTATCTTCAGTAGATTTCTAACCCCCAGCTATCCCTGCATTCCCCAGCTGTCTGCAGTGGACTTCTAGGCAGAGTTCTAGACAGCAGTTCTCTGGTGATGTATGATGTCCCCAGCCTCACTCTCCAGAATACAAACCTCAAAAATCTGGCCATTAGCACCAGCAGTATCCAGAGCTGAATTCCTCAGTCTTTGAACAACCAGTAGTTACCACGCTGTGCCCGTTGCAGCAAGTGTGGAAAGCCAGATTATTTTAATGACCGTGTATCCATTGAAATCTCTGGTTTGTGGGACATTGTGATCATTTCCTCTTTCTCCCAGATAAAAAAAATGCTGAGTAAGAGAAGTTCCTTGGCCATTGCTGGGTGGACACTTTGAATATCTCATTTAATTTACTAGATAATGATCACATTTATGGAACAGCTTGTTTCAATTTTCTCATTATCACTAACTGAGATGATAGCTTATTTAATCCACTTCTGCACCACTTCACAGACAATGAGAAATGTGGGAAGGAAAGTCATTAATGGGAGCATGTGGAAACCCTCACATAAGCAGGCTGATACAGATGAACCTGCAGTGAGGAAGCCTCAGGTTTCTGATGAAGGTTACTCATATGAAGTCATGTGAAAATGAGTAATTTTGCAGGGCCTGCACTGTTGTCCATTCAGAGAGAACTATTGTGGTTCCTTATGACTGGTTTACTGACATCCAAGAGCAGTGTCAGGATTGTCCTCGACACTCAGTGTTCCTGTGCTCCTGGATCTGCAGTGGCTAAGCCAGATGCCAAACCTTTTTCCTCTGAGATGGTAAGAAGTCTGTGCTGACTGTCAAAAGACTGATATATTGTCTACCAAGAGGACTGAAAGAAATGATTAATGAGATTATTTGTAAGAGCACAGAGTGTTTCCGCCGATTCTGAAAGAAATTTAATCCTCTGCCACTGAGAAGGAAATGGGTTTGTAAGTCTGGGGAAGGAATGCATCATAATCACAGAAGAAGTAGGCAGTGATTCCTGGCACTGGAGATTTGGCAGAATTTTGGGGTTGAAGTGAAGCAAGAAAAGCTTAGCTAGTAGATTTCAGCAATGGCAAATGGGGTGAAGGACACCCGTGATCTCTTGGCTGTCTCTAGGCTGCTATGTCTATTTTCATATCCTCAGCCATGTGATGGTAGCAAGATTAATTATCTAGTGGAAGGGAGCAAGGTGTCACTGTTCTAAGCCTCCTTCTTCCCCCCATCAAAGCGCATGTAAAGCCCTACTATGGGAAAGGGATAGGGTCCCGATTTCACGATCAGCCATGGGAGAGAATCACTTGACGATCCAAAGGGGACTCCAGGGAGCTTTGACATCTTCTCTATATTTGCCCAATGTGATGATAATGAACAAACCCACCAGCTGTCCAAATCAGAGCAGAAAGAATGTGACTGAAAGATTATATCCACATGCATGCCTTCAAGAAATACCACCTTTTCTGGAGGCCTATGCAGACCCCCTAGAGCAAAGTAAAATTATTCCTCTTATTTCAGTTGGCTTCTAAAGAAGTAGGTGCACAGAAGGGGCCTGGAGTATTTAGACATTCAGCTGTCTTTGATGATTTCTCCCTAGGACCTTCTGGAGAGCTCAAATGCCAGGTGTGCATTGCAGGGGGATTTGTTTTTCCAAATGGAAAATATAAGACAAGAAGAAAGACTGTCTTTTTGAAAGCAAGAAAGTCTTTGGATGCCAGTTGTAATTCGGACTGTAAGTCCTTGTTGCATCCATTATATAAAATAGCTGCTTGACCTGTAGCTGTTTAAGAATAATTCTTAAAATACTGTATTAGGTACCAGCGTCAGAGCTGTGTCTAAAAGGCCATTATGGGCTGTCCTGCCTTCAAATCCTACTCATTTTATGCTAATTGCTGACAAGTTGTAATTTTCCAGTAAACCACTCAGAATACGCGTCATGCAGATATTAATGATATAATAAAATTTTGAGAAGTCACTTATAGTGAAATATGAAAATCAAAGGAATTTGCTTTTGGGATTTGACTACTTCATGTATTGGCTTCTAGACAATGAGTGCCAATTCTGGGTGTAGATGGTTGATTTCTAATCACTAAATCACAGTGATGAGTCAAGCAGTTACCTATGGGACTGGCTTGGTTAGGATGGGAGTGCCTGGGCTAAAGGTTCTGTATGGACTTAGGGCAATGTGGTGCCCAATTCCCACCAACTTTGGCAGCAGCCAGGCACTGTATTCACTTAGGTTCCTTTGATGACTCCAAGCTGCTATCACTCATACCGCTCACTGCATTTCTATTCTCAGCCTTACAGGAGGGTTGACTGCAAGTTGTGTGATGTGCAGGAGGGGTGGCCAAGGTGCACTGATAATAAATGGTGTGCTCAGACGTGCCAGGGGGTACTGCTCTTGCCTTTGGAAATTGCCCAACTGCACCCAGGTTCAGGAAGGAGGCTGCTGGGAGGAATTGCTGGCCAGACCACCTAGCTAACAAATAAATCCTCAAGTGCATTAGCCCTGCAGTCACACATCTGCTGTCCAATGGTGAGTGGGGGAAATTCTACAGTGTGAGCTTGTTCCAGGCAGCTTTAGTCTTATTATTTTTTGGAGGAAACCCAGGAAAAGTTATATTGAAAATCTGAAAGCTATTATAGACGGATAGCTGCTAAGCGACTTGGTATGTGCCCTTGGGGACCAGCTCTCCCAACTTTATGAAAAACGATATAATCTTATTCTCTGGGTTTGTGTCACTGCAAGCCCAATGTGGTGATGTCTATGAAAGGATCATGATGTTCAGCAGTTGATGTAGTATTTCCATTCTTTTTTTGTGGGTAGGACAAAAAGGAAAATGAGCAAGAAAATGGTGAAAATGTAAACTACATTATTGACTTGGTGCTTCTCAAAGTCCAATAGGTTGCTGAACACTGTCAATTTTTCAGTCTTTTCAGTTATTCAGTTAACTTCCACCATCACTCATGGATGCTTACAGAGAAGAAAATCGGATTTTTCCTGTCTGCCAATTGATAGTGATCAACACACAATCTTCAGGGCAGCTAGTGGGCATCACCAAGTCCCATAGATCTCTTCTCCTTCACCTGCTTACCACTGTACCATCTAGTGTGTCTGTTGAGCTGTGAACTTGGGGCAAGTACTGCCACTTGAGACAACATTTCCTGACATCTTGTCTGAAGGTTGGAACAAGCGGAGGGTATGTTTGGCAGGAGATGTTGAAGCATGAGGGAGCAGCTGAGTTGGGACTTGAGCTGTGCTTCAAGGGAAAGAGGCAGGTAATCAGTTCTTACAAATTTCTCAACCCATAGGAGGATTGAACTGTTAAGGAGCTGATGAATATCTTCTTTGTCCTTCCTCTTGTTTTGAAGGGGCAGGGCTTTTTACAAGCTATGAGCACCTTTAACCTTCCAGGAAGGCTTGGTTGTCTGTTTGGACCCAGGACTAGCATTGGTTGAAGAGCACCATCTGGCTGGAAAAGAATGAGAAGATCCAAGCCACTAGTAACTGTTACTCAAGATGACTGTGCAGCATTCCCCCTCCACTCACCCACAGTGCAAGTGCTTTCTGTCCCGCCTGGAAGTCATTAGGAGGGACCTGCCAAAGCCTCCATATAGTTCTTACATCCGCTTCATGCCCATGAGCTTAGACTGAATCATTTCGCACTGCAGGTTCTGACAAAAAGTCACTGTGATTCAAGATAATCCCAGGAATGAGGCAGCTGGGCTTGCTGACTGAGGAGAGCCACCATGTGGCTTCTTAACTTGGTCTTCTCACAAGCAGGTATGGCCTAGAGCAAACAGGACATCTTAGATGTGATCTTAGGCTTACGAAGGGAAAAGGAATTAATAGAAACCAGGAGAAAAGGATGAGAATAGCAATGGAAGGAGGAAAGCCATTTTGGCCAGGCAGGCTATGCAGCCACTTATGCAAAAGCCTCTTCCTGTCATCCCTGTCACACAAAAGAGACTGCAGCGCTCACCAGAAAGCTAGCAAAAGGTGCACAGAAGAATAAGAAGATGTTGGAAAGCTATGTTAAATGCACTGATGGGCAGTGTCCAACCCACACATGTCTTTTCTGATTCAGAATATAATGCATGGTATTGGGAGAGCAGTGCTACACCTCATCTTGTGCCATGGTGGAGCACCATGGGGAGAAGAGTTTATTATAGTAAGGAAGAAGACTGGGTTTGTTGGTTTGTTGGAGTCAGGAAGTATCTGAACATGGTAGACACCATGGGCATTTTAGAGGGCCATGGTCATCACTAGGAAGCATTTACTGTTGTGTCTGGTCAAAGGACAAGCCCGAAGTGCATAGCAGCTGCTTTGTCTCCCCTGTGACATGAGTGGGTAAAGGGGAAAAGAAGGCTGGCTGTTAGCCAGCCTGCACCTCCTAAACATGCTTATTTTGTCTTTAGCAGACTAGGCGGCAAGACTAATGCTTAGTCCTTTGAAGTTCCTAGCCCTCTCCCCTCGCCGGTGCCTTGTGCTGGTGGCTGTTTGAAGCCAAACTGGATCTCTGTGTATGCAAGAAGCTGTTATGCTGCCACAAGCTACTTAGAACTGGCAGCTAATGCTTTATTTTACATTATAACCCATTTTTTCCCCCCACACCAACTGTACATGTCTTGTCCTGCCCAGGTTATGTCATTTCCGTTTGTTTCCATTTATTACATCTCTCTTTGGCTGGACTTGCTTCCCCACCACCCTCTGAGCACACATGAAATTTCGGTTGTGCCCAGAGATGTGCAGACTTGTAGGGCTGCGTTTCTGAGTGCTTGCTCCTCTCTGGGCCAGCCAGGCTGGTCCCAGATGAAGAGACAGCGTGTGCTCAGTGAGCCATGGGTGGCACCAAGCCAGCCAGGCAGCAAAGCCAACAGCTTGCCGCTGCTCTCATAGTAGGTGTGGTGTGATTAACAACAAAGGTCTCAGAACAAATGAGTAATCTTCCTTTCAGCCCCAGCTCTTTCATCTTCTGTTATTAAAAAAATAATAATTCCTTTGCACTGCATCGTTGAGCTCCTGAAGGCCACTAAATGGCCCTTTGCACTTGATTGCCACCATATATTCCTATCATCAGTGTGGCTCCAGCTGAACCTAGAGCCTCACAAGTATTGTGTCTAAAACAGCAGGCATGTCTTGGGGTGTCACTTCTCACAGGAAACAGCAAACCTTTCCCCATCTTCCAGAAGGTTGATCTGGCTTGTCCAGAGATGGAGAGGAAGGCCAAGATAGGCATTGGTTCTTAACTCTAATCCCTTGTGCCTTGGTCAAGGACTTCTAGACTTCTGACCATGCTTTCTTACTTGATCTGGAAAAGCAGCAAAGCACATGTCCAATTTTAAGCATGTAAGTAGTTTTGTTGCGGATCTGCAAAACCTGCTGATCATCGAATACCTGAAAATCACTCCTTTTAAGGTGTCCCAATTTAAGACTACAAAAAAAAAGAACTTAGTCCATTTAGAACATTTGGCAAGTGATTTAAATATTGCAGGAGCAAAGGCTGAGCTGTACAGCTCTTGTTAAAAGCAAGTGCTGTAAAAGAGCAAGGATATACATCCTTCACCAAAAAAAAAAAANTTTATATATTTATCTTTCCCTTCCCCATTGATGTGTTGCAGATAACTAATAAGCTGGTAAGGCTGATTATAATAGATCCAAAAATAAGACACAGAGAGATTCCCCGCAGCCCATATCCGACAGGTCTTGTCACTTGGATGCATTTGTAAAAAGCTGGTTTGTCTCTCCCCTTGACAGATGCTTTGATGAGCTAATCATCTCATTTCCGTGAACTGCACATCTGTAAAAACAAAAAGGGATGAGACTTGAACAAATGACTAAGCCCTGTTTTGGTTTGCATTGTTTCGTTACTATTTATTTGAGTGGAGCTGGTGTTCCTCCCATGGAGCCTGCTGTGCCCCACGCCAGCTGACAGGTGACATGCACACATGCTATTTTGGGCGAATAACTTCTCTCTGAAGTTCTGCTTACCCAGAAGGCTTTGAGAGGCCTTGTGTCTGCGTGGGCGATGCTCTGTCATCCCTTAGGAGCAACCAGCCTTGGCTCAGCTGGCCACTCATTTCATTAATGTGTTGCTCTGACTTGACTTAGGAGGTGGATAGGAAGGGCAAAGCCCAGGAGAGGACAATGATGCAGAAGTTCCCAGGAGTGACAGATGCTCCTCTCAATATTCTGCCTCAATGATCATCCCACCATTTAATCTTCACACAGACCACAAGCAGCAAGAGGTCCTCATTGTGCTTGCCACATGTGGAGCAAGTGCTAGCCAGAGACAGGGGTCAAGAGTGTGCCAGATCTTTTCTGCTGAGGCCATCAATTTTGTGGGGTCACCTGCTCCAGGAAGCAGTAGCTCTCTCGTGCATGTTAGGCTGGGCATGCTAAATTTGTGGGTTCCTGCCTTTGTCGTTGCCAAGCCACAGTTTCCCATTGTTTTCAGTGTTGTGCCCAGTGGCTGATGAGGTACAAAAATGAGCAACTTCTTCGGGCTTTTCTATACATTTTTGGTACATTATATTGTGGGAGCCAGAGCTCCTCAGATTTCCAGTTCCCATGGACTGTGAAGGAACTAAGTTCAGTGGCTTGATCTGATGCTGAAAGTCCTGAACATCCATCTTCTGCATCAAACCCTCCAGCCCATGTATTCATTCTGGAGAAGGATACCAACAAAGAACTGTAGTGGGATTTAACTAATCTGCCTTTGCTTTCCACCACTAGTTAATTTAGATGGAATTTGCTGTATGTCTCTTACTAGGCAGTTGCAGTTTGAGGTATTTTTCCCTTGCTTTCCTAGTTTTCCTCTTTAATTTTGCGGTCCTGTGTTTCATTCCCTTGTTTCAGTGTTTTCAGGATTATTTTTGTAGCAAACTAAATTACAAGTATATCAACTAGAGAAAAAAATACCCTCACATCAGGAAGTTTGTGTATTTTTTCTTTAGGTTTTTGAGGAATAGAGCTGTGATGGAGGAAGAGCAGATGAAATAATCCTTGAGCGCAGGAAGGAATATGCCCAGCTACTGAGATGGGCAGACATTAAATCCTTGTTGGGCTGTAAATTCTCAGAAGTTTGTTTCCTTTTTTCTGTTCAAACTTGGATTTAGGAGAATGACACATTTTGTGTCCCCCACCTCCACCTGTCCAGAGCCATTTATTTCAAAGCAAGAAGGTTTTTGCTCTGAAGTAGAAGTTTAAAGAGAAATTATCAGGTACTTTCTAAACCAGTTTTGCGTCTTTGTTACTGCTTTATCTGTAGTAATTTGAAGTGCTGGGGGTGGAATGGTTTTTGGTGCGATGCCAGGAGAAAAGTAAAGCCCAACTTTAACTCTTGAGCTCCTCTTGTCATGGTTTTGCACTTTAGGATCATGTGCTGTGGACAGTAAAACTTCTTTATGCTTCTCTGTCAAATACAAAGGGATCTCAGAACATATGGCCTGATGGTGGACACCATCAGAGCTCTGTGGATGTTCATTTTTCCAGGCCCAGGGTCGGTGTGACAGGGGATGGTGCTGGCAGAAGTTGATGGGGTGCAGCTGCAGGGATGTGGTCATTAACTTCCTGCTGTAACGGTGCTTTGGGACATGGTTTCCTTCAATGGGAGTTATGGCAAGCAGAGGAGCTCACACTGCCCTTACTGAGGTGTTTCCTGAGTCAAAGTTGCCAGCTGAACATTTGGCATGTATACATTAGCCAGAGTTTCTTGAAAGGGTACAGGACTGTCTCAGTCCAGAAAAGGGGATGCACAGGAGTGAGTTGCATTGTGAGCAACCAACCTCAGTGAGGTTCCTGCCTCCATGTCCACGGATCAGCTCTGGAATATGGCCTGGAGATTGTTTTTCTGTACAAATAGTTCCTGC